>CM060672.1:0-170000 GCA_030686955.1 Odontamblyopus rebecca
TACCATCTGTAACCCACAGACTGTACCATCTGTAACCCCACAGACTGTACCATCTGTAACCCCCACAGACTGTACCATCTGTAACCCCCACAGACTGTACCATCTGTAACCCCACAGACTGTACCATCTGTAACCCCCACAGACTGTACCATCTGTAACCCCCACAGACTGTACCATCTGTAACCCACAGACTGTACCATCTGTAACCCCACAGACTGTACCATCTGTAACCCCCACAGACTGTACCATCTGTAACCCCCTGTACCATCTATATATCTGTAACCCACAGACTGTACCATCTGTAAACATCTGTAGCATCTGTCCCCACAGACTGTACTATCTGTACTCACAGACTTACCATCTGTAACCCCACAGACTGTACCATCTGTAACCCCACAGACTGTACCATCTGTAACCCCCACAGACTGTACCATCTGTAACCCACAGACTGTACCATCTATAACCCCCACAGACTGTACCATCTGGAACCCACAGACTGTACCATCTGTAACCCCACAGACTGTACCATCTATAACCCACAGATTGTACCATCTGTAACCCCCACAGACTGTACCATCTGTAACCCACAGACTGTACCATCTGTAACCCCCACAGACTGTACCATCTGTAACCCCCACACAGACTGTACCATCTGTAACCCCCACAGACTGTACCATCTGTAACCCCCACAGACTGTACCATCTGTAACCCACAGACTGTACCATCTGTAACCCCACAGACTGTACCATCTGTAACCCCCACAGACTGTACCATCTGTAACCCACAGACTGTACCATCTGTAACCCCCACAGACTGTACCATCTGTAACCCACAGACTGTACCATCTGTAACCCCACAGACTGTACCATCTGGAACCCACAGACTGTACCATCTATAACCCACAGATTGTACCATCTGTAACCCCCACAGACTGTACCATCTGTAACCCCCACAGACTGTACCATCTATAACCCACAGACTGTACCATCTATAACCCACAGATTGTACCATCTATAACCCCCACAGACTGTACCATCTATAACCCACAGACTGTACCATCTATGATTCTGTCTAAACATGAACCACCTCAATTCGATGTAATCAGCCCATGAACAGAACAGAATAAATATTCTGAAGTCTCTGCTCTGTCATCTGACCCAACAAATACTTCACCAAATCCTTTAGTCTGCAGGAGCACAGGGCGGTGCCTGGGCTCTAACAGGAACTATGTGCACAGATCTTCCCTTATGTCACTGTGTGGTCTCCTGTGATGGTCCTAATCTTTTTATTTTCATTTTAGTATAAAATTATTATATAAGATTTATTAATGTTTTATTTAATTCTGAGGCAGTGACACTTTCAATGCACAAACTCTTGGTGCCAAGAGCCTGGCTGCAGACCTCCACCCATGGGCCCTTTTCCATTTTCATCAGTTTACTTTATAAATGCCTCGATGACACTTTCAGCTGTTGCCTTAGTTCATGCACTTAATCATTTAATCACAGAGAGATTTCATTTCTACTTTCATGTCATCTCTGCTCTGCTTGTGTAGGTTAATGAGGGAACAAATAGCACAGGCATTTTACATGTAGTTTGTGTGTGTTGCCGTTGACCTTGTGTCTGGTTAAGATTAGGCACGAATCTGGTTAGGTTAGGTTGGTTGGTTCAGGTTAGAACAGGGTTTGGGTCTTCAGTGAAAAGGTGTAAACTTTTCTAATGTCACACTGATGTTTCTACTGCATTTGCATTCAGGCACCTGAGGAGGTGAGTCAGGTGAAGCTTCTCTGGGTGGAGGTCTGGAGCAACAGAACGTCCCATGGACACATTTATGTCAGATGAGTTTTTATCTGTGCTGCAAATGGTTCTAGAATGATTCTAACACTGACCAGGGCTGCAGGCGTAGTCCGGGCTGAACCAGCAGAATGCGGCACTGCTGGGTTTTCCTCCAGGGAAAATGAAGGAGTGAGACAGTTCTCTGAGTCCTCCGATCTGCCCATCTGTGTGCGCCGCCTCCAGACTGTGTGTCGGAACAAACCGGTCCCCATCACAGTCCAGAACCAGGAACCGGGCCTGTAGACCGAGACCAGACTGCCCACCGTACAACATCTGAAAGAAGACAGGTGACAGTGAGCATCAGGAGCAGACAATGAGCATCAGGAGCAGACAGTGAGCATCAGGAGCAGACAGTGAGCATCAGGAGCAGATGTGCTTGTACCTGGTTGAATCCCTTGAAGGAAAAGCCTCCTTCTGACTGGACAAGAGAGTCTCCTTTGACCCAGCGTCCACCTCCAGCTTTACGACGCTCCTCCACAGCATTCGCCACATAGTGCACCATGTTATAGACTGAGCCAAACAGAGGAGAGACCTTTAGAAACAACAGAAACCATATTATAGACCGAGCCTAAGAGAAGACCCATGTGAAAGACCAATCAGAGACATGCTTCACCGTTTAGGGTATATTTACTAAGAATGTGCTAAATTACACCAAACTGTTTGTTGCACCTGATTTTCCATTAGCAACAGCACCTCTTTTTCCTCCCACAGTTCTCATATGTAAATGAGAGTTTAGCGTCTGCGCTGTTTCTGCTCCTACTTTATCTAACTGCTCACTGGCTTTTCATTTTTTACTCCATGCTTGCTGTAGATATGGAACTACAGGCACACGAGCCTAGTCCCATCTGGCCAAACCCAAAGACACATAAAGGAGAGACGGGTTTGGGTTTGGGTTATGAGGTCAGGACGTGTTTGGGTTATGAGGTCAGGACGTGTTAGGGTTAGGAGGTCAGGACGTGTTAGGGTTAGGAGGTCAGGACGTGTTTGGAGGTGTTTGGGTTATGAGGTCAGGACGTGTTTGGGTTTGGGTTAGGAGGTCAGGACGTGTTAGGGTTAGGAGGTCAGGACGTGTTAGGGTTTGGGTTAGGAGGTCAGGACGTGTTAGGGTTAGGAGGTCAGGACGTGTTTGGGTTTGGAGGTCAGGATGTGTTTGGATTAGGAGGTCAGGACGTGTTTAGGTTTGGAGGACAGAATGCATTTGGGTTTGGAGGTGTTTGGGTTTGGAGGTCAGGACGTGTTAGGGTTAGGAGGTCAGGACGTGTTTAGGTTTGGAGGACAGAATGTGTTTGGGTTTGGAGGTGTTTGGATTAGGTCAGGACGTGTTTGGAGGTCAGAATGTGTTTGGGTTTGGAGGTGTTTGGGTTTGGAGGTCAGGACGTGTTTAGGTTTGGAAGACAGAATGTGTTTGGGTTTGGAGGTGTTTGGATTAGGAGGTCAGGACGTGTTTGGAGGTCAGAATGTGTTTGGGTTTGGAGGTCAGAATGTGTTTGGGTTTGGATTAGGAGGTCAGGACGTGTTATGGTTCCCCAGGGTTAGGGGTTGGGGTTTGGGGTTAGTGGGGTTCGGGGTTGGACTTGGGGTTAGGGTTGGGGTTCGGTGTGGGGGGTGGGGTTAGTGGGGTTAGGGTTGGGGTTAGTGGGGTTCGGGGTTGGACTTGGGGTTGGGGTTGGGGTTAGTGGGGTTCGGGGTTGGGGTTGGGGTTAGGGTTGGGGTTTGGGGTTGGGGTTGGGGTTAGTGGGGTTAGGGTTGGGGTTAGTGGGGTTCGGGGTTGGGGTTAGTGGGGATCGGGGTTGGACTTGGGGTTGGACTTGGGGTTGGGGTTGGGGTTAGGGTTGAGGTTGGGGTTAGTGGGGTTAGGGTTGGGGTTAGTGGGGTTCAAGGTTGGGGTTAGTGGGGTTAGGGTTGGGGTTGTTGGGGTTAGTGGGGTTAGGGTTGGGGTTGGGGTTCGGGGTTGGGGTTAGTGGGGTTGGGGTTAGTGGGGTTAGGGTTGGGGTTAGTGGGGTTCGGGGTTGGGGTTAGTGGGGTTAGGGTTAGGGTTGGGGTTAGTGGGGTTAGGGTTAGGGTTGGGGTTGGGGTTAGGGTTAGGGTTGGGGTTAGTGGGGTTAGGGTTGGGGTTAGTGGGGTTGGACTTGGGGTTGGGGTTGGGGTTGGGGTTGGGGTTAGTGGGGTTGGGGTTAGTGGGGTTAGGGTTGGGGTTAGTGGGGTTCGGGGTTGGGGTTAGTGGGGGGTTGGGGGGTTAGGCTGGGGTTGGGGTTAGGGGTTAGAGCTGGGGTTGGGGGTTAGGGATTGGGGTTCGGCTGGGGTTAGCCCTGGGGTTCGGGACTTGGGGTTGGGGTTAGTGGGGTTAGGGTTAGGGTTGGGGTTCGGGGTTGGACTTGGGGTTGGGGTTGGGGTTAGTGGGGTTGGGGTTGGGGTTAGAGGGGTTCGGGGTTGGGGTTAGTGGGGATCGGGGTTGGGGTTTGCACATTCAGACTGACCTCAGTGGCAGACACAGGTGTGCGTATTTCTCTGTTTATTTGTGCGTCCCTGAACACTTCGTAGAAACTCTGGTCCGACGCCATGGTAACAGTCAGGACGGCGCTGTAGGCGTGACGGAGGCGGGTGCTGTTGGTCAGCTGAGTGTATGACACACCCTGATTGGACAAAAGGAACAAACATGAACCAATCACAGACAGGTATATGTTTACAGACCGAGGCATAGACAAGACTAAAACTTCTTCAGGAAGGTTTTTGATAAGGAACAACATTATAACATAGGAGACGCAAAAAGTAAAACCCCCTTTTCAAATTTTAAAAGAATATAATAAAAGTATGAACTAAAATGTTTAATCTTTGGTGACATTTTACTTTAGAAATGCCCACTACTGTGTTGTTTATTTGTTTATTTGCCTGTAGGGGGGAGTGTTGTACCTGGTAGGGCATCGCATACAGCAGCGCATCGTAAGGGATGAAAACATATCCGTCTGAAATCATGCCCATGTCCAGAGCAGCCAATAGGAGCTCTTTCTGGTCTTCTCCTCCAATCAGCAGTGAGCTCATGCACAGGATGACCACTGAAACAGGAGATGTAATGTCGCCATGGTAACTACACATTTCTGGGCGCCGCTGTGCGATTGGTCCGTACCTTTGACTTGGTCCGCCTCTCTGATGGCCCTCAGCGCATCCTCCGGGCGACCTGTTGTATCCATGGAAACGACAGGTGCAACAGGTAAACCCAAAGCCCGTAGCCCTGACGCCAGCTCCTCTCCAGTGCCCATCCACAGCTCCGAGGGCGCTGACCATGAACCCGGGAGTATTCAAAGAGAACGGAAAATGAGACAACAAAAACTGAATTAGAGCTCTTCATGAATCCCAGACACTCCAATGATGCTGAGGTCAGGGCTGTGGGGCCAGACCAGCACCAACACAACTTCTTTGTTCACGGCATTTGTTTTACACTTTTACACAAACTTTTGCTGGACATAGATATAAATAAACCAGGTCAGATTGTACCTGTGATGATGCCCACGTGCGCCCAGCCGAAGTGACGTAAAACGGTGAACAGGACTCTAGTGGGCGGGGTCAGTGGGGGAAGGTTTGGCCAATCAGCATCCAGACACCCGGGAGAGGCAAGCCCCGCCTCCCAATGCTGGGCCAATAAGGATGCAGCATGGCAAAGGGCGGGGTTAAAGGGGCCAATGTAGGCGTGGCCATAACCCTCCATCTCAGACAGCTCCGTCAGCGCTGGAGACAAAAGCACAAACACGAGAACATTCATATTATATCATTTATTCGCTGCCACAGGGTTTGGGGTATTTAAGTTAAAGCACATTTTAGAAAGTGGAAACATTTAGCCACACAAAACATGAAGCGGATTTAAAACCCACATGATGGTCAGACTAAAGCCTGCGCCGGCAGGAGGGGACAAAGCCAAAATAATCCCACTCCATAGACTCCATACATGATACTTCCTGTATTTTCAGCCTTTTTATTTTCTACTTTTCTTCACAAACTGATGAAACTATGATACATATTTATCTCAGGGTAGTATAACTGGAGAAGGAAGTGCGTCGCAATGGGTGCGTTACTCCAAATACAAGTTCAGAGGGTCAATGAGAAGAAACAAATTAAAACTGAATAAAGTTCTGAAAAGTGCAGTTTGCACAGTAGGTTTAGTGAAACGGTTCCATGTGAGTCTTTCACCTTTGGAGGCGGAGCAGCTCTCGTCCAGCACCTTCACGTCGTACCAGTAGCCGAGGCCGGTGTCTCCACGTAACCGTGACAACGCCAGATTCACTGCCGTCGACACCATTGCGCGCGAGTACAGCGGGTCACATGACCACGGGCCAATCAGAGCCAGTTTAAAGGTCGCCGCCCACAGCCCTGGGAACAGCAGCGTCAGACACGCCCCGAACAGCAGCATGGTCCACCTGAGGATCACGTGACAAGATCAGACAGGAAATAAGAATCAACTTCTTTTTATTTCTACAAGGAGAGTCCAGTGGAAGAGCGCCCTCTTTAGACAGAACACAGACTGCAGGCCTTTAAAACACTAAAAACACAAGCTCTTTCAAATAAATAAAAGCTTTTTCATTTCCGTTTGGAATAATACTTTAATACTTTATTATTTTAATACTTTAATACCCAAAGCCTGTTATTAAAACTGTGATGGCTTTGACTGGGCATGTGCCAGGGTCAGACTCACTGGGCATGTGCCAGGGTCAGACTCACTGGGCATGTGCCAGGGTCAGACTCACTGGGCATGTGCCAGGGTCAGACTCACTGGGCATGTGCCAGGGTCAGACTCACTGAGCATGTGCCAGGGTCAGACTCACTGGGCATGTGCCAGGGTCAGACTCACTGAGCATGTGCCAGGGTCAGACTCACTGAGCATGTGCCAGGGTCAGACTCACTGGGCATGTGCCAGGGTCAGACTCACTGGGCATGTGCCAGGGTCAGACTCACTGGGCATGTGCCAGGGTCAGACTCACTGAGCATGTGCCAGGGTCAGACTCACTGGGCATGTGCCAGGGTCAGACTCACTGAGCATGTGCCAGGGTCAGACTCACTGAGCATGTGCCAGGGTCAGACTCACTGGGCATGTGCCAGGGTCAGACTCACTGGGCATGTGCCAGGGTCAGACTCACTGGGCATGTGCCAGGGTCAGACTCACTGGGCATGTGCCAGGGTCAGACTCACTGAGCATGTGCCAGGGTCAGACTCACTGGGCATGTGCCAGGGTCAGACTCACTGGGCATGTGCCAGGGTCAGACTCACTGGGCATGTGCCAGGGTCAGACTCACTGAGCATGTGCCAGGGTCAGACTCACTGGGCATGTGCCAGGGTCAGACTTTGCCCTTAGTGCCCACAGGGTTCGGGTTAACGTGAACAGTTGGATGGCACAGAACTTTCTACAACGCAACAGCTCCAAATCCAAAATCATTTTCCTCAGTCCCACCTCCCGTATCAGCAACAGTCTCAGCTCATCACCACTGCCGTCATTTTTGAGTCTCACCTCAACCTCCACCTTCACATCAAAAAAGTCGCCTCCACCTCTGCACCATCAGCAAAATCAAATCCTGTCCCTGATCTGAGAACATCCACGTTCTCATCTTCTCTCTGGATTATTGCAGCTCCGGCCTCTCCGGCCTCGACTCCACATCCACCTCCAGCTCGGCTCCTCGAGGAACAAACACAATCACACATTGCCCCTGTTTTATCTTCCCTTCTCTGGCTCCTGCGTGTTTTAGAAATTATTTACTGATCACTTTTAAAGCTTGTTTAGGTCTTGCACCAAGTTACATTTCAGAAAGTTTCTCCCTGTACGATCCTCCCACAGCCTTAGACCCTCCGGCAGGTCCCAGTGGCTGTTCTGCAGCCTTAGCCCCGCGCCCTCAGTTAGCCCCTCCCCTCCGTTAGCCCCTCCCCCCGCTAGGCCCTCCCCCTCCGTTAGCCCCTCCCCCTCCGTTAGCCCCCCTCAGTTAGCCCCGCCCCCCGTTAGCCCCTCCCCCGCTAGCCCCTCCACATCCGTTAGCCCCTCCCCCTCCGTTAGCCCCCCTCAGTTAGCCCCGCCCCCCGTTAGCTCCGCCCCCTCAGTGTAATCCCGTTCACGTCGCTGTTCCCATTTGGGCCTAATCCAAGTGAATCTGCTTCAGGGATTAAGAACGAACAGTCACTGTCACACACACATGCACACGACACACACACACACAACACAACACACAACACACACAAACAATACACACAACACACACAACACAACACACACAACACAACACACACAAACAATACACACAACACACACAACACACACAAACAATACACACAACACACACAAACAATACACACAACACACAACACACACAAACAATACACACAACACAACACACAACACACACAAACAATACACACAACACAACACACAACACAGACAAACAATACACACAACACACACAAACAATACACACAACACAACACACAACACACACAAACAATACACACAACACAACACACACAAACAATACACACAACACACAACACACACAAACAATACACACAACACAACACACACACACACACAACACACACAAACAATACACACAACACACACAACACACACAAACAATACACACAACACACAACACAACACACAACACACACAAACAATACACACAACACACACAAACAATACACACAACACAACACACAACACACACAAACAATACACACAACACACACAAACAATACACACAACACAACACACACACACAACACAACACACACAACACACAACACACACAACATAACACACAACACACACAAACAATACACACAACACAACACACACACAACACACAACACACACAAACAATACACACAACACACACAAACAATACACACAACACAACACACAACACACACAAACAATACACACAACACACAACACACACAAACAATACACACAACACACACAACACACACAAACAATACACAACACACACAACACACACAAACAATACACACAACACACACAACACACACAAACAATACACACAACACACAACACACACACACAAAAACACAACACACACAACACATATGCACACACACACACAGCACACAAAACACAACACACACACACAAAGACACACAACACACACAAACAATACACACAACACAACACACAACACACACAACACACACAACACACACAACACACACAAAGACACAACACACACACAACACACATGCACACACACAGCACACACAATACAAAACACAACACAAAACACAACACACACACAACACACACACACAATACACAGCCACAACACACACACATACACACACAAAGACACAACACACATACAAAGACACAACACACACACACACACACACAACACACATGCACACACACAGCACACACAATACAAAACACAACACAACACACAACACACACACAACACACACAATACACACCCACAACACACACACATACACACACAAAGACACAACACACACAAAGACACAACACACACACACACACACACACACTGGCCACAATATGGTCATAATCCAGGAATAATCCCTGTGAAAGGAGGGACACTTATGTCACCAGCTGCTCGGAGTCAGAGCCGAGACTGAGGCAGTTTTCACACAAACTCAGACTGACTCTGAGTTCACTGTGTGAACGTCCCCAGACCCTCTGAACTAGGACCTTTCTCACACAAACTCAGACTGACTCTGAGTTCACTGTGTGAACGTCCCCAGACCCTCTGAACTAGGACCTTTCTCACACAAACTCAGACTGACTCTGAGTTCACTGTGTGAACGTCCCCAGACCCTCTGAACTAGGACCTTTTTCACACAAACTCAGACTGACTCTGAGTTCACTGTGTGAACGTCCCCAGACCCTCTGAACTAGGACCTTTCTCACACAAACTCAGACTGACTCTGAGTTCACTGTGTGAACGTCCCCAGACCCTCTGAACTAGGACCTTTTTCACACAAACTCAGACTGACTCTGAGTTCACTGTGTGAACGTCCCCAGACCCTCTGAACTAGGACCTTTCTCTGGATCGGCTCAGAACGGTTCACCTAATCTCACATTGTGAAGTGCACCGGGTTCTCTTCACCTTTTTCAGGGTAACCCAGGGGTCCCCAACCTTTTTACACCACGGACCAGTGCGACAATATTTAGACCTGGTTTAGACCTGGTTTAGACCTGGGTTAGACCTGGTTTAGACCTGGTTTAGACCTGGTTTAGACCTGGTTTAGACCTGGGTTAGACCTGGTTTAGACCTGGTTTAGACCTGGTTTAGACCTGGTTTAGTCCTGGTTTAGACCTGGTTTAGTCCTGGTTCAGACCTGGTTCAGACCTGGTTTAGACCTGGTTTAGACCTGGTTTAGACCTGGTTTAGACCTGGGTTAGACCTGGTTTAGACCTGGTTTAGACCTGGTTTAGTCCTGGTTTAGACCTGGTTTAGACCTGGTTTAGACCTGGTTTAGACCTGGTTTAGTCCTGGTTTAGACCTGGTTTAGTCCTGGTTTAGACCTGGTTCAGACCTGGTTTAGACCTGGTTTAGTCCTGGTTTAGACCTGGTTTAGACCTGGTTTAGACCTGGTTTAGACCTGGGTTAGACCTGGTTTAGACCTGGTTTAGACCTGGTTTAGTCCTGGTTTAGACCTGGTTTAGTCCTGGTTTAGACCTGGTTTAGACCTGGTTTAGACCTGGTTTAGACCTGGTTTAGACCTGGTTTAGACCTGGGTTAGACCTGGTTTAGTCCTGGTTTAGACCTGGTTTAGTCCTGGTTTAGACCTGGTTTAGACCTGGTTTAGAACTGGTTTAGACCTGGTTTAGTCCTGGTTTAGACCTGGTTTAGACCTGGTTTAGACCTGGGTTAGACCTGGTTTAGACCTGGTTTAGACCTGGTTTAGTCCTGGTTTAGACCTGGTTTAGTCCTGGTTTAGACCTGGTTTAGACCTGGTTTAGACCCGGTTTAGTGGTCATTGTGCTGGTTGATGCCGACGCAAATACAAATACAAAAAAAAGATGAACTTTGCGATACCTGGAGGAGGTTTGGTCCTAAAGGGACTGGGGCCCATCAAAGCTCAAAAGGAGCAGAAAGAACCTGGAACCCCAACCCTGACCCTTGACCCCAACACTGACCCCAACCCTGACCCCTGACCCCAACCCTGACCCCTGACCCCAACCCTGACCCCAACCCTGACCCCTGACCGCAGCCCTGACCCCTGACCGCAGCCCTGACCCCAACCCTGACCTCTGACCCCAACCCTGACCCCAACCCTGACCCCTGACTGCACCCCTGACCCCAACCCTGACCCTTGACCCCAACACTGACCCCAACCCTGACCTCTGACCCCAACCCTGACCCCTGACCCCAACCCTGACCCCTGACCCCAACCCTGACCCCAACCCTGACCCCTGACCGCAGCCCTGACCCCAACCCTGACCTCTGACCCCAAGCCTGACCCCATCCCTGACCGCTGACCCCTGACCCCAACCCTGACCTCAACCCTGACCAAAACCCTGACCTCTGACCCCAAACCTGACCTCTGACCCCAACCCTGACCCCAACCCTGACCCCTGACCGCAGCCCTGACCCCAACCCTGACCCCTGACCCCAACCCTGACCCCAACCCTGACCCCTGACCGCAGCCCTGACCCCAACCCTGACCTCTGACCCCAAGCCTGACCCCATCCCTGACCGCTGACCCCAACCCTGACCCCTGACCTCAACCCTGACCCCAACCCTGACCTCTGACCCCAAACCTGACCTCTGACCCCAAACCTGACCTCTGACCCCAACCCTGACCTCTGACTCCAACCCTGACCTCTGATCCCTGACCACAGGTTTAGGTTAGATTCAGAAGCATTTTACCTGCTCCTCGCACTGGGGGTAAAACACGTCCAGGTCTAGACTGTGGTCCAGCTTGAGGGTCCGGTCCTGGTCCTGGTCTGAGCGGGACCTACAGAAGCATGTGGACTTCTCAGGTCCTGGTTGAGGGTCCGGTCCTGGTCCTGGTCTGAGCGGGACCTACAGAAGCATGTGGACTTCTCAGGTCCTGGTTGAGGGTCCGGTCCTGGTCCTGGTCTGAGCGGGACCTACAGAAGCATGTGGACTTCTCAGGTCCTGGTGGAGGGTCTGGTCCTGGTCTGAGCGGGACCTACAGAAGCATGTGGACTTCTCAGGTCCTGGTGGAGGGTCTGTTCCTGGTCTGAGCGGGACCTACAGAAGCATGTGGACTCCTCAGGTCCTGGTGGAGGGTCTGTTCCTGGTCCTGGTCTGAGCGGGACCTACAGAAGCATGTGGACTCCTCAGGTCCTGGTCTGATAGTCCTGAGGTCTCTGCTGCTCTTTCCTCGCAGCTTTGCCTAATCTCATTAGACCTGTTTGGCTCCTGCTCCTCCTGCTTCTATAATCTGACCTGAGTCTGGTGCTGGTCAGGTCGACCCTGGAGATCTGGGGTGTGCTACACATATCTCTATGGTGAAATGTTCACAATGCAGACATAAGCAAACACTGTCAGAATTATTTTAAGATCGTCTGAAAACTCAAGAAAAAACTCAAAAGTGATTTTCCTGTGATCAGAGCCTTCATGGTCCTGTTTAGGAGTTTGAATTGACACTAAAAGGTGAGAGTGACTGTTAGCTAGTGCTAATGCTAGTGCTAGTGCTAGTGCTAATGCTAATGCTAGTGCTAGCTTGTGCCTGTACTTTAGAGGGATGTGTTTAACAGCTCAGATCCTCTCACCTGTCAGAGTTCAGATAAATCAGTTCTGTAGGGTCAAATTTGTTAAAATAAAAAGTTAAAGTCTAAGAGCTTCTGACAGAGCAGTGCCTACAGTTAACATGACTCAGTTCCTGGTTCTTTCACAATTTGACATTAATCGGGTCAGAGATTTTGAAGAAAATGTGAAAATACAGGAAGTAGTTCATCACCACAGAAAACATGGAACATTTGGAGTGAAGTCGTGTGATGCACCCAATAACCACACGGCCTCAGGTTCTGTTATTGATCCGTTTATTGAACAGTTCACATTTAACAGGGGCGTGGCTTCAGGCAGGTGGGCTGGATTTGTGTAGTTTTGATTGACAGGTGAGGTTTGTCTCAAACCGCTCTCAGCACCTCCTCTTCCTCCTCCTCCTCCTCCTCCTCTTCCTCCTCCTCCTCTTCCTCTTCCTCCTCCTCTTCCTCCTCCTCCTCTTCCTCTTCCTCCTCCTCTTTCTCCTCCTCTTCCTCCTCCTCTCATTCTGGCTCCTTCTTTTTCCTGTGTCCTACTTCCTCGCCTTCTTGCTTCCTACACTCCTTTTATTATTTATTGTGTTTTTAGCTTCAAATAAAAAAGACAGAATTGAAATGTTCTTTTTGCAGAGATATGAGGCGGTTTGAGACTCAGGACACATCTATGACTTTATAAATTCTATTTCTAAAATATTCAAATCTACTTTGATCTAAAAGAGACAAAAACAACAACAGATATATTTAAAAGTATGAATAAAAAGTGATTTCCTCTCAGCCACTCAGCTCTGTCCAAGCAGAGCGAACGGTTTAAACATGTAAGCACTGAAAACACCACAAAGACATAAATCTAAATAAATCTAAATAAACAGTGTAAACAGTGAGGGTCATGTGACTGTGACCGAGCGCTGTGATTGGTGCAGATATGGCTCAGGTTTAAACAGTGTTTAGTGCAGTTCTGTTAAAGTGCACAGTTACGTCGTGTTATTGTCACGTTTTTGTGTTTACAGCTTTAAAAATGTGCTTTTCTCCAGTCACTGGTTTGAGGTCCGTGGCTCAGAGCAACTCCCAATACTCCTGATACTGATACTCCTTATACTCCAGATATGCAAAATACTCAAAATACTCCTGATACTGATACTCCTTATACTCCAGCTATGCAAAATACTCAAAATACTCCTGATACTGATACTCTATCGGCCGTATGGGGTAGGAGGGGTTGTGGATATAGGGATGTAGAGGAGTTTATGGCTGGGGTCATATAACCGTTAGGAGTTAGGGGTTAGGGGTTAGGGGTTAGGAGTTAGGGGTTAGGAGTTAGGGGTTAGGGGTTAGGAGTTAGGGGTTAGGGGTTAGGGGTTAGTGTATTATTTGTGTTCTGCTTTGGTCTCGGTGCAGTTCCTTGGCTCAAAGTTTTAGGGTTTAGGGTTAAAGGCGTTTGGAGTTTGGGTTTGGGTCGGGCACAAAGTAAAAGAAACTTTATGTTAAGTTTCTAAAAGTCTTGGTGTTTTTTAGTGCTGACGCGGTTCTGTTCGGAGCATAAACTGTAGAAACAGGCTCTGATGTTTGGAAACATGCGGATGGCGACTTCCTTTGGGCTCTGATGGCGATAGGAACTCCCCGATTTCTTCATCTCGATGTCATTGTATTCCTTCTTTTTCATTTTATAAATTGCCTATTAATTTGTG
Source organism: Odontamblyopus rebecca (assembly GCA_030686955.1). Taxonomy (NCBI): domain Eukaryota; kingdom Metazoa; phylum Chordata; class Actinopteri; order Gobiiformes; family Gobiidae; genus Odontamblyopus; species Odontamblyopus rebecca. The sequence goes on from CM060672.1 coordinate 14,263, forward strand.
TATTATAATTTGTCTAATTAAAAACTAGTGTTCGGTTACGCTCGGCAGATCCGTACTTCCACCAGCTGTGACATCGAAGAAACGATTAGTCCCGTCCCCCGTGGAAAGCTTTGGCAGGTTGTGAAGATGCTGCTGCAGAATCCATGGTTTTATCAGGACCTACACTGTAACCCGGAAGTCGTTATCCGCACGTTTCCAAACGCCTTCGCGTCACCGTAAATATGTACAGATATGCCTCATGGCACATTAAGTTATTTTATATCGTTGGGATATGAACTATTTCCTTTAAATACAACTTTAGGAGAACTTTAAATCTCAGATGAACTTTTGGACCGTCTGATTGGCTGTAGTTGAGGTCCGGACGATCTGATTGGCCGATGTAGCTGTGATGTCGTTCCTTGGCAGCACGTTGATATGTTTCTCATGTTCTTCATAAACAATGAGACATTTTGTCCTGGCAGTGATGGAAAGAGGACGGATCTGTCTCTTGGCAGCTGTAGGTGGAAGTTCACACGGGGTTTATGGTCGTAGTAGTAGTAGTAGAAGTAGAAGTAGTAGTAGAAGTAGTAGCAGTAGTAGTACTAGTTGTAGTAGTAGTAGTAGTACTAGTTGTAGTAATTGTAATAGTAATGTAGTAGCAATAGTAATAACAGGTAGTAGTAATAGTAACAGTAATAATACTAGTTAGTAGTAGTAGTAGTAGTAGTAATATTAACAGTAGTAATAGCAATAGAAGTGGTAATAATAGTATTAGTAATAGCAATAATAATAGTGGTAATAGCAATAATAGTACTAGTTTGTAGTAGTAGTAGTAATAAGTAATAATATGTAATAATATGTAATAATAGTAATAATATGTAATAATAGTAGTACTAGTTGTAGTAGTAGTAGTAGTAGTAGTAACAGTAGTCGTGTGATAGAAGTAGTAGTAGTAGTGTAGTAATGTGATAATAATAGTAGTAGTAACAAGTAATAAGTACTAGTTGTAGTAGTAATAGTAGTACTAGTTGTAATAGTAGTAATAGTAATTACTAATTAAGCAATAACAGTAGATGTAGTAGTAGTAGCAATAGTAATGTGATAGTAGTAATGTAGCAATAGTAGTACTAATTGTAGTACTAAGTAATAGTAGTAATGTAAGTAACAATAGTAATAACAATAATAATAAGTAGTAGTAGCAATAGTAGTACTAGTTATAGTACTAGTGTGGTAATAGTAGTAGCAGTAATAATAAGTAATGTAGTGGATAGTGTATTAATAATAATAGTAATAATAGTGAATAATAATAATAATAATAATATGTAATAATAGCAATAATAATAATAATAATAATAATAATAATAATAGTAATAATAATAATAATAATAATAATAATAATAATAGTCAATAATAATAATATAGTGGCAATAATGTGTAGCCAGTAATAATAATAATAATATAATAATAATAATAATAGTGGCAATAATAATATGTAATATGTAATTAGTAGTAATAATATATTAATAATAATAATATAGTGGTAGTGGTAATAATATGTAATGATGGTAGTAATAACAATGTGGTAAGTGGTAATATGGTAATTAGTACAATAGTAGTAATAATAATAATAATATGTGATTAATAATAATAATAACAATATTGTGATTAACAATAAAATAATAATAATAATAATAATAATAATAAATAATAATAATAGCATATAGTAATAACAATAATAATAATATGTATGTATATATATAGCAGTGAATAATAACAATAATAGTAGTGGTAATAGTAGTGGTAGTGGTATTAATAATAATAATAATATGTGGTATGTAATAATATGCCAATAATAATAACAATAATAATATGGTAATATGGTGGCAGTGGTGGTAATAATAATAATATATATATATGGCAGTGGTAGTGTAATAATAATATAATATATATAATAATATATTAATAATATATAATATGATAATAATATAATATGTATATATATAATATATAATAATATATAATAATAATATATAATATATATATAATAATATAATATATATATAATATAGTAAAATATGTATATAATAATAATAATAATAGTATAATATATAATATTAATATAATATGTGCATAATAATATGTAATAATATAGTAGTAGTAGTAGTAGTAATAGTAGTAAGTAGTAGTAGTAGTAGTATATGTATAGTATGCAGTAGTGGTAGTAGTAGTAGTAGTGAGTAATATATATATATATATATAATATATATAATAATAATAATATATATATATATATATAATAATAATATGTATATAATATGTGTATATAATAATAATATATATATATATATATATATATATATATATATATATAATAATATATATAATATATATATAATATAATATAGTAATAATAATAATATGTAATATATAAGCAGTATAATAGTGGTAGTAGTGGTAGCGGTAGTAGTAGCAATTAGTAGTGGTAGTGGTAATATAGTGGTAGTAGTAGTAGTAGAAGCAGTAGTAGTAGCAGTAGTAGCAGTAGCAGTAGTAGCAGTAGTAGTAGTAGTAGTAGTAGTAGTAGCAGTAGTAGTAGTAGCAGTAGTAGTAGCAGTAGTAGCAGTAGCAGTAGTAGCAGTAGCAGTAGTAGTAGTTGTAGTGTGTAGTGATCTTCTTTGGCAGTAGGTGGCAGTAAACTACTGTGGCTCAGGTGGATTGTAACTGGTCTAGTCAAGTTCTGGTTGGGTTTAGGTGGATTGAAACCGGTTTATACGGGGTCTAGTTGGGATCACATGAAGTGGAGCCAGTCTAGGGGGAATATGGTTGGTCTCGAGCAGGACTCTTGGGTTGGTCTCTGGTCTCGGGTCGGTCCCTGGTCTCGGGTCGGTCCCTGGTCTCGGGTCGGTCCCTGGTCTCGGGTCGGTCCCTGGTCTCGGGTCGGTCCCTGGTCTCGGGTCGGTCCCTGGTCTCGGGTCGGTCCCTGGTCTTGGGTCTCAGGTTGGTCTAAGCATTGATGCGCAGAGTGAAGGAGACTCGTCCTGCGAACTTGTCCCTGTCGTTGGCGTAGACATCGCCGAGCGTGTTGGAGACGATGCGACACTCCACGCTCAGGTCTGTGTTCAGAGACGCGTTCAAGAACTTCACGGCGACCAGCGGCTGGGTGTAATTCACCTGAAACACACAAAACAGGATCTGAACCAGGTCTAAACCAGGACTAGACCAGAAGCAGACCAAGACTCACCTGGGCCTTGGTGCCGTAGTACGGGTAGTACATCAGATTGAAGGTTCCATTGGGAGGAAAGTACGCCAACGGTCCAACATTCACATCCTCCTTCTACAAACACAAGAAAAGAGTGAGAGAGGGAAAGAGAAAGGGAAAGAGAGAGGGAAAGAGAGAGGGAAAGAGAGAGGGAAAGAGAGAGGGAAAGAGAGAGGGAAAGAGAGAAGGAAAGAGAGAGGGAAAGAGAGAAGGAAAGAGAGAGGGAAAGAGAGAGGGAAAGAGAGAGGGAAAGAGAGAGGGAAAGAGAGAGGGAAAGAGAGAGGGAAAGAGAGAGGGAAAGAGAGAAGAAAAGAGAGAAGAAAGAGAAGGGGAAAGAGAGGGAAAGAGAGAGGGAAAGAGAGAAGGAAAGAGAGAGGGAAAGAGAGAGGGAAAGAGAGAAGGAAAGAGAGAAGGAAAGAGAGAGGGAAAGAGAGAGGGAAAGAGAGAGGGAAAGAGAGAGGGAAAGAGAGAGGGAAAGAGAAAGGGAAAGAGAGAGGGAAAGAGAGAGGGAAAGAGAGAGGGAAAGAGAGAGGGAAAGAGAAGGAAAGGGAGAGGGAAAGAGAGAGGGAAAGAGAGAGGGAAAGAGAGAGGGAAAGAGAGAGGGAAAGAGAGAAGGAAAGAGAAAGGGAAAGAGAGAGGGAAAGAGAGAGGGAAAGAGAGAGGGAAAGAGAGAGGGAAAGAGGGAAAAAGAGAGGGAAAGAGAGAGGGAAAGAGAGAGGGAAAGAAAGAGGGAAAGAGAGAGGGAAAGAGAGAGGGAAAGAGAGAAGGAAAGAGAGAGGGAAAGAGAAGGAAAGAAAGAGGGAAAGAGAGAAGGAAAGAAAGAGAGAGAAGGAGAGAGAGGGAAAGAGAGAGAGAAAGAAAGAGGAAAGAGAGAAGGAAAGAGAGAGGGAAAGAGAGAGGGAAAGAGAGAAGGAAAGAAAGAGGGAAAGAGAGAAGGAAAGAGAGAGGGAAAGAGAGAGGGAAAGAAAGAGGGAAAGAGAGAGGGAAAGAGAGAGGGAAAGAGAGAGGGAAAGAGAGAGGGAAAGAGAGAAAGAAAGAAAGAGGGAAAGAGAGAAGGAAAGGGAGAGGGAAAGAAAGAGGGAAAGAGAGAAGGAAAGAGAGAGGGAAAGAAAGAAGGAAAGAGAGAGGGAAAGAGAGAAGGAAAGAGAGAGGGAAAGAGAGAAGGAAAGAGAGAGGGAAAGAGAGAGGGAAAGAGAGAGGGAAAGAAAGAGGGAAAGAGAGAAGGAAAGAGAGAGGGAAAGAGAGAAGGAAAGAGAGAAGGAAAGAGAGAGGGAAAGAGAGAGGGAAAGAGAGAAGGAAAGAGAGAGGGAAAGAGAGAGGGAAAGAGAGAGGGAAAGAGAGAGGGAAAGAAAGAGGGAAAGAGAGAAGGAAAGAGAGAGGGAAAGAGAGAGGGAAAGAGAGAGGGAAAGAGAGAGGGAAAGAGAGAGGGAAAGAGAGAGGGAAAGAGAGAGGGAAAGAGAGAGGGAAAGAGAGAGGGAAAGAAAGAGGGAAAGAGAGAAGGAAAGAGAGAGGGAAAGAGAGAAAGAAAGAGAGAAAGAAAGAGAGAGGGAAAGAGAGAGGGAAAGAAAGAGGGAAAGAGAGGAGGAAAGAGAAGGGGAAAGAGAGAGGGAAAGAGAGAGGGAAAGAGAGGGAAAGAGAGAGGGAAAGAAAGAGGGAAAGAGAGAGGGAAAGAGAGAGGGAAAGAGAAGGAAAGAAAGAGGGAAAGAGAAGGAAAGAAAGAGGGAAAGGGAGAGGGAAAGAAAGAGGGAAAGAGAGAAGGAAAGAGAGAGGGAAAGAGAGAGGGAAAGAGAGAGGGAAAGAGAGAGGGAAAGAGAGGGGGAAAGAGAGAGGGAAAGAGAGAGGGAAAGAGAAGGAAAGAGAGAGGGAAAGAGAGAGGGAAAGAAAGAGGGAAAGAGAGAAGGAAAGAGAGAAAGAAAGAGAGAGGGAAAGAGAGAGGGAAAGAGAGAAGGAAAGAGAGAGGGAAAGAAAGAGGGAAAGAGAGAGGGAAAGAGAGAGGGAAAGAGAGAGGGAAAGAGAGAGGGAAAGAGAGAGGGAAAGAAAGAGGGAAAGAGAGAAGGAAAGAGAGAGGGAAAGAGAGAGGGAAAGAGAGAAGGAAAGAGAGAGGGAAAGAGAGAGGGAAAGAAAGAGGGAAAGAGAGAAGGAAAGAGAAGGGGAAAGAGAGAGGGAAAGAGAGGGAAAGAGAGAGGGAAAGAGAGAAGGAAAGAGAAGGGGAAAGAGAGAGGGAAAGAGAGAGGGAAAGAGAGAGGGAAAGAGAGAGGGAAAGAGAGAAGGAAAGAAAGAGGGAAAGAGAGAAGGAAAGAGAGAGGGAAAGAGAGAGGGAAAGAGAGAGGGAAAGAAAGAGGGAAAGAGAGAAGGAAAGAAAGAGGGAAAGAGAGAAGGAAAGAGAGAGGGAAAGAGAGAAGGAAAGAGAGAGGGAAAGAGAGAAGGAAAGAGAGAGGGAAAGAGAGAGGGAAAGAGAGAGGGAAAGAGAGAGGGAAAGAGAGAAGGAAAGAGAGAGGGAAAGAGAGGGACAGAAAGAGGGAAAGAGATGGGGAAAGAGAGAGGGAAAGAGAGGGAAAGAGAGAGGGAAAGAGAGAAGGAAAGAGAGAGGGAAAGAGAGAAGGAAAGAGAAGGGGAAAGAGAGAGGGAAAGAGAGAGGGAAAGAGAGAAGGAAAGAGAGAAGGAAAGAGAAGGGGAAAGAGAGGGAAAGAGAGAGGGAAAGAGAGGGGGAAAGAGAGAGGGAAAGAGAGAAGGAAAGAGAGAGGGAAAGAGAGAAGGAAAGAGAGAAGGAAAGAGAGAGGGAAAGAGAGAGGGAAAGAGAGAAGGAAAGAGAGAGGGAAAGAGAGAGGGAAAGAGAGAAGGAAAGAGAGAAGGAAAGAGAGAAGGAAAGAGAGAGGGAAAGAGAGAAGGAAAGAGAGAGGGAAAGAGAGAGGGAAAGAGAGAGGGAAAGAGAGAGGGAAAGAGAGAAGGAAAGAGAGAAGGAAAGAGAGAGGGAAAGAGAGAGGGAAAGAGAAAGGGAGAGAACGAGAGGAAGAGTTGAAGAGAAAGAGAATGAAACTGTTGTGTGGTTGCCTCACACGAGCCCAGAAGAACGAACGAGGAGAGACAAACCTTTGCTCCACACGAAACATACGGAGACTGTCCATCTTTCCCCGGGAGCATCCCAATCACCTGCAGCACATGCAAACAGCATCAGGGAGGGCATCTGACACACAGGGAGGGCATCTGACACACGGACAGGGCATCTGACACACAGGGAGGGCATCTGACACACGGGGAGGGCATCTGACACACAGGAGGAGGGGAGGGCATCTGACCCGGTTGAGTTTGAGGAGCACACAGGGCTGCCCGCTGCTGTAGCCGTAGGATGGGTCATTGAGTCCAGAGCAAAGGTCCAGAGCCGTGCGGTTAAACTGACACGAGCGTTTCGGGTTATTCCTCACCTGGAACAAAAGGACACCAGAGAACATCTGAGACCAGAGAACATCCGAGACCAGAGAACATCCGAGACCAGAGAACATCCGAGACCAGAGAACATCCGAGACCAGAGAACATCCGAGACCAGAGAACATCTGAGACCAGAGAACATCTGAGACCAGAGAACAACCGAGACCAGAGAACATCTGAGACCAGAGAACATCCGAGACCAGAGAACATCCGAGACCAGAGAACATCCGAGACCAGAGAACATCTGAGACCAGAGAACATCCGAGACCAGAGAACATCTGAGACCAGAGAACATCTGAGACCAGAGAACATCCGAGACCAGAGAACATCCGAGACCAGAGAACATCTGAGACCAGAGAACATCCGAGACCAGAGAACATCTGAGACCAGAGAACATCCGAGACCAGAGAACATCCGAGACCAGAGAACATCCGAGACCAGAGAACATCCGAGACCAGAGAACATCTGAGACCAGAGAACAACCGAGACCAGAGAACATCTGAGACCAGAGAACATCTGAGACCAGCGAACATCCGAGACCAGAGAACATCTGAGACCAGAGAACATCCGAGACCAGAGAACATCTGAGACCAGAGAACATCCGAGACCAAAGAACATCCGAGACCAGAGAACATCCGAGACAGAGGAAGACCTGACCGAGAAGAATGAGACAAAACACATGAGAGAAAACACCTGAGTCTGACCTGAGCCTCAGGTGAGACTCAGGTCAGACTCAGACTCAGGTCAGACTCAGGTCAGACTCAGGCTCAGGTCACACTCAGGTCAGACTCAGGCTCAGGTCAGACTCAGGTCAGACTCAGGTCAGACTCAGGCTCAGGCTCAGGTCAGGCTCAGGCTCAGGTCAGACTCAGGCTCAGGTCAGACTCAGGCTCAGGTCAGGCTCAGGTCAGACTCAGGTCAGACTCAGGTCAGACTCAGGTCAGACTCAGACTCTGGTCAGACTCAGACTCTGGTCAGACTCAGGTCAGACAGAGTCTGACCAGAGTCTGACCTGAGTCTGACCTGAGCCTGAGTCTGACCTGAGTCTGACCTGAGGTAGGGGTTAGGGGTGTTGGACTCACCTCTCCACTGTCCTCTTGGATGAAGTACTGGTTCGGGGAACAGTTATCATTGGTTTGGGCCTGGACACTGTCGTTGTAGGCTGCAAAAAGAGAGCAGGAGTCAGGTTTAAAATCACACAAGGGGTTAGGGGATAGGGTTAGGGGATAGGGTTAGGGGTTAGGGTTAGGGGTTAGGGTTAGGGGATAGAATAAAATTAAAGGGTTAGGGTTAGAGGGATAAAGAATAGGGTTAGGGAGAATAAAATTAGGGGTTAAAATTAGGGTTAGGGGGTTAAAGAATAAAGAATAAAATTAGGGGAAATTAGAAGAATAAAGAAATTAAAATTAAAGATTAAAAGAATAAAATTAAAATCAAAAATTAAAGAATAAAATTAAAGGAATTAAAAATTAAAATTAGAAGTATTAAAAGTAAAATTAGAGTATTAAAAGTAAAATTAAAAATTAAAGAAATGAAATTAAAAATTAAAAATGAATTAAGTATTAAAGAATTAAAAATTAAAGAAAATAAAATTAAAAATTAGAAAGAAAATTAGAGTATTAAAAGTAAAAGTAAAATTAAAGTATTAAAGTAAAATTAAAAATTAAAATTAAAGAAATTAAAGAAATTAAAAATTAAAAATTAAAAAATTAAATAAAATTAAAAATTAAATGTTAAAAATTAAAGAATAAAGAAATTAAAGAATAAAATTAAAAATTAAAATTAAAAATTAAAAATTAAAAGAATAAAATTAAAAATTAAAATTAAAAATTAAAAATTAAAAATTAAAGAATAAAATTAAAAGGAATTAAAGAGAATAAAATTAAAATCAAAATTAAAAGAATAAAATTAAAAATTAAAAATTAGAGTATTAAAGAAATAAAATTAAGTATTAAAGAAAGTAAAATTAAAATTAAAAGTAAAATTAAAAAATTAAAGAAATAAAATTAGAAGTATTAAAAGTAAAATTAAAAATTAAAGAAGTAAAATTAAAAGTAAAAATTAGAAGTATTAAAGAAAGTAAAATTAAAGTATTAAAAAAGTAAAATTAAAGTAAAATTAAAGGAATTAAAATTAAAGGAATTAGAAAAGAAGCCAAAAATTAAGCCAAAATTAAAGAAATTAGTATTAAGAATTAAAGAGAATAAAGGGTAAAAGAATAAAATTAAAAGAATAAAATTAGATGTTAAAAGTAAAATTAGAGTATTCAGAAAAAGTTAAAAATTAAAGAATAAAATTAAAGGGAATAAAATTAAAAATTAAAATTAAAAAATTAAAAATTAGAAATTAAAGAATAAAATTAAAAATTAAAAATTAAAGAGAATAAAATTAAAGAATTAAAGAATAAAATTAAAAAATTAAAGAAAGAATAAAATTAAAATCAAAATTAAAGAGAATAAAATTAAAGAATAAAATTAGAGTATTAAAGAAATAAAATTAGAAATATTAAAGAAAGTAAAATTAAAAATTAAAAGTAAAATTAAAAATTAAAAGTAAAATTAAATGTTAAAAGTAAAATTAGAAATTAAAAGTAAGAATTAGAAAATTAAAAATAAAATTAGAAAGTATTAAAAGTAAAATTAAGTATTAGAAAGTAAAATTAGGAAATTAAAAGTAAAATTAAAATTAGAAAGTAAAATTAAAAATTAATGTTAAAGAATAAGATTGGGGAGAATAAAATTAAAGAATAAAATTAAAGAATAAAATTAGAGTATTAAAGTAAAATTAGGTATTAAAAGTAAAATTAGAAATTAAAAGTAAAATTAAAAATTAAAAGTAAAATTGAAAGAAATAAAATTAAAGGTTATTAGGGTAAAGTAAAATTAGGGGAATTAAATGTTAAAAATTAAAGGATAAAGACAAAGGAATTAAAAGGGGAATAAAATTAAAGAATAAAATTGAGGGATAGGGTTAGGGAATAAAATTAAGGAATTGGGGTTAGAATAGGGTTAGGGGTTAGAGATGAGGAATTAGGGATAGGGGTTAAAGGGATAGAGGTTAAGGGGATGAGTTGAAGGGTTAGTGTTAGAGAATAGGGTTAGAGATAAAAGGTTAAGGTCAAAGATAAGTGGTAAGAATAAGTGGTAAGAGAGTAAGTGGTAAGAAGTAAGAAAGTAGGAATTAAGGTAAGTAGTAAGTAATGAAAGTAAGTAGAAAGTAAGTGAAGTAGTAAAAGTAGGTGGTAAGGGTAGGTGGTAAAGGAGTGCATTGGTAGGGGGAATAGGAAAGGGATAAAGGGGATGGGGTTAGGGGATGGGGTTAGGGGATAGGGTTAGGGGATAGGGGATAGGGGATAGGGTTAGGGGATAGGGTTAGGGTCAGGGATAGGTGGTAGGGGTAGGTGGTAGGGGTAGGTGGTAGGGGGTAAGGGGTAGGGTTAGGTGGTAGGTGGTAGGGGGTAAAGGGTAGGTGGTAGGGGGTAGGTGGTAAGGGGTGGGTGGTGGGGGTGCGTGGTAGGGGTAGGGGATAGGTGGTAGGGGTAGGGGTAAGGGGTAGGTGGTAGGGGGTAGGGGTAGGTGGTAGTTGGTAGGTGCTAGGTAGTAGGGGTAGGTGGTAGGTGGTAGCGGGGAAGGGGTAGGTGGTACGTGGTAGGGGTAGGTGGTAGGTGGTAAGGGTTAGGTGGTAGGTGGCAGGGGTAGGTGGTAGGGGGTAGGTGGTAGGGGGTACGTGATAGGTGGTAGGCGGTAGGGGGTAGGTGGTACGTGGTAGGGGGTAGGAGTAGGTGGTAGGGGTTAGGGTTAGGTGGTAGGGGGTAGGTGGCAGGGGTAGGTGGTAGGTGGTAGGGGGTTGGTGGTAAGGGGTGGGGGATAGGTGGTAGGGGTAGGTGGTAGGGGGTAGGGGGTGCATTGGTAGGTGGTAGGGGGTGGGTGGTAGGGGGTAGGTGTTAGGGGTAGGGGTAGGTGGTAGGTGCTAGGTGGTAGGGGGTGAAAGGGTAGGTGGTGGTAGGGGTAGGTGGTGGTTGGTAGGTGGTAGGGGTGGGTGGTTGGTGGTTGGGGTTGGTGGTAGGTGGTAGGGGTAGGTGGTAGGGGGTAGGTGGTAAGGGGTAGGTGGTAGGTGGTAAGGGTTAGGTGGTAGGGGGTAGGTGGCAGGGGTAGGTGGTAGGGGGTAGGTGGTAGGTGGTAGGGGGTAGGTGGTAGGGGGTAGGTGGTAGGTAGGGTAGGGATAGGTGGTAGGGGGTTAGGGTTAGGTGGTAGGGGTAGGTATTAGGTGGTAGGTGTTAGGGGGTAGGTGGTGGGGGTTGGTGGTAAGGGGTAGGGGGATAGGTGGTAGGGGTAGGTGGTAGGGGGGGTAGGGCGTAGGTGGTAGGCGGTAGGGGGTAGGTGGTAGGGGGTTGGTGGTAAGGGGTAGGTGGTAGGCGGTAGGTGGTAGGGGTAGGTGGTAGTTGGTAGGTGCTAGGTGGTAGTGGTAGGTGGTAGCGGGTAGGGGTAGGTGGTAGGGGGTACGTGGTAAGGGTTAGGTGGTAGGGGGTAGGTGGTAAGGGGTAGGTGGTAAGGGTTAGGTGGTAGGTGGTAGGGAGTAGGTGGTAGGGGGTAGGTAGTAGGTGGTAGGTGGTAGGGGGTAGGTGGTAGGGAGTAGGGGGTAGGTGGTAGGTGGTAGGGGGTAGGTGGTAGGGGGTAGGGGGTAGGTGGTAGGGGGTAGGTGGTAGGTGGTAGGGGGTAGGTGGTAGGCGGTAGGTGGTAGGCGGTAGGGGGTAGATTCTCACGTGAGAGGAAAACGTCCAGGTTTGAAGTCAGGACTCGGTACGAATCGGCGTTGGAAACAGAGAAGCCGATGTGCAGCTGGTTTCCCTTTGGGCGAATCATCAGACCTCAAACACAAAGCACCACCAAGTCATAAAATGAGCATCAAAGAGAAGAGTGGGGAATAAAACCCTGTCATATGCAGTGACAGGTGCAGTGACAGGTGCAGTGACAGGTGCAGTGTGGCTGTGTGGTCTTACCGGGTGTAGTGAGGCGGTCCTGCCAGGTGGGGCGGTAGTCGTCGAGCGTCAGGAGCAGAACGTACATGGTTAGAGCAAACATTCCAGCGAGGAACAGGTAGAACAGCAGGTAGAACAAGAAGATGAGACCTGCCAGAACCTCACGTTAGAACAGAGAACACAAGAACAGGTAGAACAAGAAGAAGAGACCTGCCAGAACCTCACGTCAGAACAGAGAACACAAGAACAGGTAGAACAAGAAGAAGAGACCTGCCAGAACCTCACGTTAGAACAGAGAACACAAGAACAGATAGAACAAGAAGATGAGACCTGCCAGAACCTCACGTCAGAACAGAGAACACAAGAACAGGTAGAACAAGAAGATGAGACCTGCCAGAACCTCACGTTAGAACAGAGAACACAAGAACAGGTAGAACAAGAAGAAGAGACCTGCCAGAACCTCACGTTAGAACAGAGAACACAAGAACAGGTAGAACAAGAAGAAGAGACCTGCCAGAACCTCACGTCAGAACAGAGAACACAAGAACAGGTAGAACAAGAAGAAGAGACCTGCCAGAACCTCACGTTAGAACAGAGAACACAAGAACAGGTAGAACAAGAAGAAGAGACCTGCCAGAACCTCACGTCAGAACAGAGAACACAAGAACAGGTAGAACAAGAAGATGAGACCTGCCAGAACCTCACGTCAGAACAGAGAACACAAGAACAGGTAGAACAAGAAGATGAGACCTGCCAGAACCTCACGTCAGAACAGAGAACACAAGAACAGGTAGAACAAGAAGAAGAGACCTGCCAGAACCTCACGTTAGAACAGAGAACACAAGAACAGGTAGAACAAGAAGAAGAGACCTGCCAGAACCTCACGTTAGAACAGAGAACACAAGAACAGGTAGAACAAGAAGAAGAGACCTGCCAGAACCTCACGTCAGAACAGAGAACACAAGAACAGGTAGAACAAGAAGAAGAGACCTGCCAGAACCTCACGTCAGAACAGAGAACACAAGAACAGGTAGAACAAGAAGAAGAGACCTGCCAGAACCTCACGTCAGAACAGAGAACACAAGAACAGGTAGAACAAGAAGAAGAGACCTGCCAGAACCTCACGTTAGAACAGAGAACACAAGAACAGGTAGAACAAGAAGAAGAGACCTGCCAGAACCTCACGTCAGAACAGAGAACACAAGAACAGGTAGAACAAGAAGAAGAGACCTGCCAGAACCTCACGTCAGAACAGAGAACACAAGAACAGGTAGAACAAGAAGAAGAGACCTGCCAGAACCTCACGTCAGAACAGAGAACACAAGAACAGGTAGAACAAGAAGATGAGACCTGCCAGAACCTCGCGTCAGAACAGAGAACACAAGAACAGGTAGAACAAGAAGATGAGACCTGCCAGAACCTCACGTCAGAACAGAGAACACAAGAACAGGTAGAACAAGAAGATGAGACCTGCCAGAACCTCACGTTAGAACAGAGAACACAAGAACAGGTAGAACAAGAAGAAGAGATCTGCCAGAACCTCACGTCAGAACAGAGAACACAACAGAATTTAACCTGAGCCTAACTCTGCCTGAGACCAGATGGAAATTCTGTTTTGGACAAATGTGAAAATGAGGGTCAAGATACACAGGTTTTATTTTGGTGGGGTCAGAGGAAGATACACAGGCTTTATTTTGGTGGGGTCAGAGGAAGATACACAGGCTTTATTTTGGTGGGGTCAGAGGAAGATACACAGGTTTTATTTTGGTGGGGTCAGAGGAAGATACACAGGCTTTATTTTGGTGGGGTCAGAGGAAGATACACAGGCTTTATTTTGGTGGGGTCAGAGGAAGATACACAGGCTTTATTTTGGTGGGGTCAGAGGAAGTCTCACAGTGTCATAAATGGTGCCTTTACTTTTCTAAGATTCAGGATTTTCAGAAAAAAACAGAGGAGCTGCTTCACAAGTTCCACCATAAAACAAATCAGAAAGAAAAAGAAGCACGAGCCACGGACCCTACGGGCAGAGCCACGGACCCTACAAGCAGAGCCACGGACCCTACGGGCAGAGCCACGGACCCTACGGGCAGAGCCACGGACCCTACGGGCAGAGTCACGGACCGTACGGGCAGAGCCACGGGCCCTACGGGCAGAGCCACGGGCAGAGTCACGGACCCTACGGGCAGAGCCACGGACCCTACGGGCAGAGCCACGGACCCTACGGGCAGAGCCACGGGCAGAGCCACGGACCCTACGGGCAGAGCCACGGACCCTACGGGCAGAGCCACGGGCAGAGTCACGGACCGTACGGGCAGAGCCACGGGCCCTACGGGCAGAGCCACGGGCAGAGTCACGGACCCTACAGGCAGAGCCACGGACCCTACGGGCAGAGCCACGGGCAGAGCCACGGACCCTACGGGCAGAGCCACGGGCAGAGCCACGGACCCTACGGGCAGAGCCACGGACCCTACGGGCAGAGCCACGGACCCTACGGGCAGAGCCACGGGCAGAGCCACGGACCTGCACGGGCAGAGTCACGGGCAGAGCCACGGCCCCACGGGCAGAGCCACGGACCCCTACGGGCAGAGCCACGGACCCTACGGGAAGAGCCACGGACCCTACGGGCAGAGCCACGGACCCTACGGGCAGAGCCACGGGCCCTACGGGCAGAGCCACGGACCCTTTACATCCCAAACCCTACACCATTTACATCTGGAGCTGGAGCCCTGGGGCCTAGACTCAGGACTCGGGGTTCAGGACTCGGGGTTCGGGACTCGAGGTTCGGGACTCGAGGTTCGGGACTCGAGGTTCGGGACTCGAGGTTCGGGACTCGGGGTTCGGGACTCGGGGTTCGGGACTCGGGGTTCGGGACTCGGGGTTCGGGACTCGGGGTTCGGGACTCGGGGTTCAGGACTCGAGGTTCGGGACTCGGGGTTCGGGCTCCTGAGGAGATTTGTTTGGTTTGTCAAGAGCTCAAGAAAAAAAAACTGACACCTAATGAACAAAGGACATTCAACTTGTTCAGTCCTGGTTTAGTCCTGGTTTAGTCCTGGTTCAATCCTGGTTCAGTCCTGGTTTAGTCCTGGTTTAGTCCTGGTTCAGTTCTGGTTCAGTCCTGGTCCAGTCCTGGTCCAGTCCTGGTTCAGTCCTGGTCCAGTCCTGGTCCAGTCCTGGTCCAGTCCTGGTTCAGTCCTGGTTCAGTCCTGGTTCAGTCCTGGTCTTGGGGTCAGGGGGAGGGGCTAATCCTTTGTGTTTGACCTACATTCGTCGGACGGAGGCGCAACTTTGTTTGGGGGGAGGGTCTTTTTGTCGAATTGTCGAACAATAATAATAATAATAATAATAATAATAATAATAATAATAATAATAATAATAATAATATATTGGTATTAGTATTATAACACAGTT
Organism: Odontamblyopus rebecca; assembly: GCA_030686955.1. Taxonomy (NCBI): domain Eukaryota; kingdom Metazoa; phylum Chordata; class Actinopteri; order Gobiiformes; family Gobiidae; genus Odontamblyopus; species Odontamblyopus rebecca. The sequence goes on from CM060672.1 coordinate 29,313, forward strand.
ACTCCAGAATACAGTTACTCCAGAGTACATTTATTCCAGATTACATTTATTCCAGAGTACAGTTACTCCAGAGTACAGTTACTCCAGAGTACAGTTACTCCAGAGTACAGGTACTCCAGAGTACAGGTACTCAAGAGTACAGTTACTCTAGAGTACAGTTACTCCAGAGTACAGTTACTCCAGAGTACAGTTACTCTAGAGTACAGGTACTCAAGAGTACAGTTACTCCAGAGTACAGTTACTCCAGAGTACATTTACTCCAGAATACAGTTACTCCAGAGTACAGTTACTCCAGAGTACAGTTACTCCAGAGTACATTTACTCGAGAGTACAGTTACTCCAGAGTACAGTTACTCCAGAGTACAGTTACTCCAGAGTACATTTATACTCCAGGAGTACAGTTACTCCAGAGTACAGTTACTCTAGAGTACAGTTACTCTAGAGTACAGTTACTCTAGAGTACAGTTACTCCAGAGTACATTTACTCCAGAGTACATTTACTCCAGAGTACATTTACTCCAGAGTACAGTTACTCCAGAGTACATTTACTCCAGAGTACATTTACTCCAGAGTACATTTACTCCAGAGTACAGTTACTCCAGAGTACATTTACTCCAGAGTACATTTACTCCAGAGTACAGTTACTCCAGAGTACAGTTACTCCAGAGTACAGTTACTCCAGAGTACATTTACTCCAGAGTACATTTACTCCAGAGTACAGTTACTCCAGAGTACAGTTACTCCAGAGTACAGTTACTCTAGAGTACAGTTACTCTAGAGTACAGTTACTCCAGAGTACATTTACTCTAGAGTACATTTACTCCAGAGTACAGGTACTCTAGTGTACAGTTACTCTAGTGTACAGTTACTCCAGAGTACAGTTACTCCAGAGTACATTTACTCCAGAGTACAGTTACTCCAGAGTACATTTACTCCAGAGTACAGTTACTCCAGAGTACAGTTACTCCAGAGTACAGTTACTCCAGAGTACATTTACTCCAGAGTACAGTTACTCCAGAGTACAGTTACTCCAGAGTACATTTACTCCAGAGTACAGTTACTCCAGAGTACAGTTACTCCAGAGTACATTTACTCCAGAGTACAGTTACTCCAGAGTACATTTACTCCAGAGTACATTTACTCCAGAGTACAGTTACTCCAGAGTACATTTACTCCAGAGTACATTTACTCCAGAGTACAGTTACTCCAGAGTACAGTTACTCCAGAGTACAGTTACTCCAGAGTACAGTTACTCCAGAGTACAGTTACTCCAGAGTACATTTACTCCAGAGTACATTTACTCCAGAGTACAGTTACTCCAGAGTACATTTACTAAAGAGTACATTTACCCCAGAGTACAGTTACTCCAGACTACAGTTACTCCAGAGTACATTTACTAAAGAGTACATTTACTAAAGAGTACAGTTACTCCAGAGTACATTTACTCCAGAGTACATTTACTAAAGAGTACATTTACCCCAGAGTACATTTACCCCAGAGTACATTTACTAAAGAGTACATTTACTCCAGAGTACATTTACTAAAGAGTACATTTACTCCAGAGTACATTTACTCCAGAGTACAGTTACTCCAGAGTACAGTTACTCCAGAGTACAGTTACTCCAGAGTACATTTACTCCAGAGTACATTTACTAAAGAGTACAGTTACAGTGTTTTCAACATGTCGCTGTGTTTAATGCTGTTTTCACATAATTTACATGTGACTCCATATAAAAGTAATCAGAGTACTCTGGTTAAAGTACTCAGACTGCAGTACTCTGGTTAAAGTACTCAGACTGCAGTACTCTGGTTAAAGTACTCAGACTGCAGTACTCTGGTTAAAGTACTCAGACTGCAGTACTCTGGTTAAAGTACTCAGACTGCAGTACTCTGGTTAAAGTACTCAGACTGCAGTACTCTGGTTAAAGTACTCAGACTGCAGTACTCTGGTTAAAGTACTCAGACTGCAGTACTCTGGTTAAAGTACTCAGACTGCAGTACTCTGGTTAAAGTACTCAGACTGCAGTACTCTGGTTAAAGTACTCAGACTGCAGTACTCTGGTTAAAGTACTCAGACTGCTGTACTCTGGTTAAAGTACTCAGACTGCTGTACTCTGGTTAAAGTACTCAGACTGCAGTACTCTGGTTAAAGTACTCAGACTGCAGTACTCTGGTTAAAGTACTCAGACTGCACTACTCTGGTTAAAGTACTCAGACTGCAGTACTCTGGTTAAAGTACTCAGACTGCAGTACTCTGGTTAAAGTACTCAGACTGCAGTACTCTGGTTAAAGTACTCAGACTGCAGTACTCTGGTTAAAGTACTCAGACTGCAGTACTCTGGTTGAAGTTAGGGTTAGAAGACGCACACCTGACGCACACCAGACGCACACCTGACGCACACCTGACGCACACCTGACGCACACCTGACGCACACCTGACGCACACCTGACGCACACCTGACGCACACCTGACGCACACCTGACGCACAGTGTCGGACTCACCCCAGCTCGTGGCGGTCCGGCCCATCAGCTCGTGCGTCCGCGGGTTCCAGATAAAGTCCCAACTGGATCCGCGCGGTTCTTCTTTCGCACCGCCCCCAGACATGGTCCCGAGTTAGTCCCTGTTTCGTCCTGGTTTAGACCTAGTTTAGTCCCAGTTTAGTCCTGGTTTAGACCTGGTTTAATCCTGGCTCAGACCTGGTTTAATCCCGGTTTAATCCTGGGCTAGACCTGGTTTAGTCCAGGTATAAACCTGCTTTAGACACGATTTAAATTTGATTCAGTCCCACATTAGATCTGGTTTAGTCCCGGTTTAGTCCTGATTTAGTCCTAGTTCAAACCCGGTTTAGACCTGGTTTAGTCCTGGTTCAGACCTGGTCTAGTCCCGGTTTAGTCCTGGTTTAGACCTGGTTCACAGAGGAGGAGAGTGAAGGTGAAGATGGCGCTGTCCGGATTAGCTCCAGCTGTTCCCGCGGAGGCTGCGCGGATCAGAGGCGGCACAGAAGCGGATTCGGAGCGTTTGAGCGGGATGATCCTGACCCGGTCCAGACGGATTCTGACCCGGTCCGGAGGGACGACACTGACCCAGCAGCGGCGGATGAGAAACGGAGCAGCGGCGGATGGAGCGCGGCGAGACGCGGTGAGACGCGGTGAGGCGCGCAGAAGAAGCGATGGACGCGGCAGATGATGGAGACGCGCGGAGACGCGCGGAGGCTGCGGACTCAGGCCCCGCCCACACATCCGTGACGTCACACCCAATGACCGCACACCCCAGTGACGCACGAGCATACGTCACGTGCACGAACCATACATAACACACGTGCCCTGTGTGTCATATGCCCTCCCTGTGTGTCAGATGCCCTCCCCTGTGTGTCAGATGCCCTCCCCCTGTGCCCTGTGTGTCAGATGCCCTCCCTGTGTGTCAGATGCCCTCCCTCCTCCTGTGTGTCAGATGCCCTCCCCTGTGTGTCAGATGCCCTCCCTCCTCCTGTGTGTCAGATGCCCTCCCTCCTCCTGTGTGTCAGATGCCCTCCCCTCCTCCTGTGTGTCAGATGCCCTCCCTCCTCCTGTGTGTCAGATGCCCTCCCTCCTCCTGTGTGTCAGATGCCCTCCCTCCTCCTGTGTGTCAGATGCCCTCCCTCCTCTTGTGTGTCAGATGCCCTCTCCTCCTCCTGTGTGTCAGATGCCCTCCCTCCTCCTGTGTGTCAGATGCCCTCCCTCCTCCTGTGTGTCAGATGCCCTCCCACACTGCATTACTCTGGACAGAGAAGTGACTGTGACACATTTCGACGTCACTGAAGTCTGTGTTCAGTGGCTGCGCTGAGGCGCTGTGAGCAGCAGGTGGCGCCGTTACACAAACTGCTGCTGTGGGCTCAACGTCAGAGTCACAGGAAAAGTTCAGCACAAGATCAGGACCAGGACTAAACCAGGATTGAACCAGGACTAAACCAGGACTGAACCAGGACTGAACCAGGACTGAACCAAAACTAAACCATGACTAAAGAAGGACTGGAGCAGGACTAGAGCAGGACGAGACTAGGACCAAACCAGGTCTAAACCAGGACTGGAGCAGGACTTGGAGGAACAATGGGGCTTTGTTGGATGTTTGGCCGTTGTGCAGCAGCTGAGGTCAGTGCGTCTCTTTCACACTCTAAGTTTATTACTTTAAATTTAAACTATTTTAAACTCAAATCAAATATTTCATTTTTGTCACTGTCTTTTTTCTAATCTAAAAACAAACCCATAATATTTAAAGAGAAAGTGGAGACGAAACTCCTCAACTCCCGACCCCCAACCCCTGATCTCTGACCCCTGACCCTAACTGTAATAAGTGTAATGATCCTGACCCCGGCTCTGCCTCCTCATGTTTAACACAAAACTATAATTATAACATTTACATTATTACGTTATTAGAATTACATTATTACTTTATAATAATTACATTATTTCATTACTATAATAACATTATTGATTTATTATCATTACATTATTACTTTATTATACTGACATTATTACGTTATTATAATTACATTATTACATTACTATAATTACATTATTACATTACTATAATTACATTGATTTATTATCATTACATTATTACTTTATTATAATGACATTATTACGTTATTATAATTACATTATTACATTACTATAACATTATTGATTTATTATCATTACATTATTACATTACTATAATTACATTATTACTTTATTATAATTACATTATTACATTACTATAATTACATTATTGATTTATTATCATTACATTATTACTTTATTATAATTACATTATTACGTTATTATAATTACATTATTACATTACTATAATTACATTATTGATTTATTATCATTACATTATTACTTTATTATAATTACATTATTACGTTATTATAATTACATGATTACATTAATATAATTACATTATTGATTTATTAGAATTACATTATTACTTTATTATACTGACATTACGTTATTATAATTACATTATTACATTACTATAATTACATTGATTTATTATCATTACATTATTACTTTATTATAATGACATTATTACGTTATTATAATTACATTATTACATTACTATAACATTATTGATTTATTATAATTACATTATTACTTTATTATAATTACATTATTACTTTATTATAATTACATTATTACATTACTATAATTACATTATTACTTTATTATAATTACATTATTATGTTACTATAATTACATTATTACTTTATTATAATTACTTTATTACGTTACTATAATTACATTACTTTATTATAATTACATTATTACTTTATTATACTCATCACTCATCATTATCACTCATACACATCAACTGTGTGAGGGCACAGACACTTCCGGTTCCGGTTGGAGAATGCTGGCGCGTTTTTGGCTGCCGCTGCTCCTTGGCGTTATTTTTCGTGATAATCTCGCCAAATGACTCTGCATTTGTGGTCTACAAGTGGATTGTGCTATACTTTAAAAAACCCTCCACAATATATAAACTGTCACTGAGGTGTCGTGTATTTTTCGTGCGACTTTAGCTTACCTGTTGCACCTGCGTCACCTAGCAACAGCTCCACGCAGAAGTCGCAGCCCTTGCAGCAATGTGGGAGGAACTATGGGTGGCTGGTACTCCTCTGGTTCATCCTGTCAATTATCCACCATCCTGCTACAGCACTGTTCCAGTATTCTGCCTCTGAGTTTAAGCTCCATATACATCCACACAACGCACCAGCGCCTGCTCTGCTCCAACACCCGGACATTTTGTACGTGCCTCGCCGTAGACCAATCCACCGGGGCTCACGTCGGAACTACCAATACGACAACTCCAGCTCCATCCCGTCGCTTTGGTCCACTGCCCGCCGTCCAAAGAGAAACACCTGTCGCCGTGCCGAAGCGCGTCTTGGCCGGGTGCAGAGAACGGCGAACACGGCTAGCGGCAGCAGAACTCACTACAGTCAGCTTCGGTCTTCTTAACACCCGCTCTCTGACCAACAAGGGCCATCTCGTCCAGGAACTGCTGGCGGACCGTGAAGTTAGACTTTTTGTGCTTGACGGAGACGTGGCAGCTTAAAAATGACTTCAGTCACCTCAACGAGGCTACTTCCCCGGGGTTTGTTTACCTCTCCCAGCCTCGTGTCACCGGTCGAGGCGGTCTCGCGGTAATCTACCGCGAGGAGTTGGAAAGTAGCTCCTGTGACTGTGCCTGTCTATCAGTCATTTGAAGCCACTGTATGTCAGCTCTCTGGACCAACTCCTACTATCATTGCCACCATCTACAGACCTCCAAAACAAAACAAGGATTTTATAACAGACTTTGCAGCTTTTTAAACACATGTTTCCACACTCTCTTCCAATGTCATACTATTAGGGGATCTAAATATTCACTTGGACATTGTTAATAATTCACTCACCAGCGATTTTATATCCTGTCTGGACAGTTTTGGTTTGCAACAGTTTGTTAATTTTTCTCACACACTCAAAAGGACATACTCTGGACTCAATCTGCTGCTCAGGCGTTACACCCATGGACTGCAAAGCCAACTTCATCCCATTTTCCGATCATATGCTCCTTACATTTTTTGTCAATCTGCCTTTTTCCAAATACAACCCCACGCGCACCATAACATTCCGTAAAATTAAGGACATACATTTGGACAATTTATCTTTTCACATCAATAATCTACCCAGTACAGACAGTTTTGCAACTCCTGATCAACTTGTGTGAGACTACAACACCCACCTCCACAACATCCTTAACACACTTGCTCCACTCCAAATCCAGATCGGTCTCTTTCACTCACACTGCACCCTGGTTCACCCCCACTCTCCCACAGTTAAAAGCAAAAAGGCCGCCAACTTGAAAGACTTTATAACAAAACTGGACTAACTATTCACAAGGACATGTACACACACCACACCCTCCACTACAAAGATTGCATCTCCAAAACTAGATCTGCATATTACTCCGGTTTAATCAGCACTAATGAAGGAAATTCCAGGACCCTCTTCTCTCTTGTTTCAACCATCACCAAACCTCCTGACTCCCTTCCATCTCATCTCTATTCATCCGACTTCTGCAATACTTTGGCTTAATTCTTCACCACAAATATCCACACTATTCACCAACAGCTCAGCCCCTCTTCTGCTCTAACTCTACCTGTCATTACATCTCCTATCACCACCACCCTTTCTCATCATTTACTCTACCTTCTATCAATCAAATTTCCTCTTTTATCCAAAAATCCAAAACCTCTTCATGTCAACTTGACCCACTTCCCACTGTCCTTATCAAAGCCACACTTCCTTCTCTTGCTCCTTTTATCACCAACATAATTCATGCCTCCCTCACCTCTGGTACTGTCCCCTCTCCTCTCAAAACTGCTGCTGTCACTCCAATTCTCAAAAAACCTGGTTCAGATCCCACAGACCTCAATAATTTCCGTCCGATTTCTAACCTTCCATTCATCTCCAAAATTCTTTAAAAAAACAGTTTCTGCTCAACTTCACTCTCTTCTGTCCTCCAATAACCTGTACGAGTGTTTTCAATCTGGCTTCCGTCCTCTCCACAGCACTGAAACGGCCCTTCTCAAAATCACTAATGACCTTCTTCTCTCTGCCGACTCTGGTTTAGTGTCCATCCTCCTTCTGCTTGATCTTAGTTCTGCCTTTGACACCATTTCTCATTCCATCCTCCTGAACAGACTCTCTTCCATCGGCATCTCCGGCACAACCCTCACCTGGTTTCACTCCCGTCTTTCCGACCGCACTCAGTTTATTCAACTCAAATCTTTCACTTCTTATCCTGTCCCCATCTCCTCAGGTGTTCCCCAAGGTTCTGTTCTCGGTCCCCTCCTTTTCATCATCTACCTTCTCCCCCTTGGTCACATTTTCCGGAAACACCACATTCAATTCCACTGCTACGCGGATGACACCCAGCTCTACCTCTCCGGCAAACCAAACTCCACACTCCCACCCTCTTCCCTTGTCAACTGTATCAGTGAAATAAAATCATGGTTCACCTCAAACTTTCTCAAACTCAATAGCAATAAAACTGAACTTCTCCTTGTAGGCACCAAATCCACCATAAGCAAGATTAATCATTTCTCCATTCCCATTGATGGCTCCTCCATCTCTCCCTCCCCTCAGGTCAAGAGTCTGGGTGTCATCCTCGATAGCACCCTCTCCTTCGCCTCCCACATAAACAGCATCACTCGCTCCGCCTACTTCCACCTCCGCAATATCCATCGACTGACCCTCCCTCACTCCACAGTCCACTGCTGTACTTACAGCCTCGTCACTTCCCGTCTAGATTATTGTAATTCACTTCTGTTTGGTCTCCCACAAAAAACTCTCCATAAACTTCAACTGGTTGAGAACTCTGCTGCTCACATCATCACACACACACCTTCCATCAACCACATCACACACACACCTTCCATCAACCACATCACACACACACCTTCCATCAACCACATCACACCCGTCTCACAACAGCTCCACTGGCTCCACATCACACACCGCATTCAATACAAAATCCTGCTCCACACATTCAAAGCCATCCACAACCTCACACCTCCATATCTCTGACCTCCTCCATATTGCCACACCTGTTCGCTCTCTTCGCTCCTCCTCCTCTGTCCAGCTCTCTGTCCCTCTACCTGTCTTGTTACAATGGGGAGCAGGGCGTTCAGCCGCTGCTCCCAGCTCTGGGAACACTCTCCCTCCTGACCTCCGCATAACACAGACACTCTCACACACTTCAGATCCAAACTCAAAACTCATCTGTTCAAACTGGCCTATTCATTATAACCACAACTGCACTGTCTTTTCATATGCCTGATTTTAATGTAGATTTTAACTGTTGCTTTTACTGTTATAATGTTTATATTTTTATATTGATGTATAAACTTGTTGTGAGGCGACCTTGAGTGCCCAGAAAGCGCCTACTATAAATAAAATGTATTATAATTATTATTATTATAATTACATTATTGATTTATTATCATTACATTATTACTTTATTATAATTACATTATTACGTTACTATAATTACATTATTACTTTATTATAATTTCATTATTACATTATTATAATTACATTATTACGTTACTATAATTACATTATTACTTTATTATAATTTCATTATTACATTACTATAACTACATTATTACGTTACTATAATTACATTATTATGTTATTACGTTACTATAATTGCATTATTACTTTATTAAAATTACATTACGTTACTATAATTACATTATTACTTTATTATAATTACATATTACGTTACTAAAATTACATTATATTATAATTACATTATTACGTTACTATAATTACATTATTATGTTACTATAATTACATTACGTTACTATAATTACATTATTACTTTATTATAATTACATATTACGTTACTAAAATTACATTATATTATAATTACATTATTACGTTACTATAATTACATTATTATGTTATTATAATTACATTATTACATTACTATAATTACATTATCACTTTATTATATTACATTATTACATTACTAAAATTACATTATTACGTTACTATAATTACATTATTACTTTATTATAATTACATTATTACATTACTATAATTACATTATGTTACTATAATTACATTATGTTATTATAATTACATTATTACATTACTATAATTACATTATGTTACTATAATTACATTATGTTATTATAATTACATTGCTATGTTACTATAATTACATTATTACGTTATTATAATTACATTATTACATTACTATAATTACATTATTACTTTATTATATTACATTATTACGTTACTATAATTAAATTATCACGTTACTAAAATTACATGATTACGTTACTATAATTACATTATCACGTTACTAAAATTACATTATTACGTTACTATAATTACATTACTGCTTTATTATATAATTCTACATTATTGTTTAATTATTCTTTGTGTTTATTTGTTTCCTTGTTTTGTGCGTCTTGTGTCTCTGCAGAGCTGAGCTCTGATTGGTCCAAGATGAGTAAAAGAAGGCGGGGCTTCCATATCACCAGTGTGAGGTCAGAGCCCGTCGACCAATCAGAATCCCCCGCTCGCCGGCCGCAGTCTCATGATGCCACAGGGCATCGCTTCAGAGTGGTGCGTTTGGACACCAGGGGGCGCCACCAACGGGGCCGCTGGACCTGTGTGGACCTGCCCCCCATGGTACAGGACTAAACCAGGACTGAACCAGGACTGAACCAGGACTGAACCAGGACTGAACCGGGACTGAACCGGGACTGAACCGGGACTGAACCGGGACTGAACCGGGACTGAACCGGGACTAAACAAGGACTGAACCGGGACTAGAGCAGGACTGAACCGGGACTGAACCGGGACTAAACCGGGACTGAACCGGGACTGAACCGGGACTAAACCGGGACTAAACCGGGACTGAACCGGGACTGAACCGGGACTGAACCGGGACTAAACCGGGACTGAACCAGGTCTGAACCAGGACTGAACCAGGACTAGAGCAGGTCTAAACCAGGACTGAACCAGGACTAAACCAGGACTGAACCAGGACTGAACCAGGACTGAACCAGGACTAAACCAGGACTGAACCAGGACTGAACCAGGACTAAACCAGGACTAAACCAGGACTGAGCCAGGACTGAACCAGGACTAGAGCAGGACTAAACCAGGTCTAAACCAGGACTGAACCAGGACTAAACCAGGACTAAACCAGGACTGAACCAGGACTGAACCAGGACTGAACCAGGACTGAACCAGGACTGAACCAGGACTGAACCAGGACTGAACCAGGACTGAACCAGGACTGAACCAGGACTAAACCAGGACTGAACCAGGACTAGAGCAGGACTGAACCAGGACTGAACCAGGACTAAACCAGGACTGAACCAGGACTAAACCAGGACTGAACCAGGACTGAACCAGGACTAAACCAGGACTGAACCAGTACTAGAGCAGGACTAAACCAGGACTGAACCAGGACTGAACCAGGACTAAACCAGGACTGAACCAGGACTGAACCAGGACTGAACCAGGACTAAACCAGGACTGAACCAGGACTGAACCAGGACTGAACCAGGACTAAACCAGGACTGAACCAGGACTAGAGCAGGACTAAACCAAGACTGAACCAGGACTGAACCAGGTCTGAACCAGGACTGAACCAGGACTGAACCAGGACTGAACCAGGACTGAACCAGGACTAAACCAGGACTGAACCAGGACTAGAGCAGGACTGAACCAGGACTGAACCAGGACTAAACCAGGACTGAACCAGGACTAAACCAGGACTAAACCAGGACTGAACCAGGACTGAACCAGGACTGAACCAGGACTAAACCAGGACTGAACCAGGACTAAACCAGGACTGAACCAGGACTGAACCAGGACTGAACCAGGACTAAACCAGGACTGAACCAGGACTGAACCAGGACTAAACCAGGACTAAACCTGGACTAGACCAGGACTAGACCAGGACTAGAGCAGGACTGAACCAGGACTAAACCAGGACTGAACCAGGACTAAACCAGGACTGAACCAGGACTAGAGCAGGACTAAACCAGGACTGAACCAGGACTAAACCAGGACTAGAGCAGGACTAAACCAGGACTAAACCAGGACTGAACCAGGACTAAACCAGGACTAAACTAGGACTGAACCAGGACTGAACCAAGACTAGAGCAGGACTAAACCAGGACTAAACCAGAACTGAACCAGGACTGAACCAGGACTAAACCGGGACTAAACCAGGACTAAACCAGGACTAAACCAGGACTAGACCAGGACTAAACCAGGACTAAACCAGAACTGAACCAGGACTGAACCAGGACTAAACCGGGACTAAACCAGGACTAAACCAGGACTAAACCAGGACTAGACCAGGACTAGACCAGGACTGAACCAGGACTAAACCAGGACTGAACCAGGACTAGAGCAGTACTAAACCAGGACTAAACCAGGACAAGACCAGGACTAGACCAGGACTAAACCAGAACTAAATCAGGACTAAACCAGGACTGAACCAGGACTAAACCAGGACTGAACCAGGACTAAACCAGGACTCAACCAGGACTGAACCAGGACTAAACCAGGACTGAACCAGGACTAAACCAGGACTAGACCAGGACTGAACCAGGACTGAACCAGGACTAGACCAGGAGTAGACCAGGACTGCAAAGACTCGACTGCAACTCGAAGACTCGACTGTACGACTCGAGGACTCAACTCTACGACTCGAAGACTCGACTGTACGACTCGAAGACTCGACTGTACGACTCAAAGACTCGACTGTACGACTCGAAGACTCGACTGTACGACTCGAAGACTCGACTGCGACGCAAAGACTCGACTGCGACGCAAAGACTCGACTGCGACGCAAAGACTCGACTGCGACGCAAAGACTCGACTGCGACGCAAAGACTCGACTGCGACGCAAAGACTCGACTGCGACGCAAAGACTCGACTGCGACGCAAAGACTCGACTGTACGACTTGAAGACTCGACTGTACGACTTGAAGACTCGACTGTACGACTTGAAGACTCGACTGCGACTCGAAGAGTCGACTGCGACTCGAAGACTCGACTGTACGACTCAAAGACTTGACTGCGACTCGAAGAGTCGACTGCGACTCGAAGACTCGACTGTACGACTCGAAGACTTGACTACGACTCGAAGACTCGACTGTACGACTCGAAGACTCGACTACGACTCGAAGACTCGACTGTACAACACAAAGACTCGACTGTACGACTCGAAGACTCGACTGCGACTCAAAGAGTCAAATGCGACTCAAAGACTCGACTGTACGACTCAAAGACTTGACTGTACGACTCGAAGACTCGACTACGACTCGAAGACTCGACTGTACGACTCGAAGACTCGACTACGACTCAAAGAGTCGACTGCGACTCAAAGACTCGACTGTACGACTTGAAGACTCGACTGTACGACTCGAAGACTCAACTGCAACTCGAAGACTCGACTGTACGACTCAAAGACTCGACTGTACAACACAAAGACTCGACTGCGACTCAAAGAGTCAAATGCGACTCAAAGACTCGAAAGTACGACTCGACTGTACGACTTGAAGACTCGACTGTACGACTTGAAGACTCGACTGTACGACTTGAAGACTCGACTGTACGACTTGAAGACTCAACTGCGACGCAAAGACTCAACTGCGACGCAAAGACTCGACTGTACGACTCGAAGACTCGACTGTACGACTCGAAGACTCGACTGTACGACTCGAAGACTCGACTGTACGACTCGAAGACTCGACTGTACGACTCGAAGAGTCGACTGTACGACACAAAGACTCGACTGTACGACTCAAAGACTCGACTGCGACTCGAAGACTCGACTGTACGACTCGAAGAGTCGACTGCGACTCGAAGACTCGACTACGACTGGAAGACTTGAATGTACGACTCGAAGACTTGACTACGACTCGAAGACTCGACTGTACAACACAAAGACTCGACTACGACTGGAAGACTCGACTGTACAACTCGAAGACTCGACTACGACTCGAAGACTCGACTGCACGAGTCGACTGCGACTCAAAGACTCGACTGCAACTTGAAGACTCGACTGTATGACTCGAAGACTCGACTGCAACTTGAAGACTCGACTGTAGGACTCGAAGACTCGACTGCAACTCGAAGACTCGACTGCGACTTGAAGACTCGACTGCGACTCGAAGACTCGACTGTACAACACAAAGACTCGACTGCAACTCGAAGACTTGACTATACGACTCGAAGACTCAACTGCGACTTGAAGACTCGACTGTACGACTCGACTGTACGACTTGAAAACTCAACTGTACGACTCAAAGACTCGACTGCGACTCGAAGAGTCGACTGCGACTCGAAGACTCGACTGTACGACTCAAAGACTTGACTGCGACTCGAAGAGTCGACTGCGACTCGAAGACTCGACTGTACGACTCGAAGACTTGACTACGACTCGAAGACTCGACTGTACGACTCGAAGACTCGACTACGACTCGAAGACTCGACTGTACAACTCGAAGACTCGACTGTACAACTCGAAGACTCGACTACGACTCGACGACTTGACTGCGACTCAAAGACTTGACTGCGACTCGAAGACTCGACTGTACAACTCGAAGACTCGACTACGACTCGACGACTCGACTGTACAACACAAAGACTCGACTGTACAACACAAAGACTCGACTGTACAACACAAAGACTCGACTGTACAACACAAAGACTCGACTGCGACTCAAAGAGTCAACTGCGACTCAAAGACTCGAAAGTACGACTCGACTGTACAACTCAAAGACTTGACTGTACAACTCAAAGACTTGACTGTACAACTCAAAGACTCGACTGTACGACTCGAAGACTCGACTGTACGACTCGAAGACTCAACTGCAACTCGAAGACTCGACTGTACGACTCAAAGACTCGACTGTACGACTCGACTGTACGACTCGAAGACTCGACTGTACGACTCAAAGACTCGACTGTACGAATCGAAGACTCAACTGCAACTTGAAGACTCGACTGTACGACTCGAAGACTCGACTGCGATTCGAAGACTCAACTGTACAACTCGAACACTCGACTGTACGACTCGAAGACTCGACTGTACAACACAAAGACTCGACTGCAACTCGAAGACTAGACTGCGACTTGAAGACTCGACTGCGACTTGAAGACTCGACTGTACGACTCGAAGACTCGACTGTACGACTCGAAGACTCGACTGTACGACTCGAAGACTCGACTGTACGACTCGAAGACTCGACTGTACGACTCGAAGACTCGACTGTACGAATCGAAGACTCGACTGTACGACTCAAAGACTTTACTGCAGCAGGGGAGGTGAGTCCTGGTTTAGACCTGGTTTAGTCCTGGATTAGACCTGGTTTAGTCCTGGTTCAGTCCTGGTTCAGTCCTGGTTTAGACCTGGTTTAGTCCTGGTTTAGACCTGGTTTAGTCCTGGTTTAGAACTGGTTTAGAACAGGTTCAGTCCTGGTTTAGACCTGGTTTAGATCTGGTTTAGTCCTGGTTTAGTCCTGGTTTAGACCTTGTTTAGACCTGGTTTAGATCCTGATTTAGACCTGGTTTAGATCTGTTTTAGACCTGGTTTAGTCCTGGTTCAGTCCTGTTTTAGACCTGGTTTAGGCCTGGTTTAGACCTGGTTCAGTCCTGTTTTAGACCTGGTTTAGTCCTGGTTTAGACCTGGTTTAGTCCTGGTTTAGTCCTGGTTTAGACCTGGTTCAGTCCTGGTTTAGACCTGGTTTAGACCTGGTTTAGTCCTGGTTTAGTCCTGGTTTAGTCCTGGTTTAGACCTGGTTTAGTCCTGGTTTAGTCCAGGTTTAGACCTGGTTTAGTCCTGGTTTAGTCCTGGTTTAGATCTGGTTTAGACCTGGTTTAGTCCTGGTTTAGACCTGGTTTAGACCTGGTTTAGTCCTGGTTTAGATCTGGTTTAGTCCTGGTTTAGACCTTGTTTAGACCTTGTTTAGTCCTGGTTTAGACCTGGTTTAGACCTGGTTTAGTCCTGGTTTAGTCCTGGTTCCGTCCTAGTTTAGACCTGGTTTAGACCTGGTTTAGTCCTGATTTAGACCTGGTTTAGTCCTGGGGTAGACCTGGTTTAGACCTGGTTTAGACCTGGTTTAGACCTGGTTTAGACCTGGTTTAGACCTGGTTCAGTCCTGGTTTAGACCTGGTTTAGTCCTGGTTTAGTCCTGGTTTAGATCTGGTTTAGACCTGGTTTAGTCCTGGTTTAGACCTGGTTTAGACCTGGTTTAGACCTGGTTTAGTCCTGGTTTAGATCTGGTTTAGTCCTGGTTTAGACCTTGTTTAGACCTTGTTTAGTCCTGGTTTAGACCTGGTTTAGACCTGGTTTAGTCCTGGGTTAGACATGGTTTAGTCCTGGGTTAGTCCTGGGTTAGTCCTGATTTAGTCCTGGGTTAGACCAGGGTTAGTCCTGTTTTAGTCCTGGTTTAGACCTGGTTTAGACCTGGTTTAGTCCTGCTTAATCCTGGTTTAGACCTGGTTTAGTCCTGGGTTAGTCCTGGGTTAGACCTGGTTAAGACCTGGTTTAGACCTGGTTTAGTCCTGGTTTAGTCCTGGCTTAGACCTGGTTTAATCCTGGTTTAGTCCTGGTTTAGTCCTGGTTCAGTCCTGGTTTAGACCTGGTTTAGACCTGGTTCAGTCCTGGTTTAGACCTGGTTTAGACCTGGTTTAGACCTGGTTCAGTCCTGGTTTAGACCTGGTTTAGACCTGGTTTAGACCTGGTTCAGTCCTGGTTTAGACCTGGTTTAGACCTGGTTTAGTCCTGGTTTAGTCCTGGTTCAGTCCTGGTTTAGACCTGGTTTAGACCTGGTTTAAACCTGGTTCAGTCCTGGTTTAGACCTGGTTTAGACCTGGTTTAGACCTGGTTTAGTCCTGGTTCAGTCCTGGTTTAGACCTGGTTCAGTCCTGGTTTAGACCTGGTTTAGACCTGGTTTAGACCTGGTTTAGTCCTGGTTCAGTCCTGGTTTAGACCTGGTTTAGACCTGGTTCAGTCCTGGTTTAGACCTGGTTTAGATCTGGTTTAGATTTGGTTTAGTCCTGGTTCAGTCCTGGTTTAGACCTGGTTTAGACCTGGTTCAGTCCTGGTTTAGTCCTGGTTTAGACCTGGTTTAGACCTTGTTCAGTCCTGGTTTAGACCTGGTTTAGACCTGGTTCAGTCCTGGTTTAGACCTGGTTCAGTCCTGGTTTAGACCTGGTTTAGACCTGGTTTAGACCTGGTTTAGACCTGGTTCAGTCCTGGTTCAGTCCTGGTTTAGACCTGGTTTAGACCTGGTTTAGTCCTGGTTCAGTCCTGGTTTAGACCTGGTTTAGACCTGGTTTAGACCAAATTTGCCTTTTTTCTCAAACAGGAAGTGGGGGCGCTGGGGGCGGGGCTACGGCGGGTGATGATGATTGACAACATGAGACACGCCCACTCCCTGGAGTCGCTGGAGTTGATTGGACGAGACAGCGAGAAGGGGGCGGGGTTTGTGGTCCTCAGTGGGCTTCCATCTCCGACAATGCACCAGTGTCACACCCCCACCCCCAAGCCCCGCCCCCTGCAGCTGCTCACGGGTTCACAGGTGTGTCAGATGCCCTCCCCGTGTGTCAGATGCCCTCCCGTGTGTCAGATGCCCTCCCCCTGTGTCAGATGCCCTCCCGTGTGTCAGATGCCCTCCCCGTGTGTCAGATGCCCTCCCGTGTGTCAGATGCCCTCCCCGTGTGTCAGATGCCCTCCCCGTGTGTCAGATGCCCTCCCGTGTGTCAGATGCCCTCCCGTGTGTCAGATGCCCTCCCCTGTGTCAGATGCCTTCCCCCTGTGTCAGATGCCCTCCCTGTGTGTCAGATGCCCTCCCTGTGTGTCAGATGCCCTCCCCGTGTGTCAGATGCCCTCCCCTGTGTCAGATGCCCTCCCCGTGTGTCAGATGCCCTCCCCTGTGTCAGATGCCCTCCCCCTGTGTCAGATGCCCTCCCCGTGTGTCAGATGCCCTCCCGTGTGTCAGATGCCCTCCCCTGTGTCAGATGTCCTCCTCTGTGTCAGATGCCCTCCCCTGTGTCAGATGTCCTCCTCTGTGTCAGATGTCCTCCCCGTGTGTCAGATGCCCTCCCCTGTGTCAGATGTCCTCCTCTGTGTCAGATGCCCTCCCCGTGTGTCAGATGCCCTCCCCCATGTGTCAGATGCCCTCCCCGTGTGTCAGATGCCCTCCCTGTGTCAGATGCCCTCCCGTGTGTCAGATGCCCTCCCCTGTGTCAGATGCCCTCCCCCTGTGTCAGATGCCCTCCCTGTGTGTCAGATGCCCTCCCGTGTGTCAGATGCCCTCCCCATGTGTCAGATGCCCTTTTCTGTGTCAGATGCCCTCCCCCTGTGTCAGATGCCCTCCCCGTGTGTCAGATGCCCTCCCCGTGTGTCAGATGCCCTCCCCGTGTGTCAGATGCCCTCCCCCTGTGTCAGATGCCCTCCTCTGTGTCAGATGCCCTCCCCCTGTGTCAGATGCCCTCCCGTGTGTCAGATGCCCTCCCCTGTGTCAGATGCCCTCCCCCTGTCAGATGCCCTCCCCCTGTGTCAGATTGTGTCAGATGCCCTCCCCGTGTGTCAGATTGTGTCAGATGCCCTCCCCGTGTGTCAGATTGTGTCAGATGCCCTCCCCTGTGTCAGATGCCCTCCCTGTGTGTCAGATTGTCAGATGCCCTCCCCCTGTGTCAGATTGTGTCAAATGCCCTCCCCGTGTGTCAGATTGTGTCAGATTGTGTCAGATTGTGTCAGATTGTGTCAGATTGTGTCAGATTGTGTCAGATTGTGTCAGATTGTGTCAGATGCCCTCCCCGTGTGTCAAATTGTGTCAGATTGTGGCAGATGCCCTCCCCGTGTGTCAGATTGTGTCAGATGCCCTCCCCGTGTGTCAAATTGTGTCAGATTGTGGCAGATGCCCTCCCCGTGTGTCAGATTGTGTCAGATGCCCTCCCGCTCACAGTCTGTTGTGTTTCAGACCTTGAGGCAGTGTCGTTCTCAGCCGTCGTCTCCTCCTCACAGCCTCCACCTGAGCCACGCCCTCTTCAGCTCCGCCCACAGGTAAGCCACGCCCACATGTAAGCCCCACCCACAGGTAAGCCCCGCCCACAGAAGTGTTCATGGGCGTGTTTGGGCTCCATGGACTCTGGCTCCAGTTCAGTTGGTAAACGTGTGACCCCTCTGACCCCTCTCTGACCCCTCTGACCGCTCTGACCACTCTCTGACCTCTCTGACCCCTCTCTGACCGCTCTCTGCCCCCTCTGACTGCTCTGACCACTCTCTGACCTCTCTGACCCCTCTGACCGCTCTGACTGCTCTCTGACCACTCTCTGACCTCTCTGACCCCTCTCTGACCCCTCTGACCGCTCTGACTGCTCTCTGCCCCCTCTGACTGCTCTGACCACTCTCTGACCCCTCTCGGACCGCTCTCTGACCCCTCTGACCCCCCTCTGACCCCTCTGACCGCTCTCTGACCCCTCTGACCACTCTCTGACCCCTCTCTGACCGCTCTCTGACCCCTCTGACCACTCTCTGACCCCTCTGACCCCTCTCTGACCGCTCTGACTGCTCTCTGACCTCTCTGACCGCTCTCTGACCCCTCTGACTGCTCTCTGGCCGCTCTCTGACCCCTCTGACCGCTCTCTGACCCCTCTGACCACTCTCTGACCGCTCTCTGACCCCTCTGACCCCCCTCTGACCTCTCTGACCACTCTCTGACCCCTCTGACCAATCTCTGACCCCTCTGACCTCTCTGACCCCTCTCTGACCCCTCTGACCTCTCTGACCGCTCTCTGACCCCTCTGACCGCTCTCTGACCCCTCTGACCTCTCTGACTGCTCTCTGACCCCTCTGACCCGTCTCTAACCGCTCTCTGACCCCTCTGACCCATCTCTGACCCCTCTGACCACTCTCTGACCCGTCTCTAACCGCTCTCTGACCCCTCTGACCCATCTCTGACCCCTCTGACCACTCTCTGACCCCTCTGACCCCTGCTGTCAGGTCAGACGCTTCTTTCCCCGAGGCCAAATGATAAAATCAAGACTCTTCGTCGTTTATTTGTGGTTTTGTCCTGATTCTTTTTATTAGGCCTGAGCCCCTACAGGGCGTAGGGCCTGAGCGAAGCCAAAGGCCTCATCGTTGTCAACTGTCTTACGAAGTTCAGCGCGAAGGTTCGTAGATTCTTCCTGCTGAAAGTGTCGTGCGACAGAACGCAGCAGTTTAGTGATCAGAGCATAAAGTCTGTTTTCTGCTGAATATTCGGACACAGATCCAGAATCCGTCTGAAACGAGCCTGAGGGTCCAGAGCTGTTCCTGTGCGGCTGAACAAATCCTGGTCGTCTCCATAATCTGGAGTGGGGAAAACGCTGCTGCCACACGTCTCTTTGCATTAAAACAGAAACTTGTTCCTAAAATAAAAGCCTATTTTCAGTCTGAGTTTTTTAATCATCTGTTCAACGTTTGCTTTAAAAGAAAAACATCGATTAAAATCCCTCAGGATTTAAATGATTTAAATGATTTAAATGATTTAAATGATTTAAATGATTTAAATGATTTAACTGCTTCTGTTTTTGCCCCTTGGAGGGTAAAACAGGAGGAATGTTCTGGAATGACTGATTTTGTGACGGATTTTACAGTGTAACGACACTGGGGCAAAAACTTTGGAATGAAAAGAATCGTTTTTGTTCTTGTGGCTTTGCACGAGATGAAAAACATATTTTCTATAATATATAAATGTTAAATATATTGAACAAGTGATTGATCAGGGGATTGAGGGACAGGAGTGTGTGTCCTGGTTCAGTCCGGTTTAGTCCTGGTTCAGTCCTGGTTTACTCCTGGTTTAGTCCTGGTTCAGTCCTGGTTTAGTCCTGGTTCAGTCCTGGTTCAGTCCTGGTTCAGTCCTGGTTTAGACCTGGTTTAGTCCTGGTTTAGGCCCAGAGGAATGTTTGTGTGGGAAAAGGGGGAATGTCTCTGAATTGGTTGAGAGCTCGAGTGGGCAGCGAATCAGAGAAGAGTCTGTGCAGGATCAGAGACAAACCAGGACTGAACCAGGAATGAACCAGGACTGAACCAGGACTGAACCAGGACTGAACCAGGACTGAACCAGGTCTAAAGTGGGTTCAGAGGACTTTGGGACCCTGGAGGAGGAGAGAGGAACTGCAGCACGATGCTAATGGATTCTAACGCTAACGAGCCGAGACCAAAGACCCGCCCTCCTCAGACCCCGCCCCCACCTCCCCGGACCCTCAAACCTTTTACCCAATCAGAGCGAGCTGGGCCTCGTGAGAGCCAATCAGAGCGAGCCGGGCCCCGTGAGAGCCAATCAGAGCGAGCCGGGCCCCGTGAGAGCCAATCAGAGCGAGCCGGGCCCCGTGAGAGCCATTCAGAGCGAGCCGGGCCCCGTGAGAGCCATTCAGAGCGGAGTTTGAGCGGCCTCCTGCGGCTCTGCACCAGGTAGGCACAGTTTAGAGTCAGTAGTCACTTTATTCAATGGTGCAATAATCATTTGTGCAATAGGCCTGGTGCAATATCTTGGACTCTTTTTGGTTGTGCAGTGCAGAACTGGACTTGTCTCTTGTGGTTGTCATGATGTGTGAAGTGAAAGTGATTTTTTGGACTCGTGTGGTTAATTTGAGACCAGAATCTTGTCCCCTGGGGCCACTAGGGGCTCGTGACGGAACAGACGTGTGAACCACGAGGTCCCGACATCCTTCTCAAAATACTTAATAATCTGCACAATTCATTCAATGTACTGAGTCCCTGGCGTCTGGAAGAGGAACCTTATCATTTGCTTGTTTACATTTTTCCCAGCAAAACCCACAAAAACTGAGGTTAGCATCGCGGAGGCTGCCAAAGCGCTGGTGTTACTGACGTGTGGCCACACCGGCTCGTCACAGCCTGATCCCGTCAGACCTCAGACTCTCCACAGGTTCTGGTCAGGACTGGGATGGAGACACTGGGAGCTCCAGGTGCCACAGGGGGGCGCCAGTGGCAAAAACTGTCGTTGTGTCCTTAGGCAAGACACTTCACCCACATTGCCGAGTATGAAAGTGGAGTGTGTGTGACTGATGGTCGGAGGGGCCGATGGTGCAGATTGGAGCCTCACTTCTGTCAGTCTGCCCCAGGGCAGCTGTGGCTACAGCAGCAGCACCGGGTCTGAGTGAGTGAATAAAGCTGTAAAGTGTCTTTGAGTGTCCAGAAAAGCGCTGTGTAAAACTGATGCATTATGACTGACGCTAGCGCACTTTTCCGTCACATTGTTACAGTCATTAAAGAAGAAAATGTCAGTTTGCAGGAGGAAATTAACCGAGCGGTAGCTCCCATTAATAAAGTGCTGGAGGAGGGCAAGAATAAACTAAGCGAATATGGGAGGGACCTGACGAACCTGGACATTCGAAACTGGAGACGAGGAACATGTACAACAAACTAGTCCTGAGTCCCAGTCTCCACATCCTCGGCCTCCCTGAGGGTTTGGAGCGAGGGACCCGACCAGGTGCTGGGGGTCCGAGTGGCTCAGGGCTCAGAGTGGGGGTCAGGGTGGGGGTCAGGGTGGGGCTCAGGGTGGGGGTCAGGGCTCAGGGTGGGGGTCAGGGTGGGGCTCAGGGTGGGGGTCAGGGCTCAGGGTGGGGGTCAGGGTGGGGGTCAAGGCTCAGGGTGGGGCTCAGGGTGGGGGTCAGGGCTCAGGGTGGGGCTCAGGGTGGGGGTCAGGGTGGGGGTCAGGGTGGGGCTCAGGGTGGGGCTCAGGGCTCAGGGTGGGGCTCAGGGTGTGACCCACTCCTCCACTCACTGCAGGGGCAGGAGGCATAAGTGGTTAAAATGTACAAAACGAGAATATAAACGGGCAAGTTTCTAATGTTCACGGCTTTTCTGCTGTGACATTTTATTTATTAAGGAAAGAAGCTCATGAGTATTTTCTGTGTTTAGATGAGCAACTTATTTATATAATGGTCATTTTCTATTTTTATTTATTTATTTATTATTATTATTATTATTAGTAGTAGTAGTAGTAGTATTAGTATTATTAGTATTATTATTGTTAATTTTCTTTTGGAGGTATGTTATAAGTGCACTGGATGAAATATGCTCAGTTCGAACAAACATTATGAGAGGTGCACTTATTTTATTCAGATTCATTTTTATAATGTGTGATTTACCTGGAGCTTCTGTGCTGAAGGTTAAACACGTGGTAAAGACACATACGTTAAAGTTAATTTAGAAACTGTTTAAGGAAGGGAAAAAAAACAATGTGCAGATTATTATTTCCCACGGTTACAAAGGGACTGGGTTATGACGAGGTGAACTGAATCTCGAGGGAAGCGTCGGGTATTTGGTGTTGGTCGACTGGGGGCAGCACTGGGGCCTTCGGGGATGGAGCATCTGGTTTGATTTGGTTTTGTATTTTTGTTTTTCCTTTCTAATGTTACAGACGACAGTTAACGTTCTTTCCCCATCAATAACACGTCCCCCATCGATAACACGTCCCCCATCGATAACACGTCCCCCATCGATAACACGTCCCCCATCGATAACACGTCCGCCATCGATAACACGTCCACCATCGATAACACGTCCGCCATCGATAACACGTCCACCATCGATAACACGTCCCCCATCGATAACACGTCCGCCATCGATAACACGTCCACCATCGATAACACGTCCACCATCGATAACACGTCCACCATTGATAACACGTCCCCCATTGATCACACGTCCCTCATCGATAACACTTCTCCCATCGATACGTCCCCCATCGATAACACGTCCGCCATCGATAACACGTCCCCCATTGATCACATGTCCCCCATCGATAACACTTCTCCCATCGATACGTCCCCCATCGATCACACATCCCCCATCGATCAAACGTCCCCCATCGATAACACGTCCCCCATCGATAACACGTCCCCCATCGATAACACGTCCCCCATCGATCAAACGTCCGCCATCGATCACACGTCCCCCATGGATAACACGTCCCCCATCGATAACACGTCCCCCATCGATAACACGTCCGCCATCGATCACACGTCCCCCATCGATCACACGTCCCCCATCGATAACACGTCCCCCATCGATAACACGTCCCCCATCGATACGTCCCCCATCGATAACACATCCGCCATCGATACCACGTCCCCCATCGATAACACGTCCCCCATCGATAACACGTCCCCCATCGATCACACGTCCCCCATCGATAACACGTCCCCCATCGATCACACGTCCCCCATCGATAACACGTCCCCCATCGATAACACGTCCGCCATCGATACGTACCCATCGATAACACATCCGCCATCGATACCACGTCCCCCATCGATAACACGTCCCCCATCGATAACACATCCCCCATCGATCAAACGTCCCCATCGATAACACGTCCCCCATCGATAACACGTCCCCCATGGATCACACGTCCCCCATCGATAACACGTCCCCCATCGATCACACGTCCCCCATCGATAACACGTCCCCCATCGATAACACGTCCGCCATCGATACGTCCCCCATCGATAACACATCCGCCATCGATACCACGTCCCCTATCGATAACACGTCCCCCATCGATCACACATCCCCCATCGATCAAACGTCCCCCATCGATAACACGTCCCCCATCGATAACACGTCCCCCATCGATCAAACGTCCGCCATCGATAACACGTCCCCCATCGATCACACGTCCCCCATCGATCACACGTCCCCCATCGATAACACGTCCCCCATCGATAACACGTCCGCCATCGATACGTCCCCCATCGATAACACGTCCGCCATCGATACCACGTCCCCCATCGATAACACGTCCCCCATCGATCACACATCCCCCATCGATCAAACGTCCCCCATCGATAACACGTCCCCCATCGATAACACGTCCCCATCGATCATACGTCCCCCCTCGATAACACGTCCCCCATCGATAACACGTCCCCATCGATAACACGTCCCCCATCGATAACACGTCCCCCATCGATCACACGTCCCCCATCGATCACACGTCCCCCATCGATAACACGTCCGCCATCGATAACACGTCCCCCAACGATAACACGTCCCCCATCGATAACACGTCCCCATCGATAACACGTCCCCATCGTTCACACGACCCCCATCGAGAACACGTCCCCATCGATAACACATCCGCCATTGATACCACGTCCCCCATCGATAACACGTCCCCCCTCGATAAAACGTCCCCCATCGATAACACGTCCCCCATCGATAACACGTCCCCCATCGATCAAACGTCCGCCATCGATAACACGTCCCCCATCGATCACACGTCCCCCATCGATAACACGTCCCCCATCGATAACACGTCCCCCATCGATAACACGTCCCCCATCGATCACACGTCCCCCATCGATAACACGTCCGCCATCGATACGTCCCCCATCGATAACACGTCCGCCATCGATAACACGTCCCCCATCGATAACACGTCCCCATCGATCACACGGCCCCCATCGAGCACACATCCCCATCGATCACACGTCCCCATCGATAACACGTCCCCATCGATAACACGTCCCCCATCGATCATACGTCCCCCATCGATAACACGTCCCCATCGATCAAACGTCCCCATCGATAACACGTCCGCCATCGATACGTACCCATCGATAACACATCCGCCATCGATACCACGTCCCCCATCGATAACACGTCCCCCATCGATCACACATCCCCCATCGATCAAACGTCCCCCATCGATAACACGTCCCCCATCGATAACACGTCCCCCATCGATCAAACGTCCCCATCGATAACACGTCCCCCATCGATCACACGTCCCCCATCGATAACACGGCCCCCATCGATAACACGTCCGCCATCGATACGTCCCCCATCGATAACACATCCGCCATCGATACCACGTCCCCATCAATAACACGCCCCCATCGATCACACATCCCCATCGATCAAACGTCCCCCATCGATAACACGCCCCCATCGATAACACGTCCCCCATCGATCAAACGTCCGCCATCGATAAAACGTCCCCCATCGATCACACGTCCCCCATGGATCACACGTCCCCATCGATAACACATCCCCCATCGATAACACGTCCGCCATCGATACGTCCCCCATCGATAACACGTCGGCCATCGATACTCGTCCCCCATCGATAACACGTCCCCCATCGATCACACGTCCCCCATCGATAACACGTCCCCATCGATAACACGTCCCCCAACGATAACATGTCCCCCATCGATCAAACGTCCGCCATCGATAACACGTCCCCCATCGATCACACGTCCCCCATCGATAACACGTCCCCCATCGATAACACGTCCCCCATCGATCACACGTCCCCCATCGATCACATGTCCCCCATCGATAACACGTCCCCCATCGATAACACGTCCCCAACAATAACACGTCCCCCAACGATAACACGTCCCCCATCGATAACACGTCCCCCATCGATCACACGTCCCCCATCGATAACACGTCCCCCATCGATCACACATCCGCCATTGATACCACGTCCCCCATCGATAACACGTCCCCATCGATCAAACGTCCCCATCGATAACACGTCCCCCATCGATAACACGTCCCCATCGATCAAACGTCCGCCATCGATAAAACGTCCCCCATCGATAACACGTCCCCATCGATAACACGTCCCCCAACGATATACGTCCCCCGCCGATAACACGTCCCCCATCGATCACACGTCCCCCATCGATAACACGTCCGCCATCGATACGTCCCCCATCGATAACACGTCCGCCATCGATAACACGTCCCCCATCGATAACACGTCCCCATCGATCACACGTCCCCCATCGATCACACTTCCCCAATCGATCACACGTCCCCCATCGATAACACGTCCCCCATCGATAACACGTCCCCCATCGATCACATCGTCCCCATCGATAACACGTCCCCCATCGATCACACGTCCCCCATCGATAACACATCCGCCATCGATACCACGTCCCCCATCGATAACACGTCCCCCATCGATAACACGTCCCCCATCGATCACACGTCCCCCATCGATCACACTTTATGCAGTAAGGTACTTTATGCAGTAAGGTACTTTATGCAGTAAGGTACCTTATGCAGTAAGGTACTTTATGCAGTAAGGTACTTTATGCAGTAAGATACTTTATGCAGTAAGAGACTTTAAGCAGTAAGGTACTTTATGCATTAAGATACTTTATGCAGTAAGGTACTTTATGCAGTAAGGTACTTTATGCAGTAAGGTACTTTATGTAGTAAGGTACTTTATGTAGTAAGGTACTTTATGCAGTAAGGTACTTTATGCAGTAAGATACTTTATGCAGTAAGGTACTTTATGCAGTAAGATACTTTATGCAGTAAGGTACTTTATGCAGTAAGATACTTTATGCAGTAAGATACTTTATGCAGTAAGATACTTTATGCAGTAAGGTACTTTATGCAGTAAGATACTTTATGCAGTAAGGTACCTTATGCAGTAAGGTACTTTATGCAGTAAGGTACCTTATGCAGTAAGATACTTTATGCAGTAAGGTACTTTATGCAGTAAGATACTTTATGCAGTAAGGTACTTTATGCAGTAAGGTACTTTATGCAGTAAGGTACTTTATGCAGTAAGGTACTTTATGCAGTAAGATACTTTATGCAGTAAGGTACTTTATGCAGTAAGATACTTTATGCAGTAAGGTACTTTATGCAGTAAGATACTTTATGCAGTAAGATACTGTATGCAGTAAGATACTTTATGCAGTAAGGTACCTTATGCAGTAAGGTACCTTATGCAGTAAGATACTTTATGCAGTAAGGTACCTTATGCAGTAAGATACTTTATGCAGTAAGGTACTTTATGCAGTAAGGTACTTTATGCAGTAAGGTACTTTATGCAGTAAGGTACCTTATGCAGTAAGATACTTTATGCAGTAAGATACTTTATGCAGTAAGGTACTTTATGCAGTAAGATACTTTATGCAGTAAGGTACCTTATGCAGTAAGATACTTTATGCAGTAAGGTACCTTATGCAGTAAGATACTTTATGCAGTAAGATACTTTATGCAGTAAGATACTTTATGCAGTAAGGTACTTTATGCAGTAAGGTACCTTATGCAGTAAGCTACTTTATGCAGTAAGGTACTTTATGCAGTAAGATACTTTATGCAGTAAGATACTTTATGCAGTAAGATACTTTATGCAGTAAGATACTTTATGCAGTAAGGTACTTTATGCAGTAAGGTACTTTATGCAGTAAGGTACTTTATGCAGTAAGGTACCTTATGCAGTAAGATACTTTATGCAGTAAGATACTTTATGCAGTAAGGTACTTTATGCAGTAAGGTACCTTATGCAGTAAGATACTTTATGCAGTAAGGTACTTTATGCAGTAAGGTACTTTATGCAGTAAGGTACTTTATGCAGTAAGGTACCTTATGCAGTAAGATACTTTATGCAGTAAGATACTTTATGCAGTAAGGTACTTTATGCAGTAAGATACTTTATGCAGTAAGGTACTTTATGCAGTAAGGTACTTTATGCAGTAAGGTACCTTATGCAGTAAGATACTTTATGCAGTAAGGTACCTTATGCAGTAAGATACTTTATGCAGTAAGATACTTTATGCAGTAAGGTACCTTATGCAGTAAGATACTTTATGCAGTAAGATACTTTATGCAGTAAGGTACTTTATGCAGTAAGATACTTTATGCAGTAAGATACTTTATGCAGTAAGGTACCTTATGCAGTAAGGTACCTTATGCAGTAAGATACTTTATGCAGTAAGGTACCTTATGCAGTAAGGTACTTTATGCAGTAAGGTACTTTATGCAGTAAGGTACTTTATGTAATAAGGTACTTTATGTAATAAGGTACTTTATGCAGTAAGGTACTTTATGTAATAAGGTACTTTATGCAGTAAGGTACTTTATGTAATAAGGTACTTTATGTAATAAGGTACTTTATGCAGTAAGGTACTTTATGTAATAAGGTACTTTATGTAATAAGATACTTTATGCAGTAAGGTACTTTATGTAATAAGGTACTTTATGCAGTAAGGTACTTTATGTAATAAGGTACTTTATGTAATAAGGTACTTTATGCAGTAAGGTACTTTATGTAATAAGGTACTTTATGCAGTAAGGTACCTTATGCAGTAAGATACTTTATGCAGTAAGGTACTTTATGCAGTAAGATACTTTATGCAGTAAGATACTTTATGCAGTAAGGTACTTTATGCAGTAAGGTACTTTATGTAATAAGGTACTTTATGCAGTAAGGTACTTTATGTAATAAGGTACTTTATGCAGTAAGGTACCTTATGCAGTAAGATACTTTATGCAGTAAGATACTTTATGCAGTAAGGTACTTTATGCAGTAAGGTACCTTATGCAGTAAGATACTTTATGCAGTAAGATACTTTATGCAGTAAGGTACTTTATGCAGTAAGATACTTTATGCAGTAAGTTACTTTATGCAGTAAGGTACTTTATGCAGTAAGATACTTTATGCAGTAAGGTACTTTATGCAGTAAGGTACTTTATGCAGTAAGATACTTTATGCAGTAAGGTACTTTATGCAGTAAGGTACTTTATGCAGTAAGATACTTTATGCAGTAAGGTAACTTATGCAGTAAGGTACTTTATGCAGTAAGGTACTTTATGCAGTAAGGTACTTTATGCAGTAAGATACTTTATGCAGTAAGGTACTTTATGCAGTAAGGTACTTTATGCAGTAAGGTACTTTATGCAGTAAGGGACTTTATGCAGTAAGGTACTTTATGCAGTAAGGTACTTTATGCAGTAAGATACTTTATGCAGTAAGATACTTTATGCAGTAAGGTACTTTATGCAGTAAGGTACTTTATGCAGTAAGGTACTTTATGCAGTAAGGTACTTTATGCAGTAAGATACTTTATGCAGTAAGGTACTTTATGCAGTAAGGTACTTTATGCAGTAAGATACTTTATGCAGTAAGGTACTTTATGCAGTAAGGTACTTTATGCAGTAAGGTACCTTATGCAGTAAGCTACTTTATGCAGTAAGTTACTTTATGCAGTAAGGTACTTTATGCAGTAAGATACTTTATGCAGTAAGGTACTTTATGCAGTAAGGTACTTTATGTAATAAGGTACTTTATGCAGTAAGGTACTTTATGCAGTAAGGTACCTTATGCAGTAAGGTACTTTATGCAGTAAGGTACTTTATGCAGTAAGGTACTTTATGCAGTAAGGTACTTTATGCAGTAAGATACTTTATGCAGTAAGGTACTTTATGCAGTAAGATACTTTATGCAGTAAGGTACTTTATGCAGTAAGATACTTTATGCAGTAAGGTACTTTATGCAGTAAGGTACTTTATGCAGTAAGGTACTTTATGTAATAAGGTACTTTATGCAGTAAGGTACTTTATGCAGTAAGGTACTTTATGCAGTAAGATACTTTATGCAGTAAGGTACTTTATGCAGTAAGGTACTTTATGCAGTAAGGTACTTTATGTAATAAGGTACTTTATGCAGTAAGGTACTTTATGCAGTAAGGTACTTTATGCAGTAAGATACTTTATGCAGTAAGGTGCTTTATGCAGTAAGGTACTTTATGCAGTAAGGTACCTTATGCAGTAAGGTACCTTATGCAGTAAGGTACTTTATGCAGTAAGGTACTTTATGTAATAAGGTACTTTATGCAGTAAGGTACTTTATGCAGTAAGGTACTTTATGCAGTAAGATACTTTATGCAGTAAGATACTTTATGCAGTAAGGTACTTTATGCAGTAAGGTACTTTATGTAGTAAGGTACTTTATGTAGTAAGGTACTTTATGCAGTAAGGTACTTTATGCAGTAAGATACTTTATGCAGTAAGGTACTTTATGCAGTAAGGTACTTTATGCAGTAAGGTACTTTATGCAGTAAGATACTTTATGCAGTAAGGTACTTTATGCAGTAAGGTACTTTATGCAGTAAGGTACTTTATGCAGTAAGTTACGTTATGCAGTAAGGTACTTTATGTAATAAGGTACTTTATGCAGTAAGGTACTTTATGCAGTAAGGTACTTTATGCAGTAAGATACTTTATGCAGTAAGATACTTTATGCAGTAAGGTACTTTATGCAGTAAGGTACTTTATGCAGTAAGGTACTTTATGCAGTAAGGTACTTTATGCAGTAAGATACTTTATGCAGTAAGGTACTTTATGCAGTAAGATACTTTATGCAGTAAGGTACTTTATGCAGTAAGATACTTTATGCAGTAAGATACTTTATGCAGTAAGATACTTTATGCAGTAAGGTACCTTATGCAGTAAGGTACTTTATGCAGTAAGGTACTTTATGTAGTAAGATACTTTATGCAGTAAGATACTTTATGCAGTAAGATACTTTATGCAGTAAGATACTTTATGCAGTAAGGTACCTTATGCAGTAAGATACTTTATGCAGTAAGATACTTTATGCAGTAAGGTACCTTATGCAGTAAGATACTTTATGCAGTAAGGTACCTTATGCAGTAAGATACTTTATGCAGTAAGATACTTTATGCAGTAAGATACTTTATGCAGTAAGATACTTTATGCAGTAAGGTACCTTATGCAGTAAGATACTTTATGCAGTAAGATACTTTATGCAGTAAGGTACTTTATGCAGTAAGGTACCTTATGCAGTAAGGTACTTTATGTAGTAAGGTACTTTATGCAGTAAGGTACTTTATGCAGTAAGGTACTTTATGCAGTAAGGTACCTTATGCAGTAAGATACTTTATGCAGTAAGGTACTTTATGCAGTAAGGTACTTTATGCAGTAAGGTACCTTATGCAGTAAGATACTTTATGCAGTAAGATACTTTATGCAGTAAGGTACTTTATGCAGTAAGGTACCTTATGCAGTAAGATACTTTATGCAGTAAGATACTTTATGCAGTAAGATACTTTATGCAGTAAGATACTTTATGCAGTAAGATACTTTATGCAGTAAGGTACCTTATGCAGTAAGATACTTTATGCAGTAAGATACTTTATGCAGTAAGGTACTTTATGCAGTAAGGTACCTTATGCAGTAAGTTACTTTATGCAGTAAGATACTTTATGCAGTAAGGTACTTTATGCAGTAAGGTACTTTATGCAGTAAGGTACTTTATGCAGTAAGATACTTTATGCAGTAAGGTACTTTATGCAGTAAGGTACTTTATGCAGTAAGATACTTTATGCAGTAAGATACTTTATGCAGTAAGGTACTTTATGCAGTAAGGTACTTTATGCAGTAAGGTACCTTATGCAGTAAGATACTTTATGCAGTAAGATACTTTATGCAGTAAGGTACTTTATGCAGTAAGGTACTTTATGCAGTAAGGTACCTTATGCAGTAAGATACTTTATGCAGTAAGATACTTTATGCAGTAAGGTACTTTATGCAGTAAGATACTTTATGCAGTAAGGTACTTTATGCAGTAAGGTACTTTATGCAGTAAGGTACTTTATGCAGTAAGATACTTTATGTAATAAGGTACTTTATGCAGTAAGGTACTTTATGTAGTAAGTTACTTTATGAAGTAAGTTACTTTATGCAGTAAGTTACTTTATGCAGTAAGGTACTTTATGCAGTAAGATACTTTATGCAGTAAGGTAACTTATGCAGTAAGGTACTTTATGCAGTAAGGTACCTTATGCAGTAAGATACTTTATGCAGTCAGTTACTTTATGCAGTAAGGTACTTTATGCAGTAAGATACTTTATGCAGTAAGGTACTTTATGCAGTAAGGTACTTTATGCAGTAAGGTACTTTATGCAGTAAGGTACCTTATGCAGTAAGATACTTTATGCAGTAAGATACTTTATGCAGTAAGGTACTTTATGCAGTAAGATACTTTATGCAGTAAGGTACTTTATGCAGTAAGGTACTTTATGCAGTAAGGTACTTTATGCAGTAAGATACTTTATGCAGTAAGGTACTTTATGCAGTAAGGTACTTTATGCAGTAAGATACTTTATGCAGTAAGATACTTTATGCAGTAAGATACTTTATGCAGTAAGGTACTTTATGCAGTAAGGTACTTTATGCAGTAAGGTACTTTATGCAGTAAGGTACTTTATGCAGTAAGATACTTTATGCAGTAAGGTACTTTATGCAGTAAGGTACTTTATGCAGTAAGATACTTTATGCAGTAAGGTAACTTATGCAGTAAGGTACTTTATGCAGTAAGGTACTTTATGCAGTAAGATACTTTATGCAGTAAGGTACTTTATGCAGTAAGGTACTTTATGTAATAAGGTACTTTATGCAGTAAGGTACTTTATGCAGTAAGGTACCTTATGCAGTAAGATACTTTATGCAGTAAGATACTTTATGCAGTAAGGTACTTTATGCAGTAAGATACTTTATGCAGTAAGGTACTTTATGCAGTAAGGTACTTTATGCAGTAAGATACTTTATGCAGTAAGATACTTTATGCAGTAAGGTACTTTATGCAGTAAGATACTTTATGCAGTAAGGTACTTTATGCAGTAAGATACTTTATGCAGTAAGGTACCTTATGCAGTAAGGTACTTTATGCAGTAAGGTACTTTATGCAGTAAGGTACTTTATGTAGTAAGGTACTTTATGCAGTAAGGTACTTTATGCAGTAAGGTACCTTATGCAGTAAGGTACTTTATGCAGTAAGGTACTTTATGTAGTAAGGTACTTTATGCAGTAAGGTACTTTATGTAGTAAGGTACTTTATGCAGTAAGGTACTTTATGCAGTAAGGTACTTTATGCAGTAAGGTACTTTATGCAGTAAGGTACTTTATGCAGTAAGGTACTTTATGCAGTAAGATACTTTATGCAGTAAGGTACTTTATGCAGTAAGGTACTTTATGCAGTAAGGTACTTTATGCAGTAAGGTACTTTATGCAGTAAGGTACTTTATGCAGTAACAATACTCTTTTTTCACCAGTACATCAAACATACTCGCGCATAGATTATTTTTTCATGGATAAAAAAATGATTTCCAATGTTAAAACTTCGTCGTATCTGATCATCGTCCACTGATTTTAGAATTCAACTTTCCAAATGAACCTTTTCTATATTCTTGGAGACTTAACCCTTTATTACCGTCAGATAAGTTATTGGTGCAACATATTCCTAAACAGACTGATATTTTCCCAGAATCAAATCTAAGCCCTGACGTGACCTACAGCACAGTCTGTTTAAAGACATTCTTACAGGGTCATATCCTATTGTTCCTATGACAAAAAGCAGAAACAAACTCGCATCAGTGAATTGACAAGCTTAAAATCTCAACTGGAGAATCAACATTCAGTCGCTGCGACTCCAGAATTGTATTGACTTCATTAACTGAATTCAATTTAATTTTGACCCAACATGCTGAACGAATGATTTGTTAATCTAGAAGGTTCTGGTTTGAGCCTGGGGAGAAAGAGTCTAAACTTTTGGTGCACCAGCTGCGTAAAACAGAATCTGCACAGTTAAGGTCCTGGGATGTGGAGATGTTGACATGTCCGAAGATGATAAATGAGAGTTTTCAGTGGTTTTACTCTGATCTCTGTCAGTCTGAATCTCCAAACTCACCACATTTACTTTATTCCTGGCTTGGAGCCTGCACAAAATCTACTGGAAGAGTTCATATCTGTGGAAGAGGTTAAACTGGCAACTCCCAGTCGAATTCTTCAAAACTTTAAAAAAGCCTTTCTCCTTTATGAAATAACATGTATACAGAATCTTTTATCACAAAATCCCTTCCTCCTTCTCTTCGACAAGCAACTATTTCTTTACTATTGAAACTGAATAAAGATCCACTTTCCCGCTCTTCATATCGGCCGATGTCACTGCTGAATTTTAAGATTTTATCTAAAATATTTGCCCTCCTTAGTTTCACCGGATCAAACTGGATTTGTCAAAGGTCGACATGGATTTTTTAATTTGCGCAGCAGTAACGTCAGCAGTAACAGAAGCAGCTTTGTCTCTTGAAGCGTTCGACCGGGTGGAGTGGGATTATTTATTTTATGTTCTTAATAAATTTGAGTTTGGACCTAATTTCATTTCCTGGGTGCAACTGCTCCACTCTTCACGTACGGCACGTGTCAGGACAAATTCACGATATTCCACCTTTTTCCCACTGCACCGCGGTGCAAACAGGGCTGTGCCCATCGCCTCTTCTCTTTCTCTGTAGAGTCACTGGCTCCAAACTGTACAGATAAGAGGGCGAAGGTGTTTGTAGAGCAGGACAGGAACATAAACTGTCCTTGGACACAGACCTTTTGTTGTACGTATCTGATCCTTTAAGCTCTTGCTCTACATATAAATCATATATATAAATAAAGGCTATAAATTACACATGCATAAAAGTGAATTGCTCAGAATCAGCTCAAAAGCAAAGAATATTTCCTTTACAAAGTTTCATTTTAAAGTGAAATCTGATTATTTATCTTACTTTGGTATGAAGGTTACTCAGGCATATCAATCACTTTATGAAGAGAACTTTTCGTCACCACTTGAAAGTTACAGAGGTGGAATAATTTACCACTGTCACTGACTGGTCCTGTCAACTCTGGTAAAATGAACATTTTGCCAAAACACCTCGATCTTTTTCAATACTTTCCACTTTACATACCCAAAAAGATCTTTGTTGCTCTTGATAAAATCCTTTCAGAATTTATCTGGAATGACAAATCTCCACGGATCCGCAAGGAATTTATGCAAAGACCAAAGTCATCAGGTGGCCTCACTCTAGTTTCAGTTTTATTACCGGGCGGCAAACGTACACAATATGTTATACTGGGCGAGAGATTGGACTTCTCTACTGCACTTCCCTTAGACATGCTGCAGGATAAAGGAAACCCTCACCTTTAGGATTCTCTCAGGATTTGGGTCCAATCTAGTTTACATACAAAGTCAAGTCGAGCTTCAAATCACACGTTTCCACTGTCAGTGATTCTGCTTTTAAGACTTGGAACATCGAGGGGTTTCAAATGTTTAAAGACGTGTTTATTGATGGAGTTTTTGCATCAATATCACAGCTGTCTGAACTTTTTAATATTCCTCAGATGCACTTTTTTCGTTAGCTACAGATTCGTCATTTCATGAGCAGTAAATATCCATCCTTTCCTAACCTGTGAATGACATACTGGGTATAAACACTCATAAAAAGGGGCTATTGGCGTCATTTACAACATTATTTTAAATCTACAGTCTCCATCTCTTGCTATTATAAAATCACAGTGGGAAAAAGATTTAGCACTGAACATATCTGGTGACCTTTGGGGGCTGTTCTTCGTAGTTTGCACCTCTTCTTCTCTTTGTGCCAGACATGGACTTATCCAACTTAAAGTTCTTCATCAGTTGCATCTTCCTCAGGAAAAATTAGCCAAGTTTTACCCAGACCCAGACTCATTGTGTAACTGCTGCAAATCCAATACTGACTCACTTATACCGACTTTTTGGTCTTGTCCCAACCTTAATATTTATTGGACATTAATAATTCATATCCTGTGGGAAGCATATGAAACCAAACTGGCCCCACTGCTTTACCAGCGGCTCTTCGTAGTGTGGCCCCTGACGGATCCACCACGGATCAGGGTTCTCGCCCCTGATGGATCCACCACGGATCACGGTTCTCGTCCCTGACGGATCCACCACGGATCAGGGTTCTCGCCCCTGACGGATCCACCACGGATCAGGGTTCTCGCCCCTGACGGATCCACCACGGATCAGGGTTCTCGCCCCTGACGGATCCACCACGGATCAGGGTTCTCGCCCCTGACGGATCCACCACGGCTCACGGTTCTCGCCCCTGACGGATCCACCACAGATCAGGGTTCTCGCCCCTGATGGATCCACCACAGATCAGGGTTCTCGTCCCTGATGGATCCACCACGGATCAGGGTTCTCGTCCCTGATGGATCCACCACGGATCAGGGTTCTCGTCCCTGACGGATCCACCACGGATCACGGTTCTCGCCCCTGACGGATCCACCACGGATCAGGGTTCTCGTCCCTGACGGATCCACCACGGATCAGGGTTCTCGCCCCTGACGGATCCACCATGGATCAGGGTTCTCGCCCCTGCAGAATGTGGATGAATGAAATGTGGGACCAGCCTCTCAAATCTGCAAAGCAAATTTACCTACGGGTACAAATAAAGCCTAACCTAACCTAACCTAACCTAACCTGACGGATCCACCACGGATCAGGGTTCTCGCCCCTGACGGATCCACCACGGCTCAGGGTTCTCGCCCCTGACGGATCCACCACGGATCAGGGTTCTCGCCCTGACGGATCCACCACGGATCAGGGTTCTCGCCCTGATGGATCCACCGCGGCTCACGGTTCTCGCCCCTGACGGATCCACCACAGATCAGGGTTCTCGCCCCTGGAGGATCCACCACAGATCAGGGTTCTTGCCCCTGACGGATCCACCACGGATCAGGGTTCTCGCCCTGACGGATCCACCACGGATCAGGGTTCTCGCCCTGATGGATCCACCACGGATCAGGGTTCTCGGCCCTGATGGATCCACCACGGATCAGGGTTCTCGCCCTGACGGATCCACCACGGATCAGGGTTCTCGCCCCTGACGGATCCACCACGGATCAGGGTTCTCGCCCCTGACGGATCCACCACGGCTCACGGTTCTCGCCCCTGACGGATCCACCACGGATCAGGGTTCTCGCCCCTGACGGATCCACCACGGCTCAGGGTTCTCGCCCCTGACGGATCCACCACGGATCAGGGGTCTCGCCCCTGAAGGATCCACCACGGATCAGGGTTCTCGCCCTGACGGATCCACCACCGCTCAGGGTTCTCGTCCCTGATGGATCCACCACGGATCAGGGTTCTCGCCCCTGATGGATCCACCACGGATCAGGGTTCTCGCCCCTGACGGATCCACCACGGATCAGGGTTCTCGCCCCTGACGGATCCACCACGGATCAGGGTTCTCGCCCCTGACGGATCCACCACGGCTCACGGTTCTCGCCCCTGACGGATCCACCACAGATCAGGGTTCTCGCCCCTGATGGATCCACCACAGATCAGGGTTCTCGCCCCTGACGGATCTACCACGGATCAGGGTTCTCGCCCCTGACGGATCCACCACGGATCAGGGTTCTCGCCCCTGACGGATCCACCACGGCTCACGGTTCTCGTCCCTGATGGATCCACCACGGATCAGGGTTCTCGTCCCTGAGGGATCCACCACGGATCAGGGTTCTCGTCCCTGATGGATCCACCACGGATCAGGGTTCTCGCCCCTGATGGATCCACCACGGATCAGGGTTCTCGCCCCTGACGGATCCACCACGCCTCACGGTCCTCGCCCCCGACGGATCCACCACAGATCAGGGTTCTCGACCCTGACGGATCCACCACTCATCAGGGTTCTCGCCCATGACGGATCTACCACGGATCAGGGTTCTCGCCCCTGACGGATCCACCACGGATCAGGGTTCTCGCCCTGACGGATCCACCACGGATCAGGGTTCTCGCCCCTGACGGATCCACCACGGATCAGGGTTCTCGCCCTGACGGATCCACCACGGATCAGGGTTCTCGCCCTGACGGATCCACCACGGCTCACGGTTCTCGCCCCTGACGGATCCACCACAGATCAGGGTTCTCGCCCCTGATGGATCCACCACAGATCAGGGTTCTCGCCCCTGACGGATCTACCACGGATCAGGGTTCTCGCCCCTGACGGATCCACCACGGATCAGGGTTCTCGCCCCTGACGGATCCACCACGGATCAGGGTTCTCGCCCCTGACGGATCCACCACGGATCAGGGTTCTCGTCCCTGACGGATCCACCACGGATCACGGTTCTCGCCCCTGACGGATCCACCACAGATCAGGGTTCTCGTCCCTGACGGATCCACCACAGATCAGGGTTCTCGCCCCTGACGGATCCACCACGGATCACGATTCTCGCCCCTGACGGATCCACCACGGATCACGGTTCTCGCCCCTGACGGATCCACCATGGATCAGGGTTCTCGCCCCTGCAGAATGTGGATGAATGAAATGTGGGACCAGCCTCTCAAATCTGCAAAGCAAATTTACCTACGGGTACAAATAAAGCCTAACCTAACCTAACCTAACCTGACGGATCCACCACGGATCAGGGTTCTCGCCCCTGACGGATCCACCACGGCTCACGGTTCTCGCGCCGTAGCCTTCGATTCTCGGTCACTCTGGGCGCCTCATTCTCTTGAGGAGGAAGTGGTTTCTCCCACACAGGATCTGGATAAACGATCATGAGGCTTTTGCACATGGAGAAGATGAAGTTCACACTCTCAGGTCCAAACCACACGCACACGTGTGAAATGGCCCCGTACGTCACTGTGGCTCAGCACGATGGTTAAAGTCTCTGTGTTTCTGTCTTTGAATCGTCTGCGGTTTTTCTTGTTTTTTACTTTTCTACATTTTAGTTTTAGTGTTACTTTTATTTTTATTTATCCACTTTTGGTTTATTTATTTATTTATTCTTTACGGGGTTATCTGTTGGGGGGGAAAAATAAATACAATTATTAAAGAGAATTGAAGATTAAAAAAAAGAATCTTGTCCCCTGACGAACACTGACTGAATTACTGCTGTTTTGAAGATTCTCACTTATGGCCGGATTTATGATGTGGTGGAGAAAGTGTCTTTGTGTCTTTGAATTTGTTTGGAAAGGAAGTGTCGGTCCACAAATGTCTTTAGTTTTACTGTTCTTTAAGTTGGATTTTACTGTTGAGATTCTCACCTCATCGACGTTGCATAATTTAAAGGATTTCTCTTTATCTCTACAGGAATCGAGTGCAATTTGTTTTCTGGAAAAGTTCAGTAGAGTTTAAAACAGCCAAATCTGTAGTTTCGATTATTCAGTTTAAAGTTAAATTTCCTCCTTCCCTGTAATTTACGCAGAGTTTTACTATTGCTTTTCTGAGTCTCAGGACTTTGTGTCTCAGGACTTTACGTCTCAGGAATTTGTGTCTCAGGACTTTACGTCTCAGGACTTTACGTCTCAGGACTTTACGTCTCAGGAATTTACGTCTCAGGACTTTGTGTCTCAGGACTTTGTGACTCAGGACTTTATTTCTCAGGACTTTGTGTCTCAGGACTTTACGTCTCAGGACTTTGTGTCTCAGGACTTTGTGTCTCAGGACTTTACGTCTCAGGACTTTGTGTCTCAGGACTTTGTGTCTCAGGACTTTGTGTCTCAGGACTTTGTGTCTCAGGACTTTACGTCTCAGGACTTTGTGTCTCAGGACTTTGTGTCTCAGGACTTTGTGTCTCAGGACTTTGTGTCTCAGGACTTTACGTCTCAGGAATTTACGTCTCAGGAATTTACATCTCAGGACTTTGTGTCTCAGGACTTTACGTCTCAGGATTTTGTGTCTCAGGACTTTGTGTCTCAGGACTTTACGTCTCAGGATTTTGTGTCTCAGGACTTTGTGTCTCAGGACTTTGTGTCTCAGGACTTTGTGTCTCAGGACTTTGTGTCTCAGGACTTTGTGTCTCAGGACTTTACGTCTCAGGACTTTGTGTCTCAGGACTTTGTGTCTCAGGACTTTACGTCTCAGGAATTTACATCTCAGGACTTTGTGTCTCAGGACTTTACGTCTCAGGACTTTACGTCTCAGGACTTTACGTCTCAGGACTTTGTGTCTCAGGACTTTACGTCTGAGGACTTTATTTCTCAGGACTTTGTGACTCAGGACTTTACGTCTCAGGACTTTGTGTCTCAGGACTTTACGTCTGAGGACTTTATTTCTCAGGACTTTGTGACTCAGGACTTTGTGTCTCAGGACTTTGTGTCTCAGGACTTTGTGTCTCAGGACTTTACGTCTCAGGACTTTGTGTCTCAGGACTTTGTGTCTCAGGACTTTGTGTCTCAGGACTTTGTGTCTCAGGACTTTGTGTCTCAGGACTTTACGTCTCAGGATTTTGTGTCTCAGGACTTTACGTCTCAGGAATTTACGTCTCAGGACTTTGTGTCTCAGGACTTTACGTCTCAGGAATTTACGTCTCAGGACTTTGTGTCTCAGGACTTTACGTCTCAGGACTTTACGTCTCAGGAATTTACGTCTCAGGACTTTGTGTCTCAGGACTTTACGTCTCAGGACTTTGTGTCTCAGGACTTTACGTCTCAGGACTTTACGTCTCAGGATTTTGTGTCTCAGGACTTTGTGTCTCAGGACTTTACGTCTCAGGACTTTGTGTCCCAGGACTTTGTGTCTCAGGAATTTACGTCTCAGGACTTTGTGTCCCAGGACTTTGTGTCTCGCCCTCCCTGGACCCACCATCCGCGGGAGGAGCCATAGGGGCTGGGTGCGGAGAGATCTGGGCGGCAGTCGAAGGCAGGGGCCTCGGCGACCAGATCTCCGGACATGGAGACTAGCTCTGGGGACATGGAATGTCACCTCGCTGGGGAAGGAGCCTGAGCTTGGGCGGGAGGTCGAGCGTTACCGGCTAGATATAGTCGGCCTCACCTCCACGCACAGTTTGGGTTCCGGAACCCAACTCCTTGAGAGGGGTTGGACTCTCCATTTCTCTGGCGTTGGCCGCGGGAACGGCGGCGAGCTGGTGTGGGCTCATTGCCCCACAGCTCAGCCGCTGCATATTGGAGTTCACCCCGGTGAACGAGAGGGTCGGGGCCCAGCGCCGTCGGGTGAGGGACCGGTCGCTCACGGTGGTGTCGGGCAACGGGCCGACCCGCAGGGCAGAGTAACCGGCCTTCTTGGAGTCCCTGGGAGGGTACGTGGGCAACGACAGTGACACTTGGAGAGGGGTGATTGGGAGGAACGGCCTCCCTGATCTGAACCCGAGCGGTGTTCTGTTATTGGACTTCTGTGCTAGTCACAGTTTGTCCATAACGAACACCATGTGGGCCCATCGGTGCACGTGGCACCAGGGCTCCCTAGGCCGGAGGTCAATGATCGACTTTGTTGTCGTGTCATCTGACCTCCGGCCGTGTGTCTTGGACACTCGGGTGAAGAGAGGGGCAGAGCTGTAGAGCACCACCTGGTGGTGAGTTGGGTCCGCTGGCGGAGGAGGAAGCCGGAAAGACCTGGCAGGCCCAAACGTATTGTGAGGGTCTGTTGGGAACGTCTGGTGGAACCCTCTGTCGGCGCGGCCTTCAACTCACACCTCCTGGATCTTCTCCCAGATCCCGGGGGAGGCTGGGGACATGGAGCCCGAGTGGGCTTCATTCTCGGCCTCCATTGTCGACGCTGCCAGAATCAGAGAATCAGAATCAGAATAGCCTTTATTGTCATTGTAACAAAAGATACAACGAAATTGACTGGCATCTCCCTTTTTGTTTAAAAGAAAAACACAAACAAAAAAATAAATAAATACTGACAAACACAAAAAATAAATACAAACACAAAATAAATACAAGATTAAAAAAGATTAAAAGGAGGTAGATATATGACGATTATTGCACATGATTTGGAAAGTGACCAGTGGTGTAAAGTGCAGATTTAGTGAATTGTCAGTGCGAGTTTGAATACTGTAAATTGAGTGCTGTGACAGCTCTTGGATAGAAACTGTCCCTGAATCTGTTAGTCCGTGAGCGGAGTGACCTGTAGCGCCTGCCAGAGGGCAACAGGGCAAGAAGGTGATGGCCGGGGTGAGAAGTGTCCTTGACAATGTTCAGAGCTCTCCTGAGGCAGCTGGAGTTGTACAAGTCCAGAAGAGAGGGCAGAGGGCAGCCGATAATCTTCTCTGCTGTCCTTACTACCCTGTGCAGCCTCTTCTTCTCTGCCTCAGTGCAGCTGGAGTACCACACCGTGATGGCATAGGTCAGCAGACTCTCTATGCTGGAGCGGTAGAAGGTCACCAGCAGCTGAGTGTTCAGGTTCTCCCTCCTGAGAACCCTCAGGAAATGAAGCCGCTGCTGGGCTTTCTTTACCACTGCCGCAGTGTTCACAGACCAAGAGAGGTCTGCTGCGATGTGGACTCCAAGATACCTGAAGGACTCTACCCTCTCCACACATTCGCCGTTGATGAACAGGGGTGCAGGGGCAGCTCTGTTCTTCCTGAAGTCCAGGATGAGCTCCTTGGTTTTGGCAGTGTTCAGAGTCAGGTTATTCACTGAACACCACTGTTCCAGTCGGAGGATCTCATCCCTGTAGGCTGCCTCATCCTCCCTGTTATCAGGCCCGCTATCGTTGTGTCATCAGCAAACTTCACGATGATGTTCTCCGAGTGGGCGGGGCTGCAGTCGAACGTGTAGAGAGAGTAGAGGAGAGGACTCAGCACACAGCCCTGAGGAGAGCCGATGCTGAGAGTGCGGGTGGATGAGAGATGTGGACCAAGTTTTACTCTCTGAGGCCGGTTGGTTAAAAGTCCTTAATCCAAGCGCAGGTGGAAGGAGGGATCCCCAGGTTGGACAGCTTGGGGACCAGGACGTCTGGGATTATTGTATTGAAAGCAGAGCTGTAGTCAATGAAGAGCAGCCTGACGTAGTTGTTCCGGTGCTCCAGGTGGCTGAGTGCTGAGTGGATGGTGGTGGCTATGGCGTCCTCTGTAGACCTGTTGGACCGGTATGCGAACTGATGTGGGTCTAGGGTGGGGGAGACAGTCTCTGATATGACGCAGAACCAGTCTCTCAAGCACTTTGTGATGATAGGGGTCAGTGCTACAGGTCGATAGTCATTGAGGCTGGTTGTGTCTGAGGACTTTTTTGGAACTGGGATGATGGTTGCAGACTTCAGGCAGATTGGAGTGACAGCTTGGGCCAGAGACAGGTTGAATATGTCTGTGAAGACCTGAGACAGCTGAAGAGCACAGGCCTTCAGCACTTTCCCAGGTACTCCATCTGGACCAGTTGCCTTCCTTGGGTTCACTGACCTGAGTACCCGTGTGACCTCCTGTACTTCTACGGTCAGTGGGGGGATGCTGGAAGCTGGAGGGGGGTGCAGCGGTATAGCAGGGAGCTGTGTTGGAGACACAAAGCGTGCAAAAAAGCTGTTCAGTTCTTCTGCTAGCCCGGCATCTGGGTCACCTGATGTCATGACACAGCCCCTGTAGTTGGTGATGGTCTGGATGCCCTTCCACACCTGCCGGGGGTTGTTACTGCGGAGATGATCCTCCACTGTCCTTTTGTGAACAGCTTTGGCCTCCCTGATGCCTCTCCTCAGGTCAGCACGAGCGGCACTGTAGAGAGCTCTGTCACCAGACCTGAGGGCTGCGTCACGGGCCCGGAGGAGCATGCGGACCTGGTTCGTCATCCAGGGTTTCTGATTTGGATATACCCGTATGGTCTTATCCACAGTGACGTTCCCAATGCAGTACTTGATGTAATCCAGTACAGTCTCTGTGAATACAGCCAGGTCCACATGGTGAAATGCATCCCACTGGGTGACCTCAAAGCAGTTTTGAAGTTGGAGGAGGGCATCCTCAGGCCAGGTGGTGATGGTCCTCATAGTGGGCTTTATTTGACGGCAGCAGGGAGTGTAGGCTGGGGTGAGAAGCAGGGAGAAGTGGTCAGACAGTCCCAGGTGGGGGAGGGGTGGCTCTGTATGCATGTTTGATGTTCGAATAGACATGATCCAGAGTGTTTTCCCCTCTAGTTGGGCAGCTGACATGTTGGTGAAAATTCGGCAAAACAGATTTCAGATTTGCCTTGTTAAAGTCACCTGCTATGATATGAACACCATCAGGGTGGGCCCGTTGGCGCTTGTTGATGGTGTGTGCGAGCAGAGAGAGTGCAGTGTTTACATTAGCGTCTGGAGGGATGTAGACAGCAGTGATGATAACAACAGATAGTTCTCTGGGTAGGAAAAATGGTCTGCATCTTACTGACATGTACTCCAGGTCAGGGGAGCAATGTGTCTCCAACACAGCGCTGTTGTTACACCATCCTACATGCACGTAGATACAGAGCCCCCCTCCTCTGCTCTTACCAGAGTCACTGTTCCTGTCCCAGCGATGTAGCATGCGCTCTGCTAGCTGCACACTAGCGTCGGGAATCCTAGCGTGTAGCCAAGTTTCGGTGATTAATAAAACGCAGCAGTCCCCAATAAAACGCAGCAGTCCCACTCGTAGCTGTGGCCGTAAGGTCTGTGGTGCCTGTCGCGGCGGCAATCCCGAACCCGGTGGTGGACACCGGAAGTAAGGGATGCTGTCAAGCTGAAGAAGGAGTTCTACCGGGCCTTACTGGCCCGGCAGAACTCCTGAGGCAGCTGACGGGTACCGTCGGGCTAAGCGTGCTGCAGCCCGGGCGGAGCAGAGGCAAAAAATCGGGTCTGGGAGGAGTTCGGGGAGGCCATGGAGGAGGACTATCGGACGGCCCCAAGGAAATTCTGGCAAACCATCCGGCGCCTCAGGAGGGGGAAGCGGCCCTTCACCAATACTGTTTACAGTGCGGGGGGAGAGCTGCTGACCTCGACTGGGGATGTTGTCGGGCGGTGGAAGGAATACTTTGGGGATCTCCTCAATCCCACCGTCACGTCCTC
This sequence comes from Odontamblyopus rebecca, assembly GCA_030686955.1. NCBI lineage: Eukaryota > Metazoa > Chordata > Actinopteri > Gobiiformes > Gobiidae > Odontamblyopus > Odontamblyopus rebecca. The sequence goes on from CM060672.1 coordinate 74,274, forward strand.
CGAAGAGGAGGCCGAGGCTGGGGACCCAGAGGCGGACTCATCCATCACCCTGGCCGAAGTCACTGAGGTGGTCAGAAAGCTCCTCGGTGGCAAGGCTCCGGGGGTGGATGAGATCCGTCCTGAGTACCTTAAGTCTCTGGGTGTTGTGGGGCTGTCTTGGCTGACACGTCTCTACAACATCGCGTGGCGGTCGGGAACAGTGCCTTTTGACTGGCATACGGGGGTGGTGGTCCCTCTGTATTACATGGGGGACAGGAGGTTGTGTTCCAACTACAGGGGAATCACACTCCTCAGCCTCCCCGGTAAAGTCTATGCCAGGGGACTGGAGAGGAGAGTTCGGCCGATAGTCGAACCTCGGATTCAAGAGGAGCAGTGTGGTTTTCGGCCTGGTCGTGGAACACTGGACCAGCTCTACACCCTCCATCGGGTGGTCGAGGGTTCATGGGAGTTTGCCCAACCAGTCCACATGTGCTTTGTGGACTTGGAGAAGGCATTCGACCGTGTCCCTCGTGGTGCCCTGTGGGGGGTGCTCCGGGAGTATGGGGTCTGGGGCCCTTTGCTAAGGGCTGTCCGGTCCCTGTATGACCGGAGCAGGAGCTGTGTTTGCATTGCCGGCAGTAAGTCAGACCTGTTCCCGGTGCATGTTGGACTCCGCCAGGGCTGCCCTTTGTCACCGGTTCTGTTCATTGTATTTATGGACAGAATTTCTAGGCGCAGCCAGGGGCCGGAGGGGGTCCGGTTCAGGGACCACAGGATTTCATCGCTGCTTTTTGCAGACGATTTTGTCCTGTTGGCTTCATCGAACCAGGACCTGCAGCACTGGGGCGGTTTGCAGCCGAGTGTGAAGCGGCTGGGATGAGGATCAGCTGTTCCAAATCCGAGGCCATGGTTCTCGACCGGAAAAAGGTGGATTGCCCTCTCCGGGTGGGTGGGGAGTCTCTGCCTCAAGTGGAGGAGTTCAAGTATCTCGGGGTCTTGTTCACGAGTGAGGGGAGGATGGAGCGTGAGATTGACAGGCGGATCGGTGCGGCGTCGGCAGTGATGCAGTCGCTGCATCGGACCGTTGTGGTGAAGAGGGAGCTGAGCCGAAAGGCGAAGCTCTCGATTTACCTCAGTCACGTTCCTCCCCTCACCTGTGGTCATGAGCTCTGGGTAATGACCGAAAGAACGAGATCACCGATACAAGAGGCCGAAATGAGTTTCCTTTGCAGAGTGGCCGGGCGCTCCCTTAGAGATAGGGTGAGGAGCTCGGTCACACGGGAGGAGCTCGGAGTAGAGTCGCTGCTCCTCCACGTCGAGAGGAGCCAGCTGAGGTGGTTCGGGCATCTGGTCCGGATGCCTCCTGGACGCCTCCCTCAGGAGGTGTTCCAGGCATGTCCCACCGGTAGGAGGCCCCGGGGAAGACCCAGGACACACTGGAGGGACTATGTCTCTCGGCCTGGGAACGCCTCAGGGTCCGTCCGGAGGAGCTGGTGGAAGTGGCTGGGGAGAAGGAAGCTTGGGAGCCCCTGCTTAGACTGCTGCCCCGGCCCCGGATAAGCGGAAGAAGATGGATGGATGGATGGACTTTGTGTCTCAGGACTTTACGTCTCAGGACTTTGTGTCTCAGGACTTTGTGTCTCAGGACTTTACGTCTCAGGACTTTGTGTCTCAGGACTTTACGTCTCAGGACTTTACGTCTCAGGACTTTGTGTCTCAGGACTTTGTGTCTCAGGACTTTACGTCTCAGGACTTTACGTCTCAGGACTTTACGTCTCAGGAATTTACGTCTCAGGACTTTGTGTCTCAGGACTTTGTGTCTCAGGACTTTGTGTCTCAGGACTTTATGTCTCAGGACTTTACGTCTCAGGAATTTACGTCTCAGGAATTTACGTCTCAGGACTTTATTTCTCAGGACTTTACGTCTCAGGAATTTACGTCTCAGGACTTTGTGTCTCAGGACTTTGTGTCTCAGGACTTTGTGTCTCAGGACTTTACGTCTCAGGACTTTATGTCTCAGGACTTTACGTCTCAGGACTTTACGTCTCAGGACTTTGTGTCTCAGGACTTTGTGTCTCAGGATTTTGTGTCTCAGGACTTTACGTCTCAGGACTTTACGTCTCAGGACTTTACGTCTCAGGAATTTACGTCTCAGGACTTTGTGTCTCAGGACTTTGTGTCTCAGGACTTTGTGTCTCAGGACTTTACGTCTCAGGAATTTACGTCTCAGGAATTTACGTCTCAGGACTTTACGTCTCAGGACTTTACGTCTCAGGACTTTGTGTCTCAGGACTTTATTTCTCAGGACTTTACGTCTCAGGACTTTACGTCTCAGGACTTTGTGTCTCAGGACTTTACGTCTCAGGACTTTACGTCTCAGGACTTTGTGTCTCAGGACTTTGTGTCTCAGGACTGTAAGTCTCAGGACTTTGTGTCTCAGGAATTTACGTCTCAGGAATTTACATCTCAGGACTTTATGTCTCAGGACTTTGTGTCTCAGGAATTTACATCTCAGGATTTTGTGTCTCAGGATTTTGTGTCTCAGGACTTTGTGTTTCAGGACTTTGTGTCTCAGGATTTTGTGTCTCAGGAATTTACATCTCAGGATTTTGTGTCTCAGGACTTTGTGTCTCAGGACTTTACGTCTCAGGACTTTACATCTCAGGACTTTACGTCTCAGGCGGCACGGTGGCTGGTGGCAACACTCAGGCCTCACAGCAAGAAGGTTGCGGGTTCGATCCCGGGTCGCCCGGGCCTTTCTGTGTGGAGTTTGCATGTTCCTCCCTGGTTTCCCCCATCAACCCAAAACATGCAGCACCCCTATGAACTAACATCAAGGACCATGATGTCCACTCTCCTGTGGGCTCACCACCTGCAGAGGGGTTCATAGGGGGGTCAGGTGCTATGAGTAGTGGGCAGCAAACTGCCCCCGCGACCCAGCCGGATTAAGCGGGAGAAGATGGATGGACTTTACATCTCAGGACTTTGTGTCTCAGGACTTTGTGTCTCAGGCGTGTGTAGATATATGAGCTGAGTTTTCAGAGCTGTTTTTAGTCTTTGTCTCAGTTTTCAGCCCCGAGGCTTCGTTAAACTCTGAGTCTCTTTTATGTCACTTCCTGTTTGCAGTGATGTTTTTACATGTGTGATTTGGTCCAGTTCTTCAGGGATTTAATTTGGTTTATTTCTGTTTCTAATCCAACTTTTGTGATTTCAGTGCCTCCTGCACTTCCTCCATCGACAATAGGATTGAACAGGCTTTGGTAAGTAAAGACCCGGACTAAACCCGGACTAAACCCGGACTAAACCAGGACTAAACCCGGACTAAACCAGGACTAAACCAGGACTAAACCTGGACTAAACCAGGTCTAAACCAGGTCTAACCCAGGTCTAAACCAGGTCTAACCCAGGTCTAAACCAGGACTAAACCAGGACTAAACCCGGACTAAACCAGATCTAAACCAGGACTAAACCAGGTCTAACCCAGGTCTAAACCAGGACTAAACCAGGTCTAACCCAGGTCTAAACCAGGACTAAACCAGGACTAAACCAGGACTAAACCAGGACTAAACCAGGACTAAACCAGGACTAAACCAGGTCTAAACCAGGTCTAACCCAGGTCTAAACCAGGTCTAAACCAGGTCTAAACCCGGACTAAACCAGGACTAAACCAGGACTAAACCAGGACTAAACCCGGACTAAACCAGGACTAAACCAGGACTAAACCTGGACTAAACCCAGACTGAACCTGGTCTAACTCTTGCAGGACCTGGTAAAGACCCACCTGAGGATCGCAGTCCGAGACGAGGTCCAAGTCCTGAGAGAGACTATCAGAGACCTACAGACCCAGAACCAGCTCTTAGAACAGGAGAACCGGATCCTCAGGACCATCACGCACACCTACTGAACCAGGACCAGACCAGGACTAGACCAGGACCATCACACACCCCTACTGAACCAGGACCAGACCAGGACCAGACCAGGACCATCACGCACACCTACTGAACCAGGACCAGACCAGGACCAGACCAGGACTAGACCAGGACCATCACGCACACCTACTGAACCAGGACCAGACCAGGACCAGACCAGGACCAGACCAGGACCAGACCAGGACCCGACCAGGACCAGACCAGGACCATCACGCACACCTGCTGAATCAGGACCAGACCAGGACCAGACCAGGACCATCACGCACACCTACTGAACCAGGACCAGACCAGGACCAGACCAGGACTAGACCAGGACCATCACGCACACCTACTGAACCAGGACCAGACCAGGACTAGACCAGGACCATCACGCACACCTACTGAATCAGGACCAGACCAGGACCAGACCAGGACCAGACCAGGACCATCACGCACACCTACTGAACCAGGACCAGACCAGGACCAGACCAGGACCAGACCAGGACCAGACCAGGACCAGACCAGGACCAGACCAGGACCATCACGCACACCTGCTGAATCAGGACCAGACCAGGACCAGACCAGGACCAGACCAGGACCATCACGCACACCTACTGAACCAGGACCAGACCAGGACTAGACCAGGACCATCACTCACACCTACTGAACCAGGACCAGACCAGGACCAGACCAGGACCAGACCAGGACCAGACCAGGACCAGACCAGGACCATCACGCACACCTACTGAACCAGGACCAGACCAGGACTAGACCAGGACCATCACACACCCCTACTGAACCAGGACCAGACCAGGACCAGACCAGGACTAGACCAGGACCAGACCAGGACCATCACGCACACCTACTGAACCAGGACCAGACCAGGACTAGACCAGGACCATCACTCACACCTACTGAACCAGGACCAGACCAGGACTAGTCCGGGACCATCACGCACACCTACTGAACCAGGACCAGACCAGGACCAGACCAGGACTAGACCAGGACCATCACTCACACCTACTGAACCAGGACCAGACCAGGACTAGACCAGGACCATCACGCACACCTGCTGAATCAGGACCAGACCAGGACCACACCAGGACCAGACCAGGACCAGGACCAGACCAGGACCAGACCAGGACCAGACCAGGACCATCACGCACACCTACTGAATCAGGACCAGACCAGGACCATCACGCACACCTACTGAATCAGGACCAAACCAGGACCATCACGCACACCTACTGAACCAGGACCAGACCAGGACCAGACCAGGACTAGACCAGGACCATCACGCACACCTACTGAATCAGGACCAGACCAGGACCATCACGCACACCTACTGAATCAGGACCAAACCAGGACCATCACGCACACCTACTGAACCAGGACCAGACCAGGACCAGACCAGGACTAGACCAGGACCATCACGCACACCTACTGAACCAGGACCAGACCAGGACCAGACCAGGACTAGACCAGGACCATCACGCACACCTACTGAACCAGGACCAGACCAGGACTAGACCAGGACCATCACGCACACCTACTGAACCAGGACCAGACCAGGACTATCACGCACACCTACTGAACCAGGACCAGACCAGGACTAGACCAGGACCATCACGCACACCTACTGAACCAGGACCAGACCAGGACTAGACCAGGACTAGACCAGGACCATCATGCACACCTACTGAACCAGGACTGAACCAGGACCAGACCAGGACTATCACGCACACCTACTGAACCAGGACCAGACCAGGACTAGACCAGGACCATCACGCACACCTACTGAACCAGGACCAGACCAGGACTAGACCAGGACTATTTCTAACTCTTTGTGTTATTTGTAAAAAGAATTAAAGCTACAGAACAGAACTTATGCATGTGTGGATCTAACCCCGGACTACACCAGGTCTAAAGAAGGACTAACCCAGGACTAACCCCGGACCAAAGCAGGACTAACCCAGGACTAACTCCGGACCAAAGCAGGACTAACCCAGGACTAACCCCGGACCAAAGCAGGACTAAACCAGGACTATCTCCGGACCAAAGCAGGACTAACCCAGGACTAACTCCGGACCAAAGCAGGACTAACCCAGGACTAACTCTGGACTAAAGCAGGACTAACCCAGGACTAACTCCGGACTAAAGCAGGACTAACCCAGGACTAACTCTGGACTAAAGCAGGACTAACCCAGGACTAACTCCGGACTAAAGCAGGACTAACCCAGGACTAACTCTGGACTAAAGCAGGACTAACTCTGGACTAAAGCAGGACTAACCCAGGACTAACTCTGGACTAACCCAGGACTAACTCTGGACTAAAGCAGGACGATCTTTCAGACCAAGCTGTGACTTTCTGAACGAGCCAATCAGGAGCCTCTTCCCGTGGGGATGTAAACAAATCAAGTTTAATAAAGTATTTAATGTGGAAACTCTGTGTACTTTTATTAAACTGCAGATCCTTCAGAAACACTTTTATTAAACTGCAGATCCTTCAGAAACACTTTTATTAAACTGCAGATCCTTCAGAAACACTTTTATTAAACTGCAGATCCTTCAGAAACACTTTTATTAAACTGCAGATCCTTCAGAAACACTTTTATTAAACTGCAGATCCTTCAGAAACACTTTTATTAAACTGCAGATCCTTCAGAAACACTTTTATTAAACTGCAGATCCTTCAGAAACACTTTTATTAAACTGCAGATCCTTCAGAAACACTTTTATTAACTGCAGATCCTTCAGAAACACTTTTATTAAAGTGCAGATCCTTCAGAAACACTTTTATTAAACTGCAGATCCTTCAGAAACACTTTTATTAAACTGCAGATCCTTCAGAAACACTTTTATTAAACTGCAGATCCTTCAGAAACACTTTTATTAAACTGCAGATCCTTCAGAAACACTTTTATTAAACTGCAGATCCTTCAGAAACACTTTTATTAAAGTGCAGATCCTTCAGAAACACTTTTATTAAAGTGCAGATCCTTCAGAAACACTTTTATTAAAGTGCAGATCCTTCAGAAACACTTTTATTAAAGTGCAGATCCTTCAGAAACACTTTTATTAAACTGCAGATCCTTCAGAAACACTTTTATTAAAGTGCAGATCCTTCAGAAACACTTTTATTAAACTGCAGATCCTTCAGAAACACTTTTATTAAACTGCAGATCCTTCAGAAACACTTTTATTAAACTGCAGATCCTTCAGAAACACTTTTATTAAACTGCAGATCCTTCAGAAACACTTTTATTAAACTGCAGATCCTTCAGAAACACTTTTATTAAACTGCAGATCCTTCAGATGGTTCAGAAACAAACATTTCAGTGACACTTTAAACTGTTCAAACACAAATATGTCACAAGCACAACTCACGAAGAATAAAACAGAAACTGCCTGGAACCACAGAGGGGCTGTAGGGGGCGCTGTGGGGCTGTAGGGGGCACTGTGGGGCTGTAGGGGGCGCTGTGGGGCTGTAGGGCACTGTGGGGCTGTAGGGTGCTGTAGGGGGCGCTGTGGGGCTGTAGGGCACTGTGGGGCTGTAGGGTGCTGTAGGGGGCGCTGTGGGGCTGTAGGGTGCTGTAGGGGGCACTGTGGGGCTGTAGGAGGCACTGTGGGGCTGTAGGAGCACTGTGGGGCTGTACGGGGCACTGTGGGGGCTGTAGGGGGCGCTGTGGGGGCTGTAGGGGGCGCTGTGGGGCTGTAGGGAGCACTGTGGGGCTGTAGGGAGCACTGTGGGGCTGTAAGGGCACTGTGGGGCTGTAGGGGCGCTGTGGGGCTGTAGGGGGCACTGTGGGGGCTGTAGGGTGTACTGTGGGGGCTGTAGGGGCGCTGTGGGGGCTGTAGGGGCGCTGTGGGGCTGTGGGGGGCACTGTGGGGCTGTAGGGGCGCTGTGGGGCTGTAGGGGGCGCTGTGGGGGGGCACTGTGGGGGCTGTAGGGGGCACTGTGGGGCTGTAGGGGCGCTGTGGGGGGCACTGTGGGGGCTGTGGGGGCACTGTGGGGCTGTAGGGGCGCTGTGGGGGCTGTGAGGGGCGCTGTGGGGCTGTAGGGCACTGTGGGGCTGTAGGGGGCGCTGTGGGGCTGTAAGGGCACTGTGGGGGCTGTGGGGGCGCTGTGGGGGCTGTGGGGGCACTGTGGGGGCTGTGGGGGCACTGTGGGGCTGTGGGGGCGCTGTGGGGGCTGTGGGGGCGCTGTGGGGGCTGTTGGGGGCGCTGTGGGGCTGTTGGGGGCACTGTGGGGCTGTGAGGGCGCTGTGGGGCTGTAGGGGCGCTGTGGGGGGCACTGTGGGGGCTGTAGGGGGCACTGTGGGGCTGTGAGGGGCTGTAGGGGGCAATGTGGGGCTGTAGGGTGTACTGTGGGGGCTGTAGGGGCGCTGTGGGGGCTGTAGGGGCACTGTGGGGCTGTAGGGGCTGTAGGGGGCACTGTGGGGCTGTAGGGGGCACTGTGGGGCTGTAGGGGGCGCTGTGGGGCTGTAGGGGCACTGTGGGGCTGTAGGGGACGCTGTAGGGAGCACTGTGGGGCTGTAGGGAGCACTGTGGGGGCTGTAGGGGGCGCTGTGGGGGCTGTAGGGGGCGCTGTGGGGCTGTAGGGGGCCCTGTAGGGGCTGTAGGGTGCACTGTGGGGCTGTAGGGAGCGCTGTGGGGCTGTGGGGACGCTGTGGGGGGCACTGTGGGGCTGTAGGGGCACTGTGGGGCTGTAGGGGGCGCTGTGGGGCTGTAGGGGGGGGCTGTAGGGGGCGCTGTGGGGCTGTAGGGGGCACTGTGGGGCTGTAGGGGGCGCTGTGGGGGCTGTAGGGGGCGCTGTGGGGCTGTGAGCCTCACGGCGCCGCGGTCCAGCGCTGTCGTCTCTGGAACAGGCTGAAGGGGGCGCTGTGGGGGCGGGGCCGGAGGCAGGGGGCGGGGCTGGGCCGCGGGGGTAGGGGCCTGCCGTAGGGGTCAGAGGTCAGCGGGAGGAGGGAGGGGCCTGCGGAGGCGATGGGCGGAGCTTTTGGAGCGGCGGCCAATGGGAGCCTCTGTTTGATCACATGACCCTCCGGGACGTGCACGCTCACGAGCGCAGAGTACAGACGTGCACTACGAGGAAACGACACGCCTAGGAAAGGACACAAGGGGTTAGGAGACGAGGAGAGGAGGAAAGAAGGATTTGACCCGTTACTGATAAATGAAGAGTTTAGACTTTTAATGCTCAGAACCAACAGAAGATCAAACAGAAAACCTCTAAAGTGATTTGCATTTCACTGAAATAAATATCTGAGCTCCTGATCCCCTCCTGATCCAGTCCTGATCCAGTCCTGATCCCGTCCTGATCCCCTCCTGATCCAGTCCTGATCCCCTCCTGATCCAGTCCTGATCCCCTCCTGATCCAGTCCTGATCCAGTCCTGATCCCGTCCTGATCCAGTCCTGATCCAGTCCTGATCCCCTCCTGATCCAGTCCTGATCCAGTCCTGATCCGCTCCTGATCCAGTCCTGATCCGCTCCTGATCCAGTCCTGATCCGCTCCTGATCCCCTCCTGATCCGCTCCTGATCCAGTCCTGATCCGCTCCTGATCCAGTCCTGATCCGCTCCTGATCCCCTCCTGATCCCGTCCTGATCCAGTCCTGATCCCGTCCTGATCCCCTCCTGATCCCCTCCTGATCCAGTCCTGATCCAGTCCTGATCCCCTCCTGATCCAGTCCTGATCCCCTCCTGATCCAGTCCTGATCCAGTCCTGATCCCGTCCTGATCCCCTCCTGATCCGCTCCTGATCCAGTCCTGATCCCCTCCTGATCCAGTCCTGATCCCCTCCTGATCCCGTCCTGATCCCCTCCTGATCCAGTCCTGATCCCCTCCTGATCCAGTCCTGATCCCCTCCTGATCCCGTCCTGATCCAGTCCTGATCCCCTCCTGATCCAGTCCTGATCCCCTCCTGATCCAGTCCTGATCCCCTCCTGATCCAGTCCTGATCCAGTCCTGATCCCGTCCTGATCCCCTCCTGATCCAGTCCTGATCCCCTCCTGATCCAGTCCTGATCCAGTCCTGATCCCCTCCTGATCCGCTCCTGATCCAGTCCTGATCCGCTCCTGATCCGCTCCTGATCCGCTCCTGATCCGCTCCTGATCCCCTCCTGATCCCGTCCTGATCCCCTCCTGATCCCCTCCTGATCCAGTCCTGATCCAGTCCTGATCCCCTCCTGATCCAGTCCTGATCCCCTCCTGATCCCGTCCTGATCCCCTCCTGATCCAGTCCTGATCCAGTCCTGATCCAGTCCTGATCCCCTGCTGATCCAGTCCTGATCCCCTCCTGATCCCGTCCTGATCCCCTCCTGATCCAGTCCTGATCCCCTCCTGATCCAGTCCTGATCCCCTCCTGATCCCGTCCTGATCCCGTCCTGATCCCCTCCTGATCCAGTCCTGATCCCCTCCTGATCCAGTCCTGATCCAGTCCTGATCCCCTCCTGATCCAGTCCTGATCCCGTCCTGATCCCCTCCTGATCCCGTCCTGATCCAGTCCTGATCCTGTCCTGATCCAGCCCTGATCCCCTCCTGATCCAGTCCTGATCCAGTCCTGATCCCTTCCTGATCCCCTCCTGATCCAGTCCTGATCCCCTCCTGATCCCCTCCTGATCCAGTCCTGATCCCCTCCTGATCCAGTCCTGATCCCGTCCTGATCCAGTCCTGATCCCCTCCTGATCCAGTCCTGATCCCCTCCTGATCCAGTCCTGATCCAGTCCTGATCCAGTCCTGATCCCCTCCTGATCCAGTCCTGATCCAGTCCTGATCCAGTCCTGATCCCCTCCTGATCCCCTCCTGATCCCCTCCTGATCCCCTCCTGATCCAGTCCTGATCCAGTCCTGAGCCAGTCCTGAGCCCGTCCTGATCCCCTCCTGATCCAGTCCTGATCCAGTCCTGATCCAGTCCTGATCCAGTCCTGATCCCCTCCTGATCCAGTCCTGATCCCCTCCTGATCCAGTCCTGATCCCCTCCTGATCCAGTCCTGATCCCCTCCTGATCCAGTCCTGATCCAGTCCTGATCCCCTCCTGATCCAGTCCTGATCCAGTCCTGATCCCCTCCTGATCCAGTCCTGATCCCCTCCTGATCCAGTCCTGATCCCCTCCTGATCCAGTCCTGATCCAGTCCTGATCCCCTCCTGATCCCGTCCTGATCCCGTCCTGATCCAGTCCTGATCCCGGCCTGTTCCAGTCCTGATCCAGTCCTGATCCCCTCCTGATCCCGTCCTGATCCAGTCCTGATCCCGTCCTGATCCAGCCCTGATCCCCTCCTGATCCAGTCCTGATCCAGTCCTGATCCCCTCCTGATCCCCTCCTGATCCGCTCCTGATCCAGTCCTGATCCGCTCCTGATCCCCTCCTGATCCAGTCCTGATCCCCTCCTGATCCCGTCCTGATCCAGTCCTGATCCCCTCCTGATCCCCTCCTGATCCCCTCCTGATCCCCTCCTGATCCCGTCCTGATCCAGTCCTGATCCAGTCCTGATCCCCTCCTGATCCCCTCCTGATCCCCTCCTGATCCCGTCCTGATCCCGTCCTGATCCCCTCCTGATCCAGTCCTGATCCCCTCCTGATCCAGTCCTGATCCGCTCCTGATCCAGTCCTGATCCCGTCCTGATCCCCTCCTGATCCAGTCCTGATCCAGTCCTGATCCGCTCCTGATCCGCTCCTGATCCGCTCCTGATCCGCTCCTGATCCAGTCCTGATCCAGTCCTGATCCCCTCCTGATCCGCTCCTGATCCGCTCCTGATCCAGTCCTGATCCCGTCCTGATCCGCTCCTGATCCAGTCCTGATCCGCTCCTGATCCAGTCCTGATCCCGTCCTGATCCGCTCCTGATCCAGTCCTGATCCGCTCCTGATCCAGTCCTGATCCCCTCCTGATCCAGTCCTGATCCAGTCCTGATCCAGTCCTGATCCAGTCCTGATCCGCTCCTGATCCAGTCCTGATCCAGTCCTGATCCGCTCCTGATCCAGTCCTGATCCGCTCCTGATCCAGTCCTGATCCAGTCCTGATCCCCTCCTGATCCAGTCCTGATCCCCTCCTGATCCCCTCCTGATCCCCTCCTGATCCAGTCCTGATCCAGTCCTGATCCAGTCCTGATCCCCTCCTGATCCGCTCCTGATCCGCTCCTGATCCAGTCCTGATCCCCTCCTGATCCAGTCCTGATCCGCTCCTGATCCCGTCCTGATCCGCTCCTGATCCCCTCCTGATCCCGTCCTGATCCCGTCCTGATCCCGTCCTGATCCCGTCCTGATCCCGTCCTGATCCAGTCCTGATCCAGTCCTGATCCAGTCCTGATCCCCTCCTGATCCGCTCCTGATCCAGTCCTGATCCCGTCCTGATCCGCTCCTGATCCAGTCCTGATCCGCTCCTGATCCCGTCCTGATCCCCTCCTGATCCGCTCCTGATCCGCTCCTGATCCGCTCCTGATCCCCTCCTGATCCCCTCCTGATCCAGTCCTGATCCAGTCCTGATCCAGTCCTGATCCCGTCCTGATCCCCTCCTGATCCGCTCCTGATCCAGTCCTGATCCCCTCCTGATCCGCTCCTGATCCAGTCCTGATCCGCTCCTGATCCAGTCCTGATCCAGTCCTGATCCGCTCCTGATCCCCTCCTGATCCGCTCCTGATCCAGTCCTGATCCCCTCCTGATCCGCTCCTGATCCAGTCCTGATCCGCTCCTGATCCAGTCCTGATCCAGTCCTGATCCCCTCCTGATCCCGTCCTGATCCCCTCCTGATCCCCTCCTGATCCAGTCCTGATCCAGTCCTGATCCAGTCCTGATCCAGTCCTGATCCGCTCCTGATCCGCTCCTGATCCCGTCCTGATCCCCTCCTGATCCAGTCCTGATCCAGTCCTGATCCAGTCCTGATCCCCTCCTGATCCCGTCCTGATCCCCTCCTGATCCCGTCCTGATCCCGTCCTGATCCAGTCCTGATCCCGTCCTGATCCAGTCCTGATCCAGTCCTGATCCAGTCCTGATCCCGTCCTGATCCCCTCCTGATCCGCTCCTGATCCCGTCCTGATCCCCTCCTGATCCGCTCCTGATCCAGTCCTGATCCGCTCCTGATCCAGTCCTGATCCAGTCCTGATCCCCTCCTGATCCAGTCCTGATCCCGTCCTGATCCCCTCCTGATCCCCTCCTGATCCAGTCCTGATCCAGTCCTGATCCAGTCCTGATCCCTTCCTGATCCCCTCCTGATCCGCTCCTGATCCAGTCCTGATCCCCTCCTGATCCAGTCCTGATCCCGTCCTGATCCCGTCCTGATCCCGTCCTGATCCCGTCCTGATCCCGTCCTGATCCCGTCCTGATCCCGTCCTGATCCCGTCCTGACCCAGTCCTGATCCGCTCCTGATCCAGTCCTGATCGCGTCCTGATCCGCTCCTGATACCGTCCTGATCCGCTCCTGATCCCGTCCTGATCCCGTCCTGATCCGCTCCTGATCCAGTCCTGATCCGCTCCTGATCCAGTCCTGATCCGCTCCTGATCCAGTCCTGATCCAGTCCTGATCCAGTCCTGATCCCCTCCTGATCCCGTCCTGATCCGCTCCTGATCCGCTCCTGATCCAGTCCTGATCCCGTCCTGATCCGCTCCTGATCCAGTCCTGATCCGCTCCTGATCCAGTCCTGATCCCGTCCTGATCCCGTCCTGATCCAGTCCTGATCCCGTCCTGATCCCCTCCTGATCCAGTCCTGATCCAGTCCTGATCCAGTCCTGATCCAGTCCTGATCCAGTCCTGATCCAGTCCTGATCCGCTCCTGATCCGCTCCTGATCCCGTCCTGATCCCCTCCTGATCCACTCCTGATCCAGTCCTGATCCTGTCCTGATCCCCTCCTGATCCAGTCCTGATCCAGTCCTGATCCAGTCCTGATCCAGTCCTGATCCAGTCCTGATCCAGTCCTGATCCAGTCCTGATCCAGTCCTGATCCAGTCCTGATCCGCTCCTGAATCACCTGAAGCCTCCTTCCCTGCGCCAGGAAACTGAGAATGTGTCATGGACGAGTCTCCAACACGACAAGGACCCAAAACACAGGAGCGACATGAAGGAGCCTCCAGAAGCACCTGAAGGTCCTGGAGTCCGGTCCGGGTCCGGTCCGGGTCCGGGTCAGGTCCGGGTCAGGTCCGGGTCAGGTCCGGGTCCGGTCCGGGTCAGGTCCGGGTCAGGTCCGGTCCGGGTCCGGTCCGGGTCCGGTCCGGGTCAGGTCCGGGTCAGGTCCGGGTCCGGTCCGGGTCGGGTCAGGTCGGGTCAGGTCCGGGTCAGGTCCAGTCCAGGTCCGGGTCAGGTCCGGGTCCGGGTCGGGTCAGATCCGGGTCAGGTCAGGTCCGGGTCCGGTCCGGGTCCGGTCCGGGTCAGGTCGGGTCCGGGTCTGGTCCGGGTCAGGTCAGGTCAGGTCAGGTCAGGTCAGGTCCGGGTCTGGTCCGGGTCAGGTCCGGGTCAGGTCAGGTCCGGGTCAGGTCCAGTCCAGGTCCGGGTCAGGTCCGGGTCCGGGTCGGGTCAGATCCGGGTCAGGTCAGGTCCGGGTCCGGGTCAGGTCCAGTCCAGGTCCGGGTCAGGTCCGGGTCAGGTCCGGGTCAGGTCAGGTCCGGGTCAGGTCCGGGTCGTACCTTGCGTCGCTCTGAGGCTCATGAGCTTCTGGCTTCTCTGGTTTGTCTCCAGAGTTTGTCTCAGTGCTTTGGCCGCCTCCCACTGCGCCCCCTGCAGGACACACAGGGTTACACACACTACTGCACCTGTCTGCTCCTGCCTGCACCTGCCTGCTCCTGTCTGCACCTGTCTGCTCCTGCCTGCACCTGTCTGCTCCTGCCTGCACCTGTCTGCACCTGTCTGCTCCTGCCTGCACCTGCTCCTGCCTGCAACTTCCTGCACCTGCTCCTGTCTGCTCCTGCCTGCATCTGTCTGCTCCTGCCTGCACCTGTCTGCTCCTGCTCCTGTCTGCACCTGTCTGCTCCTGCTCTTGTCTGCACCTGCCAGCAGCTGCTCCTGTCTGCACCTGCCTGCACCTGCTCCTGTCTGCACCTGTCTGCTCCTGCCTGCAGCTGCACCTGTCTGCTCCTGCCTGCACCTGCTCCTGCCTGCAACTTCCTGCACCTGCTCCTGTCTGCTCCTGCCTGCATCTGTCTGCTCCTGCCTGCACCTGTCTGCTCCTGCCTGCACCTTCCTGCACCTGCTTCTGTCTGCTCCTGCCTGCACCTGTCCGCTCCTGCCTGCACCTGTCTGCTCCTGCTCCTGCCTGCACCTTCCTGCACCTGCTCCTGTCTGCTCCTGTCTGCTCCTGCCTGCTCCTGTCTGCTCCTGCCTGCACCTGCCTGCTCCTGTCTGCTCCTGCCTGCTCCTGTCTGCACCTGTCTGCTCCTCTCTGCTCCTGCCTGCACCTGTCTGCTCCTGCTGCTGTCTGCTCCTGTCTGCACCTGCCTGCTCCTGCCTGCTCCTACCTGCTCCTGTCTGCTCCTGCCTGCACCTGCCCGCTCCTGCTCCTGCCTGCACCTTCCTGCACCTGCTCCTGTCTGCACCTGTCCGCTCCTGCCTGCACCTGTCTGCTCCTGCTCCTGCCTGCACCTTCCTGCACCTGCTCCTGTCTGCTCCTGTCTGCTCCTGCCTGCTCTGTACAGGTGCAGACAGGTGTTTTTACCTGCACAGACTGAAGCTCCGCCCTCAGAGCGAGAGTGGTGTTTAGCTCCACCCCCTCCGGACACGCTGCGAGCTGATTGGACGCCTCCGGCTGAGGTTTTACTCGACCAATGGCAGACCTGTTACCACGGAGACAGATGTTCCTCTGGCTCACGATTGGCTGGTGTTGGACGAGGGGCGGAGCCTGAGAGACGGGAACCTGAAACAACCAATCAGAAAACAAGAGCTAGTCCAGGTTTAGTCCCAGTTGAATCCCGGTTTAGTCCCGGTACAGTCCCGGTTCAGACCCGGTTTAGTCCCAGTTCAGTCCCGGTTCAGTCCCGGTTTAGTCCCGGTTTAGTCCCGGTTTAGTCCCGGTTCAGTCCCGGTTCAGTCCTGGTTTAGTCCCGGTTCAGACCCGGTTTAGTCCCGGTTCAGACCCGGTTTAGTCCCGGTTTAGTCCAGGTTTAGTCCCGGTTCAGACCCGGTTTAGTCCCGGTTTAGTCCAGGTTTAGTCCCGGTTCAGACCCGGTTCAGACCCGGTTTAGTCCCGGTTCAGACCCGGTTCAGTCCCGGTTTAGTCCAGGTTTAGTCCCGGTTTAGTCTCACCTTTCGTCTGGTTGTGGCCGATGGGCGGGGCTCTGCTGTGATTGACAGGTCGAGCACAGAGTCTGGGCTCAGAGGACGAGGGGGCGGGGACAGGGGGGAGGGGGGCGGGGAGAGGGGGGCCTCCATCGCAGACCAGGCCTAGACCCAGACCAGGACCAAGACCGGAACAAAGTCCAGGACCAGACTTTTAGATCCTACAGGGAAAGACATGAGGATTACACTTTGTTTTACCCGTGTGTCAGATGCCCTCCCGTGTGTCAGATGCCCTCCCGTGTGTCAGATGCCCTCCCCTGTGTCAGATGCCCTCCCCCTGTGTCAGATGCCCTCCCCCTGTGTCAGATGCCCTCCCGTGTGTCAGATGCCCTCCCCCTGTGTCAGATGCCCTCCCGTGTGTCAGATGTCCTCCCGTGTGTCAGATGTCCTCCTCTGTGTCAGATGCCCTCCCCCTGTGTCAGATGCCCTCCCGTGTGTCAGATGCCCTCCCCCATGTGTCAGATGCCCTCCCCTGTGTCAGATGCCCTCCCCTGTGTCAGATGTCCTCCTCTGTGTCAGATGCCCTCCCCGTGTGTCAGATGCCCTCCCCCATGTGTCAGATGCCCTCCCCCGTGTGTCAGATGCCCTCCCCCTGTGTCAGATGCCCTCCCACAGGGAGACAGGGATATTCTGATTCTTACAAGTCAAAATAAAACATTAACATTATGACACAAACGTAATGTCACATGGTGGTTTGCCAGTCCTGGTATAGTCCCGGTATAGTCCTGGTTTAGTCCTGGTATAGTCCCGGTATAGTCCCGGTTTAGTCCCGGTATAGTCCCGGTTTAGTCCCGGTATAGTCCCGGTATAGTCCCGGTTTAGTCCTGGTATAGTCCCGGTATAGTCCCGGTATAGTCCCGGTATAGTCCTGGTTTAGTCCTGGTTTAGTCCCGGTATAGTCCCGGTTTAGTCCCGGTATAGTCCCGGTTTAGTCCTGGTATAGTCCCGGTTTAGTCCCGGTTTAGTCCTGGTATAGGCCTAGTCCCGGTTTAGTCCTGGTATAGTCCCGGTTTAGTCTTGGTTTAGTCCTGGTTTAGTCCCGGTTTAGTCCTGGTTTAGTCCCGGTTTAGACCCGGTTTAGTCCCGGTATAGTCCCGGTATAGTCCCGGTATAGTCCTGGTATAGTCCCGGTTTAGTCCTGGTATTGTCCCGGTTTAGTCCTGGTTTAGTCCAGGTATAGTCCTGGTTTAGTCCTGGCCTCTCATCCCTGCCTCTGACCCTCAGCACCAGTGTTCCCCAGGGGCTGTTCTCTCTCTACACCAACACAGTGACATCCACCACAACTCTGTGTCTTTATTCAAATATGCTGACGACTCAACAATAACTGGGATCATCTCTGACGATAATGAAAGTCGTTCTCATCTCTGACGATAATCAAAGTCGTTCTCATCTCTGACGATAATGAAAGTCGTTCTCATCTCTGACGATAATGAAAGTCGTTCTCATCTCTGACGATAATCAAAGTCGTTCTCATCTCTGACGATAATGAAAGTCGTTCTCATCTCTGACGATAATCAAAGTCGTTCTCATCTCTGACAATAATCAAAGTCGTTCTCATCTCTGACGATAATGAAAGTCGTTCTCATCTCTGACGATAATCAAAGTCGTTCTCATCTCTGACAATAATCAAAGTCGTTCTCATCTCTGACGATAATCAAAGTCGTTCTCATCTCTGACGATAATGAAAGTCGTTCTCATCTCTGACGATAATCAAAGTCGTTCTCATCTCTGACAATAATCAAAGTCGTTCTCATCTCTGACGATAATCAAAGTCGTTCTCATCTCTGACGATAATGAAAGTCGTTCTCATCTCTGACAATAATCAAAGTCGTTCTCATCTCTGACGATAATCAAAGTCGTTCTCATCTCTGACGATAATGAAAGTCGTTCTCATCTCTGACGATAATCAAAGTCGTTCTCATCTCTGACGATAATGAAAGTCGTTCTCATCTCTGACGATAATGAAAGTCGTTCTCATCTCTGACGATAATCAAAGTCGTTCTCATCTCTGACAATAATGAAAGTCGTTCTCATCTCTGACGATAATCAAAGTCGTACTCATCTCTGACGATAATCAAAGTCGTTCTCATCTCTGACGATAATCAAAGTCGTTCTCATCTCTGACGATAATCAAAGTCGTTCTCATCTCTGACGATAATGAGTCGTTCTCACCTCTGACGATAATGAAAGTCGTTCTCATCTCTGACGATAATGAAAGTCGTTCTCATCTCTGACGATAATGAAAGTCGTTCTCATCTCTGACGATAATGAAAGTCGTTCTCATCTCTGACGATAATGAAAGTCGTTCTCATCTCTGACGAGAATGAAATTCGTTCTCATCTCTGACGATAATGAAAGTCGTTCTCATCTCTGACGATAATGAAAGTCGTTCTCATCTCTGACGATAATGAAAGTCGTTCTCATCTCTGACGATAATGAAAGTCGTTCTCATCTCTGACGATAATGAAAGTCGTTCTCATCTCTGACGATAATGAAAGTCGTTCTCATCTCTGACGATAATGACTCGTTCTCATCTCTGACGATAATGAAAGTCGTTCTCATCTCTGACGATAATGAAAGTCGTTCTCATCTCTGACGATAATGAAAGTCGTTCTCATCTCTGACGATAATGAAAGTCGTTCTCATCTCTGACGATAATTAAAGTCGCTCTCATCTCTGACGATAATCAAAGTCGTTCTCATCTCTGATGATAATGAAAGTCGATCTCATCACTGACCATAATGAACCTCGTTCTCATCTCTGACGATAATGAAAGTCGTTCTCATCTCTGACGATAATGAAAGTCGTTCTCATCTCTGACGATAATCAAAGTCGTTCTCATCTCTGACGATAATCAAAGTCGTTTTCATCTCTGACGATAATGAAAGTCGTTTCTCATCTCTGACGATAATGAAAGTCGTTCTCATCTCTGACGATAATGAAAGTCGTTCTCATCTCTGACAATAATCAAAGTCGTTCTCATCTCTGACGATAATGAAAGTCGTTCTCATCTCTGACGATAATGAAAGTCGTTCTCATCTCTGACGATAATCAAAGTCGTTCTCATCTCTGACGATAATGAAAGTCGTTCTCATCTCTGACGATAATGAAAGTCGTTCTCATCTCTGACGATAATGAAAGTCGTTCTCATCTCTGACAATAATCAAAGTCGTTCTCATCTCTGACAATAATCAAAGTCGTTCTCATCTCTGACGATAATGAAAGTCGTTCTCATCTCTGACGATAATGAAAGTCGTTCTCATCTCTGACGATAATGAAAGTCGTTCTCATCTCTGACGATAATGAAAGTCGTTCTCATCTCTGACAATAATGAAAGTCGTTCTCATCTCTGACAATAATGAAAGTCGTTCTCATCTCTGACGATAATGAAAGTCGTTCTCATCTCTGACAATAATGAAAGTCGTTCTCATCTCTGACGATAATGAAAGTCGTTCTCATCTCTGACGATAATCAAAGTCGTTCTCATCTCTGACGATAATCAAAGTCGTTCTCATCTCTGACAATAATGTAAGTCGTTCTCTTCTCTGACCATCATGTTAGTCGTTCTCATCTCTGACGATAATGAAAGTCGTTCTCATCTCTGACGATAATGAAAGTCGTTCTCATCTCTGACGATAATGAAAGTCGTTCTCATCTCTGACAATAATGAAAGTCGTTCTCATCTCTGACGATAATGAAAGTCGTTCTCATCTCTGACGATAATGAAAGTCGTTCTCATCTCTGACGATAATGAAAGTCGTTCTCATCTCTGACGATAATGAAAGTCGTTCTCATCTCTGACGATAATGAAAGTCGTTCTCATCTCTGACGATAATGAAAGTCGTTCTCATCTCTGACGATAATGAAAGTCGTTCTCATCTCTGACAATAATGAAAGTCGTTCTCATCTCTGACGATAATGAAAGTCGTTCTCATCTCTGACGATAATGAGTCGTTCTCATCTCTGACGATAATGAAAGTCGTTCTCATCTCTGACGATAATGAAAGTCGTTCTCATCTCTGACGATAATGAAAGTCGTTCTCATCTCTGACGATAATGAAAGTCGTTCTCATCTCTGACGATAATGAAAGTCGTTCTCATCTCTGACGATAATCAAAGTCGTTCTCATCTCTGACGATAATGAAAGTCGTTCTCATCTCTGACGATAATGAAAGTCGTTCTCATCTCTGACGATAATGAAAGTCGTTCTCATCTCTGACGATAATGAAAGTCGTTCTCATCTCTGACGATAATGAAAGTCGTTCTCATCTCTGACGATAATCAAAGTCGTTCTCATCTCTGACGATAATCAAAGTCGTTCTCATCTCTGACGATAATGAAAGTCGTTCTCATCTCTGACGATAATGAAAGTCGTTCTCATCTCTGACGATAATGAAAGTCGTTCTCATCTCTGACGATAATGAAAGTCGTTCTCATCTCTGACAATAAAAGTCGTTCTCATCTCTGACGATAATGAAAGTCGTTCTCTTCTCTGTCGATATTGAAATTCGTTCTCATCTTTGACTATAATTATAGTCCTTCTCATCTCTTACGATAATGAAAGTCGTTCTCATCTCTGACAATAATGAAAGTCGTTCTCATCTCTGACGATAATGAAAGTCCTTCTCATCTCTGACGATAATGAAAGTCCTTCTCATCTCTGACGATAATGAAAGTCCTTCTCATCTCTGACGATAATGAAAGTCGTTCTCATCTCTGACGATAATGAAAGTCGTTCTCATCTCTGACGATAATGAAAGTCGTTCTCATCTCTGACGATAATGAAAGTCGTTCTCATCTCTGACGATAATGAAGGTCGTTCTCATCTCTGACGATAATGAAAGTCGTTCTCATCTCTGACGATAATGAAAGTCGTTCTCATCTCTGACGATAATGAAGGTCGTTCTCATCTCTGACGATAATGAAGGTCGTTCTCATCTCTGACGATAATGAAAGTCGTTCTCATCTCTGACGATAATGAAAGTCGTTCTCATCTCTGACGAGAATGAAAGTCGTTCTCATCTCTGACGATAATGAAAGTCGTTCTCATCTCTGATGATAATGAAAGTCGTTCTCATCTCTGACGATAATGAAAGTCGTTCTCATCTCTGACAAAAATGAAAGTCGTTCTCATCTTTGACGATAATGAAAGTCGTTCTCATCTCTGACGATAATGAAAGTCGTTCTCATCTCTGACGATAATGAAAGTCGTTCTCATCTCTGACAATAATGAAAGTCGTTCTCATCTCTGACGATAATGAAAGTCGTTCTCATCTCTGACGATAATGAAAGTCGTTCTGATCTCTGACGATAATGAAAGTCGTTCTCATCTCTGACGATAATGAAAGTCGTTCTCATCTCTGACGATAATGAAAGTCGTTCTCATCTCTGACGATAATGAAAGTCGTTCTCATCTCTGACGATAATGAAAGTCGTTCTCATCTCTGACAATAATCAAAGTCGTTCTCATCTCTGACGATAATGAAAGTCGTTCTCATCTCTGACGATAATCAAAGTCGTTCTCATCTCTGACAATAATGAAAGTCGTTCTCATCTCTGACGATAATGAAAGTCGTTCTCATCTCTGACAATAATCAAAGTCGTTCTCATCTCTGACAATAATCAAAGTCGTTCTCATCTCTGACGATAATGAAAGTCGTTCTCATCTCTGACGATAATGAAAGTCGTTCTCATCTCTGACGATAATGAAAGTCGTTCTCATCTCTGACGATAATGAAAGTCGTTCTCATCTCTGACGATAATGAAAGTCGTTCTCATCTCTGACGATAATGAAAGTCGTTCTCATCTCTGACGATAATGAAAGTCGTTCTCATCTCTGACGATAATGAAAGTCGTTCTCATCTCTGACGATAATTAAAGTCGTTCTGATCTCTGACGATAATGAAAGTCGTTCTCATCTCTGACTATAATCAAAGTCGTTCTCATCTCTGACGATAATCAAAGTCGTTCTCATCTCTGACAATAATGAAAGTCGTTCTCATCTCTGACAATAATGAAAGTCGTTCTCATCTCTGACGATAATGAAAGTCGTTCTCATCTCTGACGATAATGAAAGTCGTTCTCATCTCTGACGATAATGAAAGTCGTTCTCATCTCTGACGATAATCAAAGTCGTTCTCATCTCTGACGATAATGAAAGTCGTTCTCATCTCTGACGATAATGAAAGTCGTTCTCATCTCTGACGATAATGAAAGTCGTTCTCATCTCTGACGATAATGAAAGTCGTTCCCGTCAGCAGATTTCTCATGGGGCTCCTAGTGTCAAAGTAACAACCTGCTCCTCAATACATCGAAAACAAAGGAACTCAGAAGTGATTTTTCACGCTCCCCTTCACAGAAAACACCATCACAACTGATGATGAAACGATCACCACTACAGAGACCGTCACATTTCTTGGTGCCCACATCAATCACTCACTAAAATGGAAACAGCATTCAAACGAAACATACAAAAAAGCCAATAAAAGACTGTTTTTCCTCAGACAATTGAACAAATTCAGAATCAGACACATCTGTCTCCAGTTTCACACAGCAATAACTGAAAGTGTTCACTTCATCAATAATAGTCTGGTTTGGTGACACAGACGCTTTATCACAGACGGATCACAGACACTTTATCACAGACGCATCACAGACACTTTATCACAGACGCATCACGCAGACACTTTATCATAGACGCATCACAGACACATCACACAGACACTTTATCACAGACGCATCACAGACACTATCACAGACACTTTATCACAGATGCATCACACAGACACTTTATCACAGACGCATCACAGACACTTTATCACAGACACTTTATCACAGACGCATCACACAGACACTATCACAGACACATCAGACACTTTATCACAGACACTTTATCACAGACGCATCACAGACACATCACACAGACGCATCACAGACACATCAGACACTTTATCACAGACACTTTATCACAGACGCATCACACAGACTATCACAGATGCATCACAGACTCTATCACAGACGCGTCAGACACTATCACAGATGCATCACAGACGCATCACAGAAACGTTATCACAGACGAATCACACAGACACTATCACAGACACACAGGGCTCTACGCTAACTTTTTTTTTCAGGAGCACATGTGCCCCTAAGTGAAAAATTTTAGGAGCACAGAAAAAAAATGGGGGCACAAGTAGGTTTTCATTTCGAACGATTATTACAGTGCAGAACTTGCGCACACCAACTTATTTGAATTGATGTAATACAAAAAACAAAAGAATTATTATGACTGTACTTTTCCTGCATGATCGCAGTGTTTTTATAAATATATCTTCATTTTATCTGATTAATATTTAGACTTAAAATAAGCCAAACAAACTGTACTGCACTGAAACACTCTGTGGCCCTTTTTGGACCTTCACCACAGTTTGAGAACCTCTTCTTTAAGAGAACTTCCACTGGCACTTTACACAAAACTGCTTCAAAGTGAAAAACATAGGTAAGATTTTTAAACCTGTATTTTCAAATTCCTAGGTGAAGTTACTTTCTCTTACTGGTTTTACAGTGGTTTTTAGCCTCTGCACATTTACCAAACTAAACGCACATTGTGACAGATTTATTTGGCATTTTCTTAGGCAAACTTCAGCCCACATATCACCTGCTCTGTGCTGTGGGTCTGCTCTGTGCGGACACTGACAGAAAATTAGTATTGGCGTATTTGACGTGAGGCGGAAGGACAGGTGGGATACCTGCCCTGTGACGCACGTTGGTACACAAGGGTGGCGCTGTGGACAAGCCGCGCACTGTGGAGCCTGTGCTGACGGGCCGCACAGTGTCTGCGGGCTCCAGTGCACAGGCCGCAGAGATACGTCCCGCGTGGTCACGCACACCGGTACAAGTTTATTGCAGCGGCCGTAATGAAATATGATCACACTCAGTATTCAGACCTTGAGTCTGTGACAAGACCGAGTCCAAATGTGCTCCAGTCCGAGACAAGACCAAGACAAAGCTCTGGCTTTAGAGAGGGAAGTCCAGCAGCATGGGGGTGTCTAATGAGAGGTGGGGCAGGTGTGGGTCCTGCTGCGGGGCGCTCCTCGTTTAAGGGGCGTGGGTGTGTTTTGAAGCGGAGTTTGTTCGTATGAGTGATATCGGCCACATGCGGAGCTCGTATGCTGGGGTCAGCGCTCGCGCTGGGAAAGCGTGCGGCGCTTTAGGGGTGATCCAGGCCTGGGCACGATTCTGAAGTCCTAGTGTGAGTGCGCCCTAATGTTTGATACATTTAGAACGTTTAACTTGTCACGTTACGTCTGTGCGCAGTTCTCCTTATTGTGGCTGCAGAAGCACTCGCAGTGGTGCGACTGTTCTGTTTTCCTCGTTCGCACGACAAAATATTTACTCGCAAATGTGAGTGAAATGGGCGCACTGCAGAGCCCTGCATACACATCACAGACTCTTTATCACAGACACTTTATCACAGATCCATCACACAGACACTTTATCACAGACACATCACACAGACACTTTATCAGACACATCACACAGACACTTTATCACAGACGCTTCACAGACACATCACACAGACACTTTATCACAGACGCTTCACAGACACATCACACAGACACTTTATCACAGACGCTTCACAGACACATCACACAGACACTTTATCACAGACGCATCACAAAAAATGTATCACA
Source organism: Odontamblyopus rebecca (assembly GCA_030686955.1). Classification (NCBI taxonomy): domain Eukaryota; kingdom Metazoa; phylum Chordata; class Actinopteri; order Gobiiformes; family Gobiidae; genus Odontamblyopus; species Odontamblyopus rebecca. The sequence goes on from CM060672.1 coordinate 99,105, forward strand.
GACGCATCACACACACTTTATCACAGACACTTTATCACAGACGCATCACAGACACTTTATCACAGACGCATCACAGACACTTTATCACAGACACTTTATCACAGATGCATCACAGACACTTTATCACAGACGCATCACACAGGCACTTTATCACAGACACATCACAGAAACTTTATCACAGACGCATCACAGACACTTTATCACAGACAAATTATCACAGACGCATCACAGACACTTTATCACAGACGCATCACACAGACACTTCATCACAGACGCATCACACAGACACTTTATCACAGACACTTTATCACAGACGCATCACAGACACTTTATCACAGACGCATCACAGACACTTTATCACAGACGCATCACAGACACTTTATCACAGACGCATCACACAGGCACTTTATCACAGACGCATCACAGACACATCACAGACACTTTATCACAGACGCATTACAGACACATCACAGACACTTTATCACAGACGCATCACAAAAAATTTATCACAGACGCATCACAGACACTTTATCACAGACACATCAGACACTTTATCACAGACACTTTATCACAGACGCATCACAGACACTTTATCACAGACGCATTACAGACACATCACAGACACTTTATCACAGACGCATCACAAAAAATTTATCACAGACGCATCACAGACACTTTATCACAGACACTTTATCAGACGCATCACAGACACTTTATCACAGACGCATCAGACACTTTATCACAGACGCATCACACAGACACTTTATCACAGACACATCACAGAGGCATCACAGACACATCACAGACACTTTATCACAGACGCATCACAGAAACTTTATCACAGACGCATCACAGACACTTTATCACAGACAAATTATCACAGACGCATCACAGACACTTTATCACAGACGCATCACAGACACATCACAGACACTTTATCACAGACGCATCACAGACACATCACAGATACTTTATCACAGACGCATCACAAAACATTTATCACAGACGCATCACAGACACTTTATCACAGACGCATCAGACACTTTATCACAGACGCATCACACAGCAGACACTTTATCACAGACACATCACAGGGGCATCACAGACACTTTATCACAGACGCATCACACAGGCACTTTATCACAGACGCATCACAGACACATCACAGACACTTTATCACAGACGCATTACAGACACATCACAGACACTTTATCACAGACGCATCACAAAAAATTTAACACAGACGCATCACAGACACTTTATCACAGACACTTTATCAGACGCATCACAGACACTTTATCACAGACGCATCAGACACTTTATCACAGACAAATTATCACAGACGCATCACAGACACTTTATCACAGACGCATCACAGACACTTTATCACAGACGCATCACAGACGCATCACACAGACACTTTATCACAGACGCATCACACAGACACTTTATCACAGACGCATCACACAGACACTTTATCACAGACGCATCACAGACACTTTATCACAGACGCATCACAGACACTTTATCACAGACGCATCACACAGACACTATCACAGACGCATCACACAGACACTTTATCACAGACGCATCACACAGACACTTTATCACAGACGCATCACAGACACTTTATCACAGACGCATCACACAGACACTTTATCACAGACGCATCACACAGACACTTTATCACAGACGCATCACACAGACACTTTAACACCACAGACACTTTATCACAGACGCATCACACAGACACTTTATCACAGACGCATCACACAGGCACTTTATCACAGACGCATCACAGACACATCACAGACACTTTATCACAGACGCATTACAGACACATCACAGACACTTTATCACAGACGCATCACAGAAACTTTATCACAGACGCATCACAGACACATCACACACTTTATCACTGACGCATCACAGACACATCACAGACGCATCACAGACACATCACAGACACTTTATCACAGACGGATCACAGACACTATCACAGACACATCACAGACACATCAGACACTTTATCACAGACGCATCACAGACACATCACAGACACTTTATCACAGACGCATTACAGACACATCACAGACACTTTATCACAGACGCATCACAGACACTTTCAGAGATGCATCACACAGACACTTTATCACAGACGCATCACACAGAGATTTGATCACAGACGCATCACAGACACATGACAGACACTTTATCACAGATGCATCACACAGACACTTTATCACAGACGCATCACACAGACACTTTATCACAGACGAATCACAGACACATGACACAGACACTTTATCACAGACGCATCACAGACACTTTATCACAGACACATCAGACACTTTATCACAGACACTTTATCACAGACGCATCACAGACACATCACACAGACGCATCACAGACACTTTATCACAGACACATCAGACACTTTATCACAGACACTTTATCACCGACGCATCACACAGACTATCACAGATGCATCACAGACTCTATCACAGACGCGTCAGACACTTTATCACATGCATCACAGACGCATCACAGAAACTTTATCACAGACGAATCACACAGACACTATCACAGACACATCACCGACACTTTATCACAGATGCATCACACAGACACTTTATCACAGACACATCACACAGACACTTTATCACTGACTCATCACACAGACACTTTATCACAGACACATCACAGACACATCACAGACACATCACACACTTTATCACAGACGCATCACAGACACTTTATCACAGACACTTTATCAGACGCATCACAGACACTTTATCAGACGGATCACAGACACTTTATCACAGACACATCACAGAGGCATCACAGACACTTTATCACAGACACTTTATCACAGACACTTTATCACAGACGCATCACAGACACTTTATCACAGACGCATCACAGACACTTTATCACAGACGCATCACACAGACACTTTATCACAGACGCATCACACAGACACTTTATTACAGACGCATCACACAGACACTTTATCACAGACGCAACACAGACTCTTTATCACAGACGCGTCACAGACACTTTATCACAGACGCATCACACAGACACTTTATCACAGACGCATCACACAGACATTTTATCACAGATGCATCACAGACACGTTATCACAGACGCATCACACAGACACTTTATCAGACGCATCACAGACACTTTATCACAGACGCATCACAGACACTTTATCACAGACGCATCAAAGACACATCACAGACACTTTATCACAGACGCATCACAGACACATCACAGACACTTTATCACAGACGCATCACAGACACTATCACAGACGCATCACAGACACATCACACACTTTATCACTGACGCATCACAGACACATCACAGACGCATCACAGACACATCACAGACACTTTATCACAGACGGATCACAGACACTATCACAGACACATCACAGACACTTTATCACAGACGCATCACACAGACACATCAGACACTTTATCACAGACAGTTCTCATCTCTGACGATAATGAAAGTCGTTCTCATCTCTGACGATAATCAAAGTCGTTCTCATCTCTGACGATAATGAAAGTCGTTCTCATCTCTGACAATAATGAAAGTCGTTCTCATCTCTGACGATAATGAAAGTCGTTCTCATCTCTGACGATAATGAAAGTCGTTCTCATCTCTGACGATAATGAAAGTCGTTCTCATCTCTGACGATAATGAAAGTCGTTCTCATCTCTGACGATAATGAAAGTCGTTCTCATCTCTGACGATAATGAAAGTCGTTCTCATCTCTGACGATAATGAAAGTCGTTCTCATCTCTGACGATAATGAAAGTCGTTCTCATCTCTGACGATAATGAAAGTCGTTCTCATCTCTGACAATAATGAAAGTCGTTCTCATCTCTGACGATAATGAAAGTCGTTCTCATCTCTGACGATAATGAAAGTCGTTCTCATCTCTGACAATAATGAAAGTCGTTCTCATCTCTGACGATAATGAAAGTCGTTCTCATCTCTGACGATAATGAAAGTCGTTCTCATCTCTGACGATAATCAAAGTCGTTCTCATCTCTGACGATAATGAAAGTCGTTCTCATCTCTGACGATAATGAAAGTCGTTCTCATCTCTGACGATAATGAAAGTCGTTCTCATCTCTGACGATAATGAAAGTCGTTCTCATCTCTGACGATAATGAAAGTCGTTCTCATCTCTGACGATAATGAAAGTCGTTCTCATCTCTGACGATAATCAAAGTCGTTCTCATCTCTGACGATAATGAAAGTCGTTCTCATCTCTGACGATAATCAAAGTCGTTCTCATCTCTGACGATAATCAAAGTCGTTCTCATCTCTGACAATAATGAAAGTCGTTCTCATCTCTGACAATAATCAAAGTCGTTCTCATCTCTGACGATAATGAAAGTCGTTCTCATCTCTGACGATAATCAAAGTCGTTCTCATCTCTGACGATAATCAAAGTCGTTTTCATCTCTGACGATAATGAAAGTCGTTCCCGTCAGCAGATTTCTCATGGGGCTCCTGGTGTCAAAGTAATAACCTGCTCCTCAATACATCGAAAACAAAGGAACTCAGAAGTGATTTTTCACGCTCCACTTCACAGAAAACACCATCACAACTGATAATGAAACGATCACCACTACAGAGACCGTCACATTTCTTGGTGCCCACATCAATCACTCACTAAAATGGATTCAAACGAAACATACAAAAAAGCCAATAAAAGACTGTTTTTCCTCAGACAATTGAACAAATTCAGAATCAGACACAACATCTGTCTCCAGTTTTGCACAGCAATAACTCAAAGTGTTCACTTCATCAATAATAGTCTGGTTTGGTGACACAGACACTTTATCACAGACGCATCACACAGACACTTTATCACAGACGCATCACACAGACACTTTATCACAGACGCATCACACAGACACTTTATCACAGACGCATCACAGAGGCATCACAGACACTTTATCACAGACACATCACAGACACTTTATCACAGACGCATCACAGACACTTTATCACAGACGCATCACAGACACTTTATCCACAGACAATTTATCACAGACGCATCACAGACTCTTTATCACAGACTCATCATAGACACATCACATACACTTTATCACAGACGCATCACAGACACATCACACAGACGCATCACAGACACTATCACAGACACATCAGACACTTTATCACAGACACTTTATCACAGACGCATCACAGACACATCACACAGACGCATCACAGACACATCAGACACTTTATCACAGACACTTTATCACAGACGCATCACACAGACTATCACAGATGCATCACAGACTCTATCACAGACGCGTCAGACACTATCACAGATGCATCACAGACTCTATCACAGACGCGTCAGACACTATCACAGATGCATCACAGACGCATCACAGAAACTTTATCACAGACACATCACACAGACACTATCACAGACACACAGGGCTCTACGCTAAATTTTTTTCAGGAGCACATGTGCCCCTAAGTGAAAAATTTTAGGAGCACAGAAAAAAAAATGGGGGCACAAGTAGGTTTTCATTTCGAACGATTATTACAGTGCAGAACTTGCGCACACCAACTTATTTGAATTGATGTAATACAAAAAACAAAAGAATTATTATGACTGTACTTTTCCTGCATGATCGCAGTGTTTTTATAAATATATCTTCATTTTATCTGATTAATATTTAGACTTAAAATAAGCCAAACAAACTGTACTGCACTGAAACACTCTGTGGCCCTTTTTGGACCTTCACCACAGAATTATAACCTCTTCTTTAAGAGAACTTCCACTGGCACTTTACACAAAACTGCTTCAAAGTGAAAAACATAGGTAAGATTTTTAAACCTGTATTTTCAAATTCCTAGGTGAAGTTACTTTCTCTTACTGGTTTTACAGTGTTTTTTAGCCTCTGCACATTTACCAAACTAAACGCACATTGTGACAGATTTATTTGGCATTTTCTTAGGCAAACTTCAGCCCACATCTCACCTGCTCTGTGCTGTGGGTCTGCTCTGTGCGGACACTGACAGAAAATTAGTATTGGCGTATTTGACGTGAGGCGGAAGGATAGGTGGGATACCTGCCCTGTGACGCACGTTGGTACACAAGGGTGCGCGCTGTGGACAAGCCGCGCTGCGGAGCCTGTGCTGACGGGCCACACAGTGTCTGCGGGCTCCAGTGCACAGGCCGCAGAGAGACGTCCCGCGTGGTCACGCACACCGGTACAAGTTTATTGTAGAGCTGCAACTATCGAATATTTTTGGAATCGAGTATTCTGTCGATTATATCATCGATTAATCGAGTAATCGGATAAATCACACTTTTTGTTTTTATACAACTATATCAATAGTGTGTAACGCAACATGAAAGGCCTCTTAAAATGAGCAATGGCTGTTATTCCTCACAAAAAAGGTTTTTATTTAAAGTCAACATTTTTTTAAACAAGTGTAAAACCTTTGGTTTATTGGCTTATAAGACAGGAGTTTTCTAAGTGACAACGTTAATCCTTTAACTAGCCTAATTAATAAGCTAAATATAGAACTAGCGAACACATAAGTGTTCGTAAACGTCAGTAAAATATTTCCTTTCTCTGATATTGGAATTATTGATGCCAGCCAGGGGCTCTACACTAACTTTTTTTCAGGAGCACATGTGCCCCTAAGTTAAAAATTTTAGGAGCACAGAAAAAAAATGGGGCACAGGTAGGTTTCCGTTTGAACGATTATTACAGTGCAGAACTTGCGCACACCAACACTAACACTGAATAAATTTAATACAAAAAAAACAAAAGAATTATGACTGTACTTTTACTGCATGATTGCAATGCTTTTATAAATACATCTTCATTTTATCTGATTAATATTTAGACTTAAAATAAGCCAAACAAACTGTACTGCACTGAAACACTCTGTGGCCCTTTTTGGACCTTCACCCACAGTTTGAGAACCTCTTCTTTAAGAGAACTTCCACTGCACTTTACACAAAACTGCTTCAAAGTGTAAAAAGTGGGTAACTGGAGTTACATTCTCTTACTGGCTTTACAGTGGTTTTTAGACTCTGCACATTTACCAAACAAAACGCACATTGTGACAAACAGATTTATTTGGAAAACTTCAGCCCACATACCGCCTCCTCTGTGCCCTAGCTCTGCTCTGTGCGGACACGGACATAAAATTAGTATTGGCGTATTTGACGTGAGGCGGATGGACAGGTGAGATGTTTAACCTGCAGGCTGAGGGTGGCGCTGTGGACAAGCCGCGTGCTGTGATGCCGCGCAGTGTCCACGGGTTCCAGCGCACAGGTCCCGCACACTGGTACAAGTTTATTGCCCACAGTAGCGGCCGTAATGAAATATGACCACACTCAGTATTTCAGACCCCGAGTCCGTGACGAGACCGAGTCCAAATGCGCGCGAGTCCGAGACAAGACCAAGACAAAACTCTCGCTTTAGAGGAGGAGGAAGTCCAGCGGCCCGGGGTGTCTGTGAGTGTGGGGCAGGTGTGGGTCCTGCTGCGGTACGCGCTCCTCATTGAAGCTGGGCGTGGGTGTGTTTTTAAGCGGAGTTTGTTCGTATCAGTGATATCGCCGCACACGCGGAGCTCGTATGCTGGGGTTGTGCGCGGTCGGAGTTGTCGTGCCTGGGCTCGGTTGGGTTGCGCTCGCGCTGGGCATGTGTGCCGCGCTTTAGAAGCGATCCAGGCATGTGCACGATTCTAAAGTCCTAATGTGACTGCGCCCTAATGTTTGACACATTTAGAACGTTTAGGTCGTCAGTTATGTCTGTGCGCAGCTCTCCTTATTGTGGCTGCAGAAGCACTCGCACTGGTGCGACTGGTTTGTTTTCCTCGTTCGCACGGCGAAATATTTACTCGCAAATGCGAGTAAAATGGGCGCACTGTAGAGCCCTGATGCCAGCGGTTCTAGATTAAATCAGATTTTTGGTAAAAGTAGAACAACGAACTAGACGTTTCTGATATGGGAAACACCGAGTGTGTGTGTGTGTCTGTGTGTGTGCGTGTGTCTGTGTATACGTGAGGAAGGGAGCGATTTGAGTGAGATCATTTACTCTCTTGCTGCTCATTATGCCTCGTTACTATCGACTCATAACACAGGTTACAAATAATTACAAATACTGTACATTCTAATAGGCGTTACTTTTCATTTCAGTGAGCAATCGTAAAAGTATATTACCTCGTAGATTCTCCGACTCCGCTTAGAGAAGTACAGTTCACATGAGGATGCTTTCGCTTTAAGTGCTGCAGCATTGAAGACGTACTGTTGTGGTACATCAGGTTGGCTTTGCCAGTGCACACTGGCACCGGCCACATCATTATCTGCCATTTCCACACCGTGGAATAAATCGCGCCGCTTCAAATCTTTGAAATGTACGTCATTGATAACTGTCCGTGTGAAACAGTGATCCCAGACTGGCGCAGCAGTCTACAAAGGAGGAGTGATACGATAGCAGAGACATTTTAAATAAATTGACTTTGGTGACATGAATTAAACGAAGCCTCGAGGCAAAGAATTTGCCCCGAATATTTTTGTAATCGAATTATCCGAGTTACTCGAGTAATCGTTTCAGCCCAAGTTTATTGCAGCGGCCGTAATGAAATATGATCCTCAGTATTCAGACCTTGAGTCTGTGACAAGACCGAGTCCAAATGTGCTCCAGTCCGAGACAAGACCAAGACAAAGCTCTGGCTTTAGAGAGGGAAGTCCAGCAGCATGGGGGTGTCTAATGAGAGGTGGGGCAGGTGTGGGTCCTGCTGCGGGGCGCTCCTCGTTTAAGCTGGGCGTGGGTGTGTTTTGAAGCGGAGTTTGTTCGTATGAGTGATATCGGCCACATGCGGAGCTCGTACGCTGGGGTCAGCGTTCGCGCTGGGAAAGCGTGCGGCACTTTAGGGGTGATCCAGGCCTGGGCACGATTCTGAAGTCCTAGTGTGAGTGCGCCCTAATGTTTGATACATTTAGAACGTTTAACTTGTCACGTTACGTCTGTGCGCAGTTCTCCTTATTGTGGCTGCAGAAGCACTCGCACTGGTGCGACTGTTTTATTTTCCTCGTTCGCACGACGAAATATTTACTCGCAAATGCGAGTGAAATGGGCGCACTGTAGAGCCCTGCATACACATCACAGACTCTTTATCACAGACACTTTATCACAGATCCATCACACAGACACTTTATCACAGACACATCACACAGACACTTTATCAGACACATCACACAGACACTTTATCAGACACATCACACAGACACTTTATCACAGACGCTTCACAGACACATCACACAGACACTTTATCACAGACGCTTCACAGACACATCACACAGACACTTTATCACAGACGAATCACACAGACACTATCACAGACACATCACAGACACTTTATCACAGATGCATCACACAGACACTTTATCACAGACGCATCACACAGACACTTTATCACAGACGCATCACACAGACACTTTATCACAGACGCATCAGACACTTTATCACAGACACATCACACACTTTATCACAGACACTTTATCACAGACACATCACAGACACTTTATCACAGACGCATCACACAGACACTTTATCACAGACAAATCACACAGACACTATATCACAGACACTTCACAGACACATCACACAGACACTTTATCACAGACACATCAGACACTTTATCACAGACACTTTATCACAGACGCATCACAGACACTTTATCACAGACACATCAGACACTTTATTACAGACACTATCACAGACGCATCACACAGACACTTTATCACAGACACTTTATCACAGACGCATCACACAGACACTTCATCACAGACGGATCACACACACATCAGACAAATTATCACAGACGCATCACAGACACTTTATCACAGACGCATCACAGACACTTTATCACAGACGGATCACAGAAACTATCACAGACGCATCACAGACACTTTATCACAGACAATTTATCACAGACGCATCACAGACACTTTATCACAGACGCATCACAGACACTTTATTACAGACGGATCACAGACACTTTCTCACAGACACATCACAGGCACTTTATCACAGACGCATCACACAGACACTTTATCACAGACGCATCACAGACACTTTATCACAGACGCATCACAGACACTTTATCACAGACGCATCACACAGACACTTTATCACAGACGCATCACACAGACACTTTATCACAGACACATCACACAGACACTTTATCACAGACGCATCACACAGACACTTTATCACAGAAACATCACACAGACACTTTATCACAGACGCATCACACAGACACTTTATCACAGACGCATCACACAGACATTTTATCACAGATCACACAGACATTTTATCACAGATGCATCACACAGACACTTTATCACAGACGCATCACAGACATGTTATCACAGATGCATCACACAGACACTTTATCAGACGCATCACAGACACTTTATCACAGACGCATCACAGACACATCACAGACACTTTATCACAAACGCATCACAGACACATCAGACACTTTATCACAGACGCATCACAGACACTATCACAGACGCATCACAGACACATCACACACTTTATCACTGACGCATCACAGACACATCACAGACGCATCACAGACACATCACAGACACTTTATCACAGACGCATCACAGACTCTTTATCTCAGACACTTTATAACAGACGCATCACACAGACACTTTATCACAGATGCATCACACAGACACTTTATCACAGACGCATCACAGACACTTTATCACAGACGCATCACAGACACTTTATCACAGACGCATCACACAGACACTATCACAGACGCATCACACAGACACATTATCACAGACACATCATACAGACACTTTATCACAGACGCATCACACAGACACTTTATCACAGATGCATCACACAGACACTTTATCACAGACGCATCACAGACTCTTTATCACAGACGCATCACAGACACTTTATCACAGACATATCACACAGACACTATCACAGACGCATCACAGACACTTTATCACAGACGCATCACACAGACACTTTATCACAGAACCATCACACAGACACTTTATCACAGATGCATCACAGACACTTTATCACAGACGCATCACACAGTCACTTTATCACAGACGCATCACAGACACTTTCTCACAGATGCATCACAGACACTTTCTCACAGATGCATCACAGACACATCACACACTTTATCACTGACGCATCACAGACACATCACAGACGCATCACAGACACATCACAGACACTTTATCACAGACGGATCACAGACACTATCACAGACACATCACAGACACTTTATCACAGACGCATCACACAGACACATCAGACACTTTATCACAGACGCATCACAGACACATCAGACGCTTTATCACAGACGCATCACAGACACATCAGACACTTTATCACAGACGCATCACAGACACATCAGACAATTTATCACAGACGCATCAGACACTTTATCACAGATGCATCACACAGACACTTTATCACAGACGCATCACAGAGGCATCACAGACACATCACAGACACTTTATCACAGACGCATCACACAGACACTTTATCACAGATGCATCACACAGACACTTTATCACAGACGCATCACACAGACACTTTATCACAAACGCATCACAGACACATCACACAGACACTTTATCACAGACGCATCACAAAAAATTTATCACAGACGCATCACAGACACTTTATCACAGACACTTTATCAGACGCATCACAGACACTTTATCACAGACGCATCAGACACTTTATCACAGACGCATCACACAGACACTTTATCACAGACGCATCACAGACACTTTATCACAGACGCATCACAGACACTTTATCACAGACGCATCACACAGACACTATCACAGACGCATCACACAGACACTTTATCACAGACGCATCACACAGACACTTTATCACAGACGCATCACACAGACACTTTATCACAGACGCATCACACAGACACTTTAACACAGACGCATCACACAGACACTTTATCACAGACGCATCACACAGACACTTTATCACAGACACATCACACAGACGCATCACACAGACACTTTATCACAGACGCATCACACAGACACTTTATCACAGACGCATCACAGACACTTTATCACAGATGCATCACAGACACTTTATCACAGACACATCACAGACACTTTATCACAGACGCATTACAGACACATCACAGACACTTTATCACAGAGGCATACCAGACACTGTCACAGACGCATCACAGACACATCACACACTTTATCACTGACGCATCACAGACACATCACAGACGCATCACAGACACATCACAGACACTTTATCACAGACGCATGACAGACACTTTATCACAGACGCATCACACAGACACTTTATTACAGACGCATCACACAGACACTTTATCACAGACGCATCACAGACACTTTATCACAGACGCATCACAGACACTTTATCACAGAGGCATCACACAGACACTATCACAGACGCATCACACAGACATTTTATCACAGACGCATCACACAGACATTTTATCACAGACGCATCACACAGACATTTTATCACAGATGCATCACACAGACACTTTATCACAGACGCATCACACAGACACTTTATCACAGACGCATCACACAGACATTTTATCACAGACATATCACACAGACACTTTATCACAGACGCATCACACACACACTATATCAGACGCTTCACACAGTCACTTTATCACAGACGCATCACACAGACACTTTATCACAAACGCATGACAGACACTTTATCACAGACGCATCACAGACACATCACAGGCACTTTATCACAGACGCATCACAGACACATCACAGACACTTTATCACTGACGCATCACAGACACATCACAGACGCATCACAGACACATCACAGACACTTTATCACAGACGGATCACAGACACTATCACAGACACATCACAGACACTTTATCACAGACGCATCACACAGACACATCAGACACTTTATCACAGACACTTTATCACAGACGCATCACAGACACATCAGACGCTTTATCACAGACGCATCACAGACACATCAGACACTTTATCACAGACGCATCACACAGACACTTTATCACAGACACTTTATAACAGACGCATCACACAGACACTTTATCAGACGCATCACACAGACACTTTATCACAGACGCATCACACAGACACTTTATCACAGACGCACCACAGGCACTTTATCAGAGACACTTTATAACAGACGCATCACACAGACACTTTAACATAGATGCATCACACAGACACTTTAACACAGATGCATCACACAGACACTTTATCACAGACGCATCACAGACACTTTATCACAGACGCATCACAGACACTTTATCACAGACGCATCACACACTTTATCACAGACGCATCACAGACACATCACAGACACATCACACAGACGCATCACAGACACTTTATCACAGACACATCAGACACTTTATCACAGACACTTTATCACAGACGCATCACACAGACTATCACAGATGCATCACAGACTCTATCACAGACGCGTCAGACACTTTATCACAGATGCATCACAGACGCATCACAGAAACTTTATCACAGACGAATCACACAGACACTATCACAGACACATCACAGACTCTTTAACACAGATGCATCACACAGACACTTTATCACAGACGCATCACACAGACACTATATCACATACTCATCACACAGACACTTTCTCACAGACGCATCACACAGACACTTTATCACAGACGCATCACAGACTCTTTATCACAGACGCATCACAGACACTTTATCACAGACACTTTATAACAGACGCATCACAGACACTTTATCACAGACACATCAGACACTTTATCACAGACACTTTATCACAGACGCATCACACAGACACTTCATCACAGACACTTCACAGACACATCACACAGACACTTTATCACAGACACATCAGACACTTTATCACAGACACTTTATCACAGACACTTTATCACAGACGCATCACAGACACTTTATCACAAACACATCAGACACTTTATTACAGACACTATCACAGACGCATCACACAGACACTTTATCACAGACACTTTATCACAGACGCATCACACAGGCACTTTATCACAGACGCATCACAGACACATCACAGACACTTTATCACAGACACATCAGACACTTTATCACAGACGCATCAGACACTTTATCACAGACGCATCACAGACACATCACAGACACTATCACAGACGCATCACACAGACACTTTATCACAGACGCATCACAGACACATCACAGACACTTTATCACAGACGCATCACAGACACATCAGACACTTTATCACAGACGATCACAGACACATCAGACACTTTATCACAGACGCATCACAGACACATCACACAGTTTATCACTGACGCATCACAGACACATCACAGACGCATCACAGACACTTTATCACAGACGCATCACAGACACTTTATCACAGACGGATAACAGAAACTATCACAGACGCATCACAGACACTTTATTACAGACGGATCACAGACACTTTATCACAGACACATCACAGACATTTTATCACAGACGCATCACAGACACTTTATCACAGACGCATCACAGACACTTTATCACAGACGGATCACAGACACTTTAAATAACACACATCACAGACACTTTATCACAGACGCATCACAGACACTTTATCACAGACGCATCACAGACACTTTATCACAGACGCATCACACACTTTATCACAGACGCATCACAGACACTATCACAGACGCATCACAGACACTTTAACACAGATGCATCACACAGACACTTTATCACAGACTCATCACAGACACTTTATCACAGACGCATCACAGACATTTTATCTCAGACACATCACAGACACTTTATCACAGACACATCACAGACATTTTATCACAGACACTTTATCACCGACGCATCACACAGACTATCACAGATGCATCACAGACTCTATCACAGACGCGTCAGACACTTTATCACATGCATCACAGACGCATCACAGAAACTTTATCACAGACGAATCACACAGACACTATCACAGACACATCACAGACACTTTATCACAGACACATCAGACACTTTATCACAGACACTTTATCACAGACGCATCACACAGACACTTTATCACAGACACTTCACAGACACATCACACAGACACTTTATCACAGACACATCAGACACTTTATCACAGACACTTTATCACAGACGCATCACAGACACTTTATCACAGACACATCAGACACTTTATTACAGACACTATCACAGACGCATCACACAGACACTTTATCACAGACACTTTATCACAGACGCATCACACAGACACTTTATCACAGACGCATCACAGACACATCAGACAATTTATCACAGACGCATCACAGACACTTTATCACAGACGCATCACAGACACATCAGACACTTTATCACAGACGCATCACAGACACTTTATCACAGACACATCACAGGGGCATCACAGACACATCACAGACAATTTATCACAGACGCATCACAGAGACTTTATCACAGACGCATCACAGACACTATATAACAGACGCATCACAGACACTTTAACACAGACGCATCACAGACACTTTGTCACAGACGCATCACACAGACACTTTATCACAGACGCATCACAGACACTTTAACACAGACGCATCACAGACACTTTAACACAGACGCATCACAGACACTTTGTCACAGACGCATCACAGACACTTTAACACAGACGCATCACAGACACTTTATCACAGACGCATCACAGACACTTTATCACAGACGCATCACACAGACACTTTATCACAGACACTTTATTACAGACGCATCACACAGACACTTTATCACAGACACTATCACAGACGCGTCACAGACGCATCACACAGACACTTTATCACAGACGCATCACAGACATTTTATCACAGACGCATCACACAGACACTTTATCACAGACGCATCACAGACACTTTATCACAGACGCATCACACAGACACTTTATCACAGACGCATCACAGACACATCAGACACTTTATCACAGACGCATCACAGACACTATCACAGACGCATCACAGACACATCACACATTTTATCACTGACGCATCACAGACACATCACAGACGCATCACAGACACATCACAGACACTTTATCACAGACGGATCACAGACACTATCACAGACACATCACAGACACTTTATCACAGACGCATCACACAGACACATCAGACACTTTATCACAGACGCATCACAGACACATCAGACGCTTTATCACAGACGCATCACAGACACATCAGACACTTTATCACAGACGCATCACAGACACATCAGACAATTTATCACAGACGCATCAGACACTTTATCACAGATGCATCACACAGACACTTTATCACAGACGCATCACACAGACACTTTATCACAGTCGCATCACAGACACATGACAGACACTTTATCACAGACGCATCACACAGACACTTTATCACAGATGCATCACACAGACACTTTATCACAGACGCATCACACAGACACTTTATCACAGTCGCATCACAGACACATGACACAGACACTTTATCACAGACGCATCAAAGACACTTTATCACAGACACATCAGACACTTTATCACAGACACTTTATCACAGACGCATCACAGACACATCACACAGACGCATCACAGACACTTTATCACAGACACATCAGACACTTTATCACAGACACTTTATCACAGACGCATCACACAGACTATCACAGATGCATCACAGACTCTATCACAGACGCGTCAGACACTTTATCACAGATGCATCACAGACGCATCACAGAAACTTTATCACAGACGAATCACACAGACACTATCACAGACACATCACAGACACTTTATCACAGACGCATCACACAGACATTTTATCACAGACGCATCACACAGACATTTTATCACAGATGCATCACACAGACACTTTATCACAGACGCATCACAGACACGTTATCACAGACGCATCACACAGACACTTTATCAGACGCATCAGACACTTTATCACAGACACGTTATCACAGACGCATCACACAGACACTTTATCAGAAGCAGCAGACACTTTATCACAGACACTTTATCACAGACGCATCACACAGACACTTTATCACAGACACTTCACAGACACATCACACAGACACTTTATCACAGACACATCAGACACTTTATCACAGACACTTTATCACAGACGCATCACAGACACTTTATCACAAACACATCAGACACTTTATTACAGACACTATCACAGACGCATCACACAGACACTTTATCACAGACACTTTATCACAGACGCATCACACAGACACTTTATTACAGACACTATCACAGACGCATCACAGACACTTTATCACAGACGCATCACAGACACTTTATCACAGACGCAACACAGACACTTTATCACAGAGGCATCACACAGACACTTTATCACAGACGCATCACAGACACTTCATCACAGACACATCACAGACACTTCATCACAGATGCATCACACAGACACTTTATCACAGATGCATCACACAGACACTTTATCACAGACACATCACAGACATTTTATCTCAGACGCATCACAGACACTTTATCACAGACACATCACAGACATTTTATCACAGACACTTTATCACCGACGCATCACACAGACTATCACAGATGCATCACAGACTCTATCACAGACGCGTCAGACACTTTATCACATGCATCACAGACGCATCACAGAAACTTTATCACAGACGAATCACACAGACACTATCACAGACACATCACAGACACTTTATCACAGACACATCACACAGACACATCACACAGACACTTTATCACAGACGCATCACAGACACTTTATCACAGACACATCAGACACTTTATCACAGACACTTTATCACAGACACATCACAGTCACTTTATCACAGACGCATCACAGACACTATCACAGACACTTTATCACAGACGCATCACACAGGCACTTTATCACAGACTCATCACAGACACATCACATACACATGATCACAGACACTTTATCAGACACATCACATACACTTTCTCACAGATGCATCACAGACACTTTCTCACAGATGCATCACAGACACTTTATCACAGACGCATCACACAGACACTTTATCACAGACACTTTATCAC
Organism: Odontamblyopus rebecca; assembly: GCA_030686955.1. Taxonomy (NCBI): domain Eukaryota; kingdom Metazoa; phylum Chordata; class Actinopteri; order Gobiiformes; family Gobiidae; genus Odontamblyopus; species Odontamblyopus rebecca. The sequence continues at coordinate 117,305 of CM060672.1, forward strand.
AGACGCATCACACAGACACTTTATCACAGACGCGTCACAGGCGCATCACACAGACACTTTATCACAGACGCATCACAGACACTTTATCACAGACGCATCACACAGACACTATCACAGACGCATCACACAGACACTTTATCACAGACACATCACAGGGGCATCACAGACACATCACAGACACTTTATCACAGACGCATCACAGAAACTTTATCACAGACGCATCACACAGACACTTTATCACAGACGCATCACAGACACTTTATCACAGACGGATCACAGACGCATCACAGACACTTTATCACAGACGCATCACACAGACACTTTATCACAGACGCATCACAGACACTTTATCACAGATGCATCACAGACGCATCACAGACACTTTATCACAGACGCATCACAGACACTTTATCACAGACGCGTCAGACACTTTATCACAGACGCATCACACAGACACTTTATCACAGACGCATCACACAGACATTTTATCACAGACGCATCACACAGACATTTTATAACAGACGCGTTATCACAGGCGCATCACACAGACACTTTATCAGACGCATCACAGACACTTTATCACAGACGCATCACAGACACTTTATCACAGACGCGTCACAGACACTTTATCACAGACGCATCACAGACGCATCACAGACACTTTATCACAGACGCATTACAGACACATCACAGACACTTTATCACAGACGCATCACAGACACTATCACAGACGCATCACAGACACATCACACATTTTATCACTGACGCATCACAGACACATCACAGACGCAACACAGACACTTTATCACAGACACTTTATCACAGACGGATCACAGAAACTATCACAGACGCATCACAGACACTTTATCACAGACGCATCACACAGACACATCAGACACTTTATCACAGACGCATCACAGACACATCAGACGCTTTATCACAGACGCATCACAGACACATCAGACACTTTATCACAGACGCATCACAGACACATCAGACAATTTATCACAGACGCATCAGACACTTTATCACAGACGCATCACACAGACACTTTATCACAGACGCATCACAGACACTTTATCACAGACGCATCACAGACGCATCACACAGACACTTTATCACAGACGCATCACACAGACACTTTATCACAGATGCATCACACAGACACTTTATCACAGACGCATCACACAGACACTTTATCACAGACGCATCACAGACACATGACACAGACACTTTATCACAGACGCATCAAAGACACTTTATCACAGACACATCAGACACTTTATCACAGACACTTTATCACAGACGCATCACAGACACATCACACAGACGCATCACAGACACTTTATCACAGACACATCAGACACTTTATCACAGACACTTTATCACAGACGCATCACACAGACTATCACAGATGCATCACAGACTCTATCACAGACGCGTCAGACACTTTATCACAGATGCATCACAGACGCATCACAGAAACTTTATCACAGACGAATCACACAGACACTATCACAGACGCATCACAGACACTTTATCACAGACGCATCACACAGACACTTTATCACAGACGCATCACAGAAACTTTATCACAGAGGAAAAACACAGACACTATCACAGACGCTTCACAGACACATCACACAGACACTTTATCACAGACGCATCACAGACACTTTATCACAGACACATCAGACACTTTATCACAGACACGTTATCACAGACGCATCACACAGACACTTTATCAGACGCATCAGACACTTTATCACAGACACGTTATCACAGACGCATCACACAGACACTTTATCACAGACACTTCACAGACACATCACACAGACACTTTATCACAGACACATCAGACACTTTATCACAGACACTTTATCACAGACGCATCACAGACACTTTATCACAAACACATCAGACACTTTATTACAGACACTATCACAGACGCATCACACAGACACTTTATCACAGACACTTTATCACAGACGCATCAGACACTTTATCACAGACGCATCACACAGACACTTTATCACAGACGCATCACAGACACTTTATCACAGACGCATCACAGACACTTTATCACAGACGCATCAAAGACACATCACATACACTTTATCACAGACGCATCACAGACACATCACAGACACTTTATCACAGACGCATCACAGACACATCACAGATACTTTATCACAGACGCATCACAGACACATCACAGACACTTTATCACAGACGCATCACAGACACATCAGACACTTTATCACAGACGCATCACAGACACATCACACACTTTATCACTGACGCATCACAGACACATCACAGACGCATCACAGACACATCACAGACACTTTATCACAGACGGATCACAGACACTATCACAGACACATCACAGACACTTTATCACAGACACATCACAGACACATCAGACGCTTTATCACAGACGCATCACATACTCATCAGACACTTTATCACAGACGCATCACACAGACACTTTATCACAGACACATCACAGAGGCATCACAGACACTTTATCACAGACGCATCACAGAAACTTTATCACAGACGCATCACAGACACTTTATCACAGACAAATTATCACAGACGCATCACAGACACTTTATCACAGACGCATCACAGACACTTTATCACAGACGGATCACAGACACTTTCTCACAGACGCATCACAGACACTTTATCACAGACGCATCACACAGACACTTTATCACAGACGCATCACACAGACACTTTATCACAGACGCATCACACAGACATTTTATCACAGACGCATCACAGACATTTTATCACAGACGCATCACAGACACTTTATCACAGACGCATCACACAGACACTTTAACATAGATGCATCACACAGACACTTTATCACAGACACTTTATCACAGACGTATCACAGACACTTTATCACAGACGCATCACAGACACTTTATCACAGATGCATCACACAGACACTTTATCACAGATGCATCACACAGACATTTTATCACAGACGCATCACAGACACTTTATCACAGACGCATCACAGACACTTTATCACAGACGCATCACAGACACTTTATCACAGACGCATCACAGACACTTTATCACAGACGCATCACACAGACACTTTATCACAGACGCATCACAGACACTTTATCACAGACGAATATCACAGACACTTTATCACAGACGCATCACACAGACATATTATCACAGACGCATCACAGACACATCACACAGACACTTTATCACAGACGCATCACAGACACTTTATCACAGACGCATCAGACACTTTATCACAGACGGATCACAGACTCTATCACAAACACATCACAGACACTTTATCACAGACGCATCAAAGACACATCACAGACACTTTATCACAGACGCATCACACAGACATTTTATCACAGACACATCACAGACACTTTATCACAGACGCATCACAGGCACTTTATCACAGACACATCACAGACACTTTATCACAGACGCATCACACAGACACTTTATCACAGACACATCACACAGACACTTTATCACAGACGTATCACAAACATTTTATCACAGATGCATCACAGACACTATCACAGACGCATCACAGACACTTTATCACAGACGCGTCACAGACACGTTTATCACAGACGCATCACACAGACGCATCACACAGACACATCACACAGACACTATCACAGACGCATCACACAGACACTTTATCACAGACGCATCACACAGACACTTTATCACAGACTCTTTATCACAGACACTTTATCACAGACACATCACACAGACACTTTATCACAGACACATCACACAGACACTTTATCACAGACGCATCACACAGACACTTTATCACAGACGCTTCACAGACACATCACACAGACACTTTATCACAGACGCATCACAGGAACTTTATCACAGACGCATCACAGACTCTATCACAGACGCATCACACAGACACTTTATCACAGACAGATCACAGACACTTTATCACAGACGCATCACAGACTCTATCACAGACGCATCACACAGACACTTTATCACAGACAGATCACAGACACTTTCTCACAGACGCGTCACAGACACTATCACAGATGCATCACAGACTATCACAGACGCGTCACAGACACTATCACAGATGCATCACAGACTCTATCACAGACGCATCACAGAAACTTTATCACAGACGAATCACACAGACACTATCACAGACACTTTATCACAGACTCTTTATCACAGACACTTTATCACAGACGCATCACACAGACACTTTATCACAGACATATCACACAGACACTTTATCACAGACGCTTCACAGACACATCACACAGACACTTTATCACAGACGCATCACACACACTTTATCACAGACACTTTATCACAGATACATCAGACACTTTATCACAGACGCATCACACAGACACTTTATCACAGACGCATCACAGACACTTTATCACAGACACTTTATCACAGACGCGTCACAGACGCATCACAGACACTTTATCACAGACGCATCACAGACACTTTATCACAGACGCATCACACAGACACTTTATCACAGACGCATCACACAGACACTTTATCACAGACGCATCACACAGACACTTTATCACAGACGCATCACACAGACACTTTATCACAGACGCATCACACAGACACTTTATCACAGACACTTTATCACAGACACTTTATCACAGACGCATCACACAGACACTTTATCACAGACGCATCACAGACACTTTATCACAGACGCATCACAGACACTTTATCACAGACGCATCACACAGACACTTTATCACAGACGCATCACACAGACACTTTATCACAGACGCATCACAGACACTTTATCACAGACGCATCACAGACACTTTATCACAGACACATCACAGACACTTTATCACAGACGCATCACAGACACTTTATCACAGACGCATCACACAGACACTTTATCACAGACGCATCACACAGACACTTTATCACAGACGCATCACAGACTCTTTATCACAGACGCATCACAGACACTTTATCACAGACACTTTATAACAGACGCATCACACAGACACTTTATCACAGACGCATCACACAGACACTTTATCACAGATGCATCACACAGACACTTTATCACAGACGCATCACAGACACTTTATCACAGATGCATCACACAGACACTTTATCACAGACACTTAATCACACTTTATCAGACACTTTATCACAGACACTTTATCACAGACACTATCAGAGACACTTTATCAGACACTTTATCACAGATGCATCACACAGACACTTTATCACAGACGCATCACAGACACTTTATCACAGATGCATCACACAGACACTTTATCACAGATGCATCACACAGACACTTTATCACAGACGCACCACACAGACACTTTATCACAGACGCATCACAGAGACACTATCACAGACACTTTATCACAGATGCATCACACAGACACTTTATCACAGACGCATCACACAGACACTTTATCACAGACGAATCACACAGACACTTTAACATAGATGCATCACACAGACACTATCACAGACGCATCACACAGACACTTTATCACAGACACTATCACAGACGCTTCACAGACGCATCACAGACACTTTATCACAGACGCATTACAGACACCACACAGACACTTTATCACAGACGCATCACAGAAACTTTATCACAGACGCATCACAGACACTTTATCACAGACACTTTATCACAGACACATGACAGACACTTTATCAGACGCATCACAGACACTTTATCACAGACGCATCACAGACACTTTATCACAGACGCGTCACAGACACTTTATCACAGATGCATCACAGACGCATCACAGACACTTTATCACAGACGCATCACAGACACGTTATCACAGACACATCAGACACTTTATCACAGACTCGTTATCACAGACGCATCACACAGACACTTTATCAGACGCATCAGACACTTTATCACAGACACGTTATCACAGACGCATCACACAGACACTTTATCAGACGCATCAGACACTTTATCACAGACACTTTATCACAGACACTTTATCAGAGACGCATCACAGACACTTTATTGCAGACGCATCAGACACTTTATCAGACGCATCACACAGACACTTTATCACAGATGCATCAGACACTTCATCAGACGCATCACACAGACACTTTATTACAGACGCATCACACAGACACTTTATAACAGACACATCACACAGACACTATCACAGACGCATCACACAGACACTTTATCACAGACGCATCACAGACACTTTATCACAGACACATCAGACAGACACTTTATCACAGACGCATCACACAGACACTTTATCACAGACACATCAGACAGACACTTTATCACAGACGCATCACACAGACACTTTATCACAGACGCATCACAGACACTTTATCACAGACGCATCACACAGACACTTTAACACAGACGCATCACAGACACTTTATCACAGACACATCACACACACTTTTTCACAGACGCATCACACAGACACTTTATCACAGACGCATCACACAGACACTTTATCACAGACGCATCACACAGACACTTTATCACAGACGCATCACAGACACTTTATCACAGACGCATCACAGACACATCACAGACACTTTATCACAGACGCATTACAGACACATCACAGACACTTTATCACAGACGCATCACAGACACTATCACAGACGCTTCACAGACGCATCACAGACACATTATCACAGACGCAAAACAGACACATCACAGACGCATCACAGACGCATCACAGACACTTTATCACAGACGGATAACAGAAACTATCACAGACGCATACAGACGCATCACACAGACACTTTATCACAGACGCATCACAGACACTTTATCACAGACGCATCACAGACACTTTATCACAGACGCATCACAGACACTTTATCACAGACGCATCACACAGACACTATCACAGACGCATCACACAGACACTTTATCACAGACTCATCACAGACACTTTATCACAGACTCATCACAGACACTTTATCACAGACGCATCACACAGACACTTTATCACAGACGCATCACACAGACACTTTATCACAGACGCATCACACAGACATTTTATCACAGACATATCACACAGACACTATCACAGACGCATCACACAGACACTTTATCACAGACGCATCACACAGACACTTTATCACAGACGCATCACACAGACACTTTATCACAGATGCATCACATACACTTTATCAAATAATGATCACAGAGACATCACAGACACTTTATCACAGACGCATCACAGACACATCACAGATACTTTATCACAGACGCATCACAAAACATTTATCACAGACGCATCACAGACACATCACACACTTTATCACTGACGCATCACAGACACATCACAGACGCATCACAGACACATCACAGACACTTTATCACAGACGGATCACAGACACTATCACAGACACATCACAGACACTTTATCACAGACGCATCACACAGACACATCAGACACTTTATCACAGACGCATCACAGACACATCAGACACTTTATCACAGACGCATCACAGACACATCACAGACACTTTATCACAGACGCATTACAGACACATCACAGACACTTTATCACAGACGCATCACAGACACTTTCAGAGATGCATCACACAGACACTTTATCACAGACGCATCACACAGACATTTTATCACAAACGCATGACAGACACTTTATCACAGACGCATCACAAAGACACTTTATCACAGACGCATCACAGACACTTTATCACAGATGCATCACAGACACTTTATCACAGACGCATTACAGACACATCACAGACACTTTATCACAGACGCATCACAAAAAATTTAACACAGACGCATCACAGACACTTTATCACAGACACTTTATCAGACGCATCACAGACACTTTATCACAGACACATCACAGAGGCATCACAGACACATGACAGACACTTTATCACAGACGCATCACAAAGACACTTTATCACAGACGCATCACAGACACTTTATCACAGATGCATCACAGACACTTTATCACAGACACATCACAGACACTTTATCACAGACGCATCACACAGACACATTATCACAGACACATCACACAGACACTATATCACAGACGCATCACACAGACACTTTATCACAGATGCATCACACAGACACTTTATCACAGACGCATCACACAGACACTTTATCACAGACACATCACACAGACACTTTATCACAGACATATCACACAGACACTATCACAGACGCATCACACAGACACTTTATCACAGACGCATCACACAGAGACTCTATCACAGAACCATCACACAGACACTTTATCACAGATGCATCACAGACACTTTATCACAGACGCATCACAGACACATCACAGACACTTTATCACAAACGCATCACAGACACATCAGACACTTTATCACAGACGCATCACAGACACTATCACAGACGCATCACAGACACATCACACACTTTATCACTGACGCATCACAGACACATCACAGACGCATCACAGACACATCACAGACACTTTATCACAGACGGATCACAGACACTTTCTCAGACACATCACAGACGCATCACACAGACACTTTATCACAGACGCATCACACAGACACTTTATCACAGACGCATCACAGACACTTTATCACAGACGCATCACAGACACTTTATCACAGAGGCATCACACAGACACTATCACAGACGCATCACACAGACATTTTATCACAGACGCATCACACAGACATTTTATCACAGACGCATCACACAGACATTTTATCACAGATGCATCACACAGACACTTTATCACAGACGCATCACAGACACTTTATCACAGACGCATCACACAGACACTTTATCACAGACACATCACACAGACACTATCACAGACGCATCACACAGACACTTTATCACAGACGCATCACACAGACACTTTATCACAGACGCATCACACAGACACTTTATCACAGACGCATCACAGACACTTTATCACAGATGCATCACAGACACTTTATCACAGACGCATCACAGACACATCACAGACACTTTATCACAGACGCATCACAGACACATCACACACTTTATCACTGACGCATCACAGACACATCACAGACGCATCACAGACACATCACAGACTCTTTATCACAGACGCATCACAAAAAATGTATCACAGACGCATCACAGACACTTTATCACAGACGCATCACACAGACACATCAGACACTTTATCACAGACACTTTATCACAGACGCATCACAGACACATCAGACGCTTTATCACAGACGCATCACAGACGCATCAGACACTTTATCAGACGCATCACACAGACACTTTATCACAGATGCATCAGACACTTCATCAGACGCATCACACAGACACTTTATTACAGACGCATCACACAGACACTTTATAACAGATGCATCACACAGACACTATCACAGACACTTTATCACAGACGCATCACAGACACTTTATCACAGATGCATCACACAGATACTTTATTACAGACGCATCACACAGACACTTTATTACAGACGCATCACACAGACACTTTATAACAGACGTATCACAGACACTTTATCACAGACGCATCACAGACACTTTATCACAGACACTTTATCACAGACGCATCACAGACACATCACACAGACGCATCACAGACACTTTATCACAGACACATCAGACACTTTATCACAGACACTTTATCACAGACGCATCACACAGACTATCACAGATGCATCACAGACTCTATCACAGACGCGTCAGACACTTTATCACAGATGCATCACAGACGCATCACAGAAACTTTATCACAGACGAATCACACAGACACTTTATCACAGTCTCATCACAGACACTTTATCACAGATGCATCACACAGACACTTTATTACAGACGCATCACACAGACACTTTATTACAGACGCATCACACAGACACTTTATCACAGACGCAACACAGACACTTTATCACAGACGCATCACAGACACTTTATCACAGATGCATCACACACTTTATCACAGACACTTTATCACAGACGCATCACACAGACACTTTATCACAGACGCATCAGACACTTTATCACAGACACTTTATCACAGACGCATCAGACTCTTTATCACAGACACGTTATCACAGACGCATCACACAGACACTTTATCAGACGCATCAGACACTTTATCACAGACACTTTATCACAGACACTTTATCACAGACCCATCACACAGACACTTTATCACAGACGCATCAAAGACACTTTAACACAGATGCATCACACAGACACTTTATCACAGACACTTTATCACAGACGCATCACACAGGCACTTTATCACAGACGCATCACAGACACATCACAGACACTTTATCACAGACACTTTATCAGACACATCACAGACACTTTATCACAGACGCATCAGACACTTTATCACAGACGCATCACACAGACACTTTATCACAGACACATCACACAGACACTTTATCACAGACGCATCACAGACACATAACAGACACTTTATCACAGACGCATTACAGACACCTCACAGACACTTTATCACAGACGCATCACAGACACATCAGACACTTTATCACAGACGCATCACAGACACATCACACAGTTTATCACTGACGCATCACAGACACATCACAGACGCATCACAGACACATCACAGACACATCACAGACACTTTATCACAGACGGATCACAGACACTATCACAGACACATCACAGACACTTTATCACAGACGCATCACAAAGACACTTTATCACAGACGCATCACAGACACAGACACTTTATCACAGACGCATCACAGACACGACACTTTATCACAGACGCATCACAGACACTTTATCACAGACGCATCACAGACACTTTATCACAGACGCATCACAGACACTTTATCACAGACGCATCACACAGACACTTTATCACAGACGCATCACACAGACATTTTATCACAAACGCATGACAGACACTTTATCACAGACGCATCACAGACACTTTAACACAGATGCATCACACAGACACTTTATCACAGATGCATCACACAGACACTTTATCACAGACGCACCACAGACATTTTATCTCAGACACATCACAGACACTTTATCACAGACACATCACAGACATTTTATCACAGACACTTTATCACCGACGCATCACACAGACTATCACAGATGCATCACAGACTCTATCACAGACGCGTCAGACACTTTATCACATGCATCACAGACGCATCACAGAAACTTTATCACAGACGAATCACACAGACACTATCACAGACACATCACAGACACTTTATCACAGACTCATCAGAGACTTTTTATCAGAGTCCTATCACAGACACTTTATCACAGACGCATCACACAGACACTTTATCACAGACACTTCACAGACACATCACACAGACACTTTATCACAGACACATCAGACACTTTATCACAGACACTTTATCACAGACGCATCACAGACACTTTATCACAGACACATCAGACACTTTATTACAGACACTATCACAGACGCATCACACAGACACTTTATCACAGACACTTTATCACAGACGCATCACACAGACACTTTATCACAGACGCATCACAGAGGCATCACAGACACTTTATCACAGACGCATCACAGACACTTTATCACAGACGCATCAGACACTTTATCACAGACGCATCACACAGACACTTTATCACAGACACATCACAGGGGCATCACAGACACATCACAGACACTTTATCACAGACGCATCACAGAAACTTTATCACAGACGCATCACAGACACTTTATCACAGACGCATCACAGACACTTTCTCACAGACACATCACAGACACTTTATCACAGACGCATCACACAGACACTTTATCACAGACGCATCACAGACACTTTATCACAGACGCATCACAGACACTTTATCACAGACGCATCACACAGACACTTTATCACAGACGCATCACAGACACTTTATCACAGACGGATCACAGACACTTTCTCACAGACACATCACAGACACTTTCTCACAGCCGCATCACACAGACACTTTATCACAGACGCATCACACAGACACTTTATCACAGACGCATCACACAGACATTTTATCACAAACGCATGACAGACACTTTATCACAGACGCATCACAAAGACACTTTATCACAGACGCATCACAGACACTTTATCACAGATGCATCACAGACACTTTATCACAGACGCATCACAGACACTTTATCACAGACGCATCACAGACACATCACAGACACTTTATCACAGACGCATTACAGACACATCAGACACTTTATCACAGACGCATCACAGACACTATCACAGACGCATCACAGACACATCACACATTTTATCACTGACGCATCACAGACACATCACAGACGCATCACAGACACATCACAGACACTTTATCACAGACGGATCACAGACACTATCACAGACACATCACAGACACTTTATCACAGACGCATCACACAGACACATCAGACACTTTATCACAGACGCATCACAGACACATCAGACGCTTTATCACAGACGCATCACAGACACATCAGACACTTTATCACAGACGCATCACAGACACATCAGACAATTTATCACAGACGCATCAGACACTTTATCACAGATGCATCACACAGACACTTTATCACAGACGCATCACACAGACACTTTATCACAGTCGCATCACAGACACATGACAGACACTTTATCACAGACGCATCACACAGACACTTTATCACAGATGCATCACACAGACACTTTATCACAGACGCATCACACAGACACTTTATCACAGTCGCATCACAGACACATGACACAGACACTTTATCACAGACGCATCAAAGACACTTTATCACAGACACATCAGACACTTTATCACAGACACTTTATCACAGACGCATCACAGACACATCACACAGACGCATCACAGACACTTTATCACAGACACATCAGACACTTTATCACAGACACTTTATCACAGACGCATCACACAGACTATCACAGATGCATCACAGACTCTATCACAGACGCGTCAGACACTTTATCACAGATGCATCACAGACGCATCACAGACACTTTATCACAGACGAATCACACAGACACTATCACAGACACATCACAGACACTTTATCACAGATGCATCACACAGACACTTTATCACAGACACATCACACAGACACTTTATCACAGACACATCACACAGACACTTTATCACAGACGCTTCACAGACACATCACACAGACACTTTATCACAGACGCATCACAGACACTTTATCACAGACACATCACACACTTTATCACAGACACTTTATCACAGACGCATCACAGACACTTTATCACAGACACATCAGACACTTTATCACAGACACTTTATCACAGACGCATCACACAGACACTTTATCACAGACACTTCACAGACACATCACACAGACACTTTATCACAGACACATCAGACACTTTATCACAGACACTTTATCACAGACGCATCACAGACACTTTATCACAAACACATCAGACACTTTATTACAGACACTATCACAGACGCATCACACAGACACTTTATCACAGACACTTTATCACAGACGCATCACACAGACACTTTATCACAGATGCATCACAGACGCATCACAGACACTTTATCACAGACGCATCACAGACACGTTATCACAGACGCATCACACAGACACTTTATCAGACGCATCACAGACACTTTATCACAGACGCATCACAGACACTTTATCACAGACGCGTCACAGACACTTTATCACAGAACCATCACACAGACACTTTATCACAGATGCATCACAGACACTTTATCACAGACGCATCACAGACACTTTATCACAGACGCATCACAGACACTTTATCACAGAACCATCACAGACATTTTATCACAGACACTTTATCACCGACGCATCACACAGACTATCACAGATGCATCACAGACTCTATCACAGACGCGTCAGACACTTTATCACATGCATCACAGACGCATCACAGAAACTTTATCACAGACGAATCACACAGACACTATCACAGACACATCACAGACACTTTATCACAGACACATCACACAGACACATCACACAGACACTTTATCACAGACGCATCACAGACACTTTATCACAGACACATCAGACACTTTATCACAGACACTTTATCACAGACACATCACAGTCACTTTATCACAGACGCATCACAGACACTATCACAGACACTTTATCACAGACGCATCACACAGACACTTTATCACAGACACTTCACAGACACATCACACAGACACTTTATCACAGACACATCAGACACTTTATCACAGACACTTTATCACAGACGCATCACAGACACTTTATCACAGACACATCAGACACTTTATTACAGACACTATCACAGACGCATCACACAGACACTTTATCACAGACACTTTATCACAGACGCATCACACAGACACTTTATCACAGACGGATCACAGACACAGACAATTTATCACAGACGCATCACAGACACTTTATCACAGACGCATCACAGACGCATCAGACACTTTATCACAGACGCATCACAGACACTTTATCACAGACACATCACAGAGGCATCACAGACACATCACAGACACTTTATCACAGACGCATCACAGACACTTTATCACAGACGCATCTCAGACACTTTATCAGACGGATCACAGACACTTTATCACAGACGCGTCACAGGCGCATCACAGACACTTTATCACAGACGCATCACACAGACATTTTATCACAGACACATCACAGACACTTTATCACAGACGCATCACAGGCACTTCACAGACACTTTATCACAGACGCATCACAGACACTTTATCACAGACGCGTCACAGACACTTTATCACAGACGCATCACACAGACACTATATCACAGACGAATCACACAGACAATTTATCACAGACACATCACAAAGACGCATCACACAGACACTTTATCACAGACGCATCACACAGACACTTTATCACAGACGCATCACACAGACACTTTATCAGACGCATCAGACACTTTATCACAGACGCATCACAGACACATCACAGACACTTTATCACAAACGCATCACAGACACATCAGACACTTTATCACAGACGCATCACAGACACTATCACAGACGCATCACAGACACATCACACATTTTATCACTGACGCATCACAGACACATCACAGACGCATCACAGACGCATCACAGACACTTTATCACAGACGGATAACAGAAACTATCACAGACGCATCACAGACACTTTATCACAGACGCATCACACAGACACATCAGACACTTTATCACAGACGCATCACAGACACATCAGACGCTTTATCACAGACGCATCACAGACACATCAGACACTTTATCACAGACGATCACAGACACATCAGACAATTTATCACAGACGCATCACACAGACACTTTATCAGACGCATCACACAGACACTTTATCACAGACGCATCACACAGACACTTTATCACAGACGCACCACAGGCACTTTATCAGAGACACTTTATAACAGACGCATCACACAGACACTTTAACATAGATGCATCACACAGACACTTTATCACAGATGCATCACACAGACACTTTATCACAGACGCATCACAGACACATCACACAGACACTTTATCACAGACGCATCAAAGACACTTTATCACAGACACATCAGACACTTTATCACAGACACTTTATCACAGACGCATCACAGACACATCACACAGACGCATCACAGACACTTTATCACAGACACATCAGACACTTTATCACAGACACTTTATCACAGACGCATCACACAGACTATCACAGATGCATCACAGACTCTATCACAGACGCGTCAGACACTTTATCACAGATGCATCACAGACGCATCACACACTTTATCACAGACGCATCACAGACACTATCACAGACGCATCACAGACACTTTAACACAGATGCATCACACAGACACTTTATCACAGATGCATCACAGACACTTTATCACAGACACATCACAGACACTTTATCACAGACGCATTACAGACACATCACAGACACTTTATCACAGACGCATCACAAAAAATTTAACACAGACGCATCACAGACACTTTATCACAGACACTTTATCAGACGCATCACAGACACTTTATCACAGACGCATCAGACACTTTATCACAGACACTTTATCACAGACGCATCACACAGACACTTTATCACAGACACTTCACAGACACATCACACAGACACTTTATCACAGACACATCAGACACTTTATCACAGACACTTTATCACAGACGCATCACAGACACTTTATCACAAACACATCAGACACTTTATTACAGACACTATCACAGACGCATCACACAGACACTTTATCACAGACACTTTATCACAGACGCATCACACAGGCACTTTATCACAGACGCATCACAGACACATCACAGACACTTTATCACAGACACTTTATCAGACACATCACAGACACTTTATCACAGATGCATCACAGACACTTTATCACAGACGCATCACAGACACATCACAGACACTATCACAGACGCATCACACAGACACATCAGACACTTTATCACAGACGCATCACAGACACATCACAGACACTTTATCACAGACGCATCACAGACACATCAGACACTTTATCACAGAGGCATCACAGACACATCACAGACACTTTATCACAGACGCATCACAGAAACTTTATCACAGACGCATCACAGACACTTTATCACAGACAAATTATCACAGACGCATCACAGACACTTTATCACAGACACTTTATCACAGACGGATCACAGAAACTATCACAGACGCATCACAGACACTTTATCACAGACGCATCACAGACACTATCAGACGCTTTATCACAGACGCATCACAGACACATCAGACAATTTATCACAGACACATCACAGACACTTTATCACAGACGCATCACAGACACATCACAGACACTTTATCACAGACGCATCACAGAAACTTTATCACAGACGCATCACAGACACTTTATCACAGACAATTTATCACAGACGCATCACACAGACACTTTATCACAGACGCATCACACAGACACTATATCACATACAAATCACAGACACTTCATCACAGACACATCACAGACACTTCATCACAGACGCATCACACAGACACTTTATCACAGATGCATCACACAGAAACTTTATCAAAGACTCATCACAGACACTTTATCACAGACACATCACAGACACTTTATCACAGACACTTTATCAGACACATCACAGACACTTTATCACAGATGCATCACAGACACTTTATCACAGACGCATCACACAGGCACTTTATCACAGACACATCACAGAAACTTTATCACAGACGCATCACAGACACTTTATCACAGACGCATCACAGACACTTTATCACAGACGCATAACACAGACACTTTATCACAGATGCATCACACAGACATTTTATCACAGACGCATCACAGACACTTTATCACAGACGCATCACAGACACTTTATCACAGACGCATCACAGACACTTTATCAGAGATGCATCACACAGACACTTTATCACAGACGCATCACACAGACATTTTATCACAAACGCATGACAGACACTTTATCACAGACGCATCACAGACACATCACAGACACTTTATCACAGACGCATCACACAGACACTTTATCACAGACGCATCACAGACACATCACACAGACACTTTATCACAGACGCATCACAGACACTTTATCACAGACGCGTCACAGACACTTTATCACAGATGCATCACAGACGCATCACAGACACTTTATCACAGACGCATCACACAGACACTTTATTACAGACGCATCACACAGACACTTTATCACAGACGCATCACAAACTCTTTATCAGACGCATCACAGACACTTTATTACGGACGCATCACAGACACTTTATCACAGACGCATCACACAGACACTTTATCACAGACGCATCACACAGACACTTTATCACAGACGCATCACAAACATTTTATCACAGATGCATCACAGACACTATCACAGACGCATCACAGACACTTTATCACAGACGCATCACAGACACGTTTATCACAGACGCATCACACAGACGCATCACACAGACACATCACAGACGCATCACAGAAACTTTATCAAAGACGAATCACACAGACACTTTATCACAGACGCATCACACAGACACTTTATCACAGACTTTTTATCACAGACACTTTATCACAGACGCATCACACAGACACTTTATCACAGACACATCACACAGACACTTTATCACAGACGCATCACACAGACACTTTATCACAGACGCTTCACAGACACATCACACAGACACTTTATCACAGACGCATCACAGGAACTTTATCACAGACGCATCACAGACACTATCACAGACGCATCACACAGACACTTTATCACAGACACTATCACAGACGCTTCACAGACGCATCACAGACACTTTATCACAGACGCATCACAGACACTTTATCACAGATGCATCACAGACACTTTATCACAGACGTCACAGACACTATCACAGATGCATCACAGACTATCACAGACGCGTCACAGACACTATCACAGATGCATCACAGACTCTATCACAGACGCATCACAGAAACTTTATCACAGACGAATCACACAGACACTATCACAGACACTTTATCACAGACTCTTTATCACAGACACTTTATCACAGACGCATCACACAGACACTTTATCACAGACATATCACACAGACACTTTATCACAGACGCTTCACAGACACATCACACAGACACTTTATCACAGACGCATCACACACACTTTATCACAGACACTATATCACAGACAAATCACACACAAAAAATCACAGACGCATCACACAGACACTTTATCACAGACGCATCACAGACACATCACAGACGCATCACACAGACACTTTATCACAGACACTATCACAGACGCTTCACAGACGCATCACAGACACTTTATCACAGACGCATCACAGACACTTTATCACAGACACATCAGACAGACACTTTATCACAGACGCATCACACAGACACTTTATCACAGACACATCAGACAGACACTTTATCACAGACGCATCACACAGACACTTTATCACAGACGCATCACAGACACTTTATCACAGACGCATCACACAGACACTTTATCACAGACGCATCACAGACACTTTATCACAGACGCATCACAGACACTTTCTCACAGACACATCACAGACACTTTATCACAGACGCATCACACAGACACTTTATCACAGACGCATCACACAGACACTTTATCACAGACACATCACAGACACTTTATCACAGACGCATCACAGACACTTTATCACAGACAAATTATCACAGACGCATCACAGACACTTGATCACAGACGCATCACACAGACACAATATCACAGACGCATCACACAGACACTTTATCACAGACGCATCACAGACGCATCACACAGACACTTTATCACAGACGCATCACACACTTTATCACAGACACTTTATAACAGACGCATCACACAGACACTTTATCAGACGCATCACACAGACACTTTATCACAGACGCATCACACAGACATTTTATCACAGATCACACAGACATTTTATCACAGATGCATCACACAGACACTTTATCACAGACACTATCACACTTTATCAGACACTTTATCACAGACACTTTATCACAGACACTATCAGAGACACTTTATCAGACACTTTATCACAGATGCATCACACAGACACTTTATCACAGACGCATCACAGACACTTTATCACAGACGCATCACACAGACACTTTAACACAGACGCATCACACAGACACTTTATCACAGACGCATCACACAGACACTTAATCAAAGACGCATCACACAGACACTATCACAGACGCTTCACAGACACATCACACAGACACTTTATCACAGACGCATCACACAGACACTTTATCACAGACGCATCACACAGACACTTTATCACAGACGCATCACACAGACACTATCACAGACGCATCACACAGACACTTTATCACAGACGCTTCACAGACGCATCACACAAACACTTTATCACAGACGCTTCACAGACACATCACACAGACACTTTATCACAGACGCATCACAGACACTTTATCACAGACACATCAGACACTTTATCACAGACACTTTATCACAGACACATCACAGACACTTTATCACAGACGCATCACAGACACTTTATAACAGACGCATCACACACTTTATCACAGATGCATCACAGACAATTTATCACAGACAAATCAAAGACACATCACACAGACACTTTATCACAGACGCATCACAGACACTTTATCACAGACACATCAGACACTTTATCACAGACTCTATCACAGACGCATCACAGACACTTTATCACAGACACATCACACAGACACTATCACAGATGCTTCACAGACGCATCACACAGACACTTTATCACAGACGCATCACACAGACACTTTATCACAGACGCATCACAGACACTTTATCACAGATGCATCACAGACACTTTATCACAGACGCATCACACAGGCACTTTATCACAGACGCATCACAGACACATCACAGACACTTTATCACAGACACTTTATCAGACACATCACAGACACTTTATCACAGATGCATCACAGACACTTTATCACAGACGCATCACACAGACACTTTATCACAGATGCATCACACAGACACTTTAACACAGATGCATCACACAGACACTTTATCACAGACGCATCACACAGACACTTTATCACAGACACTTTATCACAGACGCATCACAGACACTTTATCACAGACGCATCTGTAACCCCGTCTCCAAATCCCATGCAAATATCTCCTCCTCCACTGCAATACCATTGGACCCGCCACAAGTGGCGCTGTGTGATAAAAATGACAGAGCCCCAAGCCACTTCCTGTCTCCACTTCCTGCTCCCGGCTGTGGACTGTAGCGCGTGGCAGAGGCTGCACAGAACCGCCCGCGGTACTCTGAATTCTCCTCAAAAAATTCTCAAACTCAATGGTGAGTGACCCAAGAGTTTATTTTATATAATTCAATTGTTAAAAGCTTGCTAACTAGCGCAAAAACGGCTAAATTAAGTAAAATAATAACTTCCGGGTTGCCGCGAATCAACTTCTCTGAACGTTTTCGGCTCTCTTGAGTTTTGTTTTGAGATTAGAAACTCAAGAGAGCAGTTCACAATATGCATGGTCTGTATCGGACATTGTTTAATTATGTCTATAACGACATTTCTTTTCTTTTTTCCTTTTACTACTGCTAATGGTACAAACCCATTGAAATTGATTCATTACATGTCTTGTAGTTTAGCTGGTAATGGAGATTATAAATATAGTGTTGCGCAACTGAACTTTATTGTTTTTATTTTGAATTTGGATGAATTAATTAATTCAAATACACTGCAATGATTACTTTATAAAAAAATACTATGAAATGTAACCGACAAAGTAACTGAGTAACTGACTTGTGATATATTGTTTTTTTTTTACCTTTGTCACAGGTCAGGTTTTTTGTGTACCATGAACTCTTGATTCCTCATTCTGAGGTGGCGAGCTTATGACGGAACAAACTACGAACTGGTAGGGTCTTTCTGTTTCCCTCCCTTATTATCCGGACTCGGATTATTTTTGTTTTTGGATCATTCTGCGATGAACAATTTTTTTTGCCTGAAATGGATTACTTGTGTTGAACCTTTACATTTTCGTTTCCATTTTAAACTCAACCGAGGGTTACAAACCTCAATAGATGGACTTGGAACTGATCAAAGTAAAAAAAACTTTGATGTAAAACTTGAAAAAGAGACTTGAGCTAAAGTTTTTTTTGTGGTCTTTTGCCACACTGTTCATTCCAATTATTTATTTTGTTAGTTTTCCCTGTACCTTCTCAATTTATTTAATATATTCAGTTAAACTTATTTCTGTCTCTGGTGTGTTTTCATTCTCCCCAAGCTCCCATAACGAATCTGGTATTTTCTGTCAGTCACATGCATCCCATTGTATAACTCAGCCTTAATGTTTTAGCTTCCCAAAATTTAAGTTAGCGTACATCGTTACACGTGGCGAGCTAGCCAGGAGCTTGTTGGTGAATGAAACTGTCATTGCTGGTGAATAAGATTGTGTGGGCACTTTTTGTATTTTGGGTACTACATTATGGATTTCTTTGAAAAATCAGGGTTCAATATCATGAATTGTGTAACTGTTTCTGGTGTGACTCATACAACTAAAGATGATGAAATACTTGATGTTTTGAAACAGTATGGTAAATTCAAAATACTTTATGTTGAGGATAAAGAATCTAAATTTTATAAAAACCTGATCATTGAGTATAAATGTGACTCTGCAGTTCGCGAAATTAAGAAAATATTACCGTACACGCATGTTTCTGAGGACGATCCTGCCCTCATATTTTACGTTACATTAACTCGCACTGAAAGTACAGTCCCAGCCGGGAGTGAGGCTCCCCCTGACTACATGAATGAACTGAGACACTTTGCAAGACGGAGTGGAAAACCATTTGAAAATATATTACAAGATGTGATGTCACAGATCAGTCAACACTTGGAGAATGTGGAGCCATCTGGTGGAGGAGATGACTCTGTGCAAATAGTGGAACCGGCACCTCCCTTGCCTGGCCAGCAGGGAGTGCCGATGGGAGCAGTCACTTACCCACAACAACAAGCACAATCTCAGAGTCGTTACTCACCTGAACAACCACAAAGCTTCTCACAGGAAAATCTCAATCCACCTCAAGTACAGAAGATGGTGGTAGAACATATTGTGAGAACAGAAGAACTTGCATCACATCCATTATCTACATTCAGACTCCGTCCATTTTCCGGCAAAGTGCCCAGACCACCCAACGAATCTGATTATGAAAGCTGGCGATCTCATATTGACCTTTTATTGGCTGATGTAAACTTACCACCGCTGCATGTGACCGGGAAAATAATTGGAAGTCTAAACTCACCTGCTGCTGACGTCGTGAAAGGCCTGAGACCTGATACACATCCATCTGTTTACTTAACTGTACTGGACTCTGCCTACTCCACAGTGCAGGATGGAGAAGAATTGTTCGCACAATTCCTAAATACACTGCAAGATCATGGCGAAAAACCTTCCAGCTATTTACAAAGACTACTGTTAACATTGAACACTGTGGTGAAGCGAGGTGGAGCTGCAGCTATGGACATTGACAAGCACTTGTTGAGACAGTTCTGCAGAGGGTGCTGGGATAATGACATCATAAGCAAACTGCAACTGGAACATAAGCGAGACCATCCCCCAGCATTCTCTGAACTGCTTCTCCTTGTGAGAACTGAAGAGGACAGAAAACAAGTTAAGGAGAGCTTAATGAAGAGACACATTAGTACAACTAAGCACCGTGCGACTCTTCACACTCAAAGCACCTGTCCTACCTGTTCTTGCACTCATCAACATGACACTACTTCAATCAATGAACTGAAAAAACAAATGGAACAACTGCAGCAACAAATGTCGGCACTTCTCGCTAAAACCAACCAGGGCTCCAAGACCCCCAAGATCAGCAAACCACTTTTCCAGGCACAAGGTGGCAGCAAACCCCAGAAGACCCGTCCACGACCGGGGTTTTGCTTCAGATGCGGCGAAGATGGTCACATCGCCACGACATGTAGCCACCCAGCCAATCCATTACTTGTTCAGCAAAAGAAACAACGACTACAACAAAACCAAGCCCAGTGGGAACAAAACAACCGAAAGACACAGTCAAACTAGGACCAGTCTCTCCTGCGGGACAAGCAGAGGCTGTGTCCAATCACTGTCCCAAATATGAACCACGACAATACTTCAAGTCATTACCTAGGGGACTTATTGGTACTAAATGCACAGCACAAATTATCATCAAGAACACTCCAACAAACTGTCTCTTGGACACTGGCTCACAAGTCACCACTATTCCAGAATCATTTTACAACTCACATCTGTCAGATCATCCACTTCTACCTCTGGATGACCTTCTTGAAGTTGAAGGAGCCAACGGTCAAATGGTCCCTTACCTTGGATACATTGACCTGGACCTCACTTTCCCTCCAGACTTCCTCGGAACTCCAGTTGACGTCGCAACATTAGCTCTGGTGGTGCCTGACATCAAAACTCATCAGCCTCTTGTCCTCATTGGTACCAACACGCTGGACACTGTTTATAATGAATGCAATCCAAATTTCAGTCCTGTTCCCTATGGTTATCGCACTGTCCTGAAGATCCTTGAACAAAGACACAATCTCCACAAAGAAGAACATCAAGGAGTTGTGAAGCTCAACACTGTCACTCCATACACCATTCCAGCTGGACAAACAGTTATTCTCGAAGGAACCACATTCGCACGTCATCTGCAATCAGAAAAATCAATCATGGTTGAACATCCTAAGTCATTTCACTTACCTGGTGGGTTAATGATCCAGTCCTGCCTCGTCAACTATTCCAATCAGCATCCGGTCCTCTTGCCAGTGCCAGTGACAAATGAAACAGACCACGACATCATCTTACCTGCTCATGCACTGCTTGCAGAAATCAGCGCCTTTCAGTCCGTGTCCTGTGTTTCACGACCCAGTCCAGAATCCACATCCGATACTTTGCCAAAACCACTGTTCGAGTACAACTTTGGAAACTCACCTCTTTCTCCTGAGTGGAAAACCCGGATAATACAAAAACTCAACAGCATTCCAGAAGTGTTTGCTAAACATGATCTTGATTTTGGCAGAACCAATCATGTAAAGCATCAAATTAAGCTCCACGACCCAACACCATTCAAGCAGAGACCTCGACCAATTCATCCTCAAGACCTTGACGCCGTCAGGAAACATCTGCAAGAGTTACTTGATTCTGGTGTCATCAGAGAATCCGACTCTCCTTTCGCCTCACCAATTGTGGTTGTAAGGAAGAAAAACGGGAGTGTCAGACTCTGTATTGATTACAGGAAGCTTAATTTGCAAACAATAAAGGATGCTTATGCTTTACCCAAGCTTGAAGATACATTCACAGCACTCACAGGATCTCAATGGTTTTCAGTATTGGACTTGAAATCTGGCTATTATCAAATCGAAATGGACGAACAGGACAAATCAAAAACTGCTTTTGTGTGCCCGCTTGGGTTTTGGGAGTTTAATCGAATGCCCCAAGGGGTCACAAATGCACCATCTACGTTTCAACGTTTAATGGAAAAATGCGTCGGAGAAATGAACCTGAAAGAGGTGCTCGTATTTATTGATGATCTCATTGTGTTTGCACCTACGCTGGAGCAACATGAGGAAAGACTAATGAGAGTCTTAAACCGTCTTAAGGAGTTTGGACTTAAGCTCTCTGTTGAAAAATGCACCTTTTTCCAGACCTCTGTTCGCTATCTCGGGCACATCGTGTCAAAGTACGGCGTTGAAACTGATCCTGACAAGGTTGAAGCATTAAGATCCTGGCCTGTTCCGAAAAACCTCAAAGAACTCCGCTCATTTCTTGGTTTCTCCGGATATTACAGGAGATTTGTCAAAGGCTACTCAAACATCGTAAAGCCACTTCATGAACTCACTGCTGGATATCCGCCATCGCAAAAGAAATTCAAACCCTTGGTCAACTCGGCACAATATCTCAATCCAAAAGAACCATTTGGGGGTCGTTGGACAGCTGCTCATCAAGAAGCATTCAAAACCATAAAAGACAAACTCACGTCTGCTCCAATACTTGCCTTCGCTGATCCAAAGAAGCCCTACTTGTTGCACACCGATGCCAGTTCCACCGGGCTCGGTGCTGTCTTATATCAAGAGCAAGAAGGGCAGAAGAGAGTTATAGCCTATGCCAGTAGGGGCCTGTCTCGGAGTGAGTCGAGATACCCAGCACACAAGCTGGAGTTTCTAGCCCTAAAATGGGCAGTGACTGAGAAATTTAGCGACTATCTGTATGGCACTTCCTTCACCGTTGTGACCGACAGTAACCCGTTGACTTACCTTCTCACGTCTGCCAAGCTCGATGCAACAAGTTACCGCTGGTTATCTGCTCTCTCAACATTTTCATTCAAGATCATCTATCGGCCTGGCAAGCAAAACACTGATGCAGACAGTCTTTCACGTAAACCCCACGAAAAACTCCCAACTGATCTATTGTCAGAAAAAGAACAAGAACGCATCATCAAGTTTGCGGAACAACATCTCGAATCACCAAATGTCATAACTATTGACCAACATACTGTACAAGCTCTTTCCGACCGGCATCTGATCGGTAGTGCACCCAACTCAACTCCTGAACATGCTCTTGTCCATTCATTATCCATGTCAACCACCAGCCTACCGGACAGCTTCACTGCTGACGAGCAGTTTGCGTCCCCTCTGGCTTCACAACTGAGCCCTGCTGACATTGGCAACAAGCAACGAGCTGATCCTATTCTGAGCCATGTCATCGCACAGCTGGAGACTGGAATTTCACCACCACCCTCTCTCAGAGAACAGCTGCCAGAGCTGCCACTCCTTCTACGAGACCTACATCGGTTGGAGCTCCATGACAATGTCCTCGTACGGAGAAGGCAACTTGGCGACCAGCTCCAATATCAGCTTGTGTTACCCCTAGAATGTCGCTCAGATGTACTCTTCAGCTTACATGATCAGCTGGGTCACATGGGCATAGAGCGCACCTTGGATCTTGTCCGGAACAGATTCTACTGGCCACACATGGCCAATGATGTCCAGACAAAGATTAAAACATGTG
The DNA here is from genome assembly GCA_030686955.1 of Odontamblyopus rebecca. Lineage (NCBI taxonomy): Eukaryota > Metazoa > Chordata > Actinopteri > Gobiiformes > Gobiidae > Odontamblyopus > Odontamblyopus rebecca. The sequence continues at coordinate 144,030 of CM060672.1, forward strand.
AGAGATGCATTAAGAGGAAAGCACTACCTGACAAAGCCGCACCTTTGGTCAATATTAAAACTTCACATCCACTCGAACTTGTCTGTATTGATTTTCTGACATTGGAACCTGACAGAAGCAAAACAAAAGATATCCTGGTTATCACAGATCACTTCACAAAATATGCCGTTGCCATACCTACCCCGAACCAAAAGGCCAAAACTGTTGCAAAAAGTCTTTGGGAAAACTTCTTTGTACACTACGGCATTCCACAGAAGATCCACAGTGACCAAGGTACAGATTTCGAATCACGAACAATAAAGGAACTGTGTGCACTGGCAGGCATCCACAAAATCAGAACCACTCCATATCATCCAAGAGGGAATCCCGTTGAAAGATTCAATAGGACATTGCTGGACATGCTCGGAACACTGGCAGAACAGGAAAAATCACACTGGAAGGACTTTGTTAAGCCACTCGCACATGCTTACAATTGCACCAAAAATGACACCACCGGATTCACCCCATATGAACTCATGTTTGGACGCCAACCACGACTCCCCATCGATCTCGTTTTCGGCTTGCCCATGGGGAAACCCGGCCTCAACCATTCCGAATATGTTCAAAAGCTCAAGACTCAACTTGAGAAAAGTTACAAGTTGGCAGCTGAAAATGCAGAAAAGATCATGCTCAAGAACAAGATACGTTTTGATCGCAAAATCATTGAATCACAACTTCAAGTGGGAGATCGTGTTCTTGTGCGTAATGTCAAACTAAGGGGAAAGCATAAAATCGCCGACAAATGGGAATCCGACATCTACGTGGTGGTCAAGAAAGCAGAAAACTTACCTGTGTACACGGTGAGACCAGAACAAGCAGTGAAGCCATTAAGAACTCTCCACAGAGACCTACTTTTACCATGTGGTTTCTTACCTTCCACGTCACAAGTCCAGCCAGTTCCTGTGAAAAGACCTGCCGAAACTGCACCTTCTCCAACAGAACCTGAAGAAGAACAGTCTGATGAAGAGAACCTGCCAACACACTGGTACACTCCACTCACCTGTGAGTCAACCCGTTCTTCCACCACCGTGAATGTGCCAGAGCCTCAATCAGAACCTGTTCCTTCGCAAAACTCACCTGAACCGGAGATCGAGATCCTACCTGAATTGCCTTCAAGTTCTGAAATGCACTTACCTCCTGACTTACCTGCTGAAACTGCTTCACCTGCCGACCCTGTCTACCTACCTGTTGAACCTGTTCCCAGTGTTGAGACCAACTTACCTGCTTCACCTGCTGACCTGAACTTACCTGAAATATTGACCTCAGCTCCTGATTCACCTGAAATAGTCACTGAATTCAATTCATTTGATTCTGAACATCACTCATTTGCCTCTGAAGTGGATCAGCCAGAACGACGCTCCACAAGAACAAGACGTCCACCTGACCGTCTCCAATATGGTCGACTGGGCCAACCCATACTCAAGAGCATCAGAACTCTCTTTGACGGACTAGGCAAAGTCCTGTCACTTGCCATTTTGGATAGGGACGTTGCAGATCTTCCTTGCACCCCTGGCCAGCCATCTAGAAGCTGTCAGTCCAGTCCATGTACGAGGACGTACATGAGGTCAGGGGGGGACCCTGTAACCCCCGTCTCCAAATCCCATGCAAATATCTCCTCCTCCACTGCAATACCATTGGACCCGCCACAAGTGGCGCTGTGTGATAAAAATGACAGAGCCCCAAGCCACTTCCTGTCTCCACTTCCTGCTCCCGGCTGTGGACTGTAGCGCGTGGCAGAGGCTGCACAGAACCGCCCGCGGTACTCTGAATTCTCCTCAAAAAATTCTCAAACTCAATGGTGAGTGACCCAAGAGTTTATTTTATATAATTCAATTGTTAAAAGCTTGCTAACTAGCGCAAAAACGGCTAAATTAAGTAAAATAATAACTTCCGGGTTGCCGCGAATCAACTTCTCTGAACGTTTTCGGCTCTCTTGAGTTTTGTTTTGAGATTAGAAACTCGAGAGCAGTTCACAATATGCATGGTCTGTATCGGACATTGTTTAATTATGTCTATAACGACATTTCTTTTCTTTTTTCTTTTACTGATGCTAATGGTACAAACCCATTGAAATTGATTCATTACATGTCTTGTAGTTGAGCTGGTAATGGAGATTATAAATATAGTGTTGCGCAACTGAACTTTATTGTTTTTATTTTGAATTTGGATGAATTAATTAATTCAAATACACTGCAATGATTACTTTATAAAAAAAATACTATGAAATGTAACCAACAAAGTAACTGAGTAACTGACTTGTGATATTTATTGTTTTTTTTTTACCTTTGTCACAGGTCAGGTTTTTTGTGTTACCACACCATGAACTCTTGATTCCTCATTCTGAGGTGGCGAGCTTATGACAGAACAAACTACGAACTGGTAGGGTCTTTCTGTTTCCCTCCCTTATTATCCGGACTCGGATTATTTTGGTTTTTGGATCATTCGGCGATGAACAATTTTTTTGCCTGAAATGGATTACTTGTGTTGAACCTTTACATTTTCGTTTCCATTTTAAACTCAACCGAGGGTTACAAACCTCAATAGATGGACTTGGAACTGATCAAAGTAAAAAAAACTTTGATGTAAAACTTGAAAAGAGACTTGAGCTAAAGTTTTTTTTGTGGTCTTTTGCCACACTGTTCATTCCAATTATTTATTTTGTTAGTTTTCCCTGTACCTTCTCAATTTATTTAATATATTCAGTTAAACTTATTTCTGTCTCTGGTGTGTTTTCATTCTCCCCAAGCTCCCATAACGAATCTGGTATTTTCTGTCAGTCACATGCATCCCATTGTATAACTCAGCCTTAATGTTTTAGCTTCCCAAAATTTAAGTTAGCGTACATTGTTACACATCACAGACACTTTATCACAGACACATCACAGACACTTTATCACAGACGCATCACACAGACACTTTATCACAGATGCATCACAGACACATCACAGACATTTTATCTCAGACGCATCAGACACTTTATCACAGACACATCACAGACATTTTATCACAGACGCATCACAGACACTTTATCACAGACGCATCACACAGACACTATCACAGACACATCACACAGACACTTTATCACAGTCGCATCACAGACACATCACACAGACTCTTTATCACAGACACATCCAGGGCTCTACGCTAACTTTTTTTTCAGGAGCACATGTGCCCCTAAGTTAAAAATTTTAGGAGCACAGAAAAAAAAATGGGGGCACAAATAGGTTTTCATTTCGAATGATTATTACAGAGCAGAACTTGCGCACACCAACTTATTTGAATGAATTTAATACAAAAAACAAAAGAATTATGACTGTATTTTTCCTGCATGATCGCAGTGTTTTTATAAATATATCTTCATTTTATCTGATTAATATTTAGATTTAAAATAAGCCAAACAACCTGTACTGTACTTAAACACTCTGTGGCCCTTTTTGGACCCTCACCACAGTTTGAGAACCTCTTCTTTAAGAGAACTTCCACTGCACTTTACACAAAACTGCTTCAAAGTGAAAAACATAGGTAAGATTTTTAAACCTGTATTTTCAAATTCCTAGGTGAAGTTACTTTCTCTCACTGGTTTTACAGTGTTTTTTAGCCCCTGCACATTTACCAAACTAAACGCACATTGTGACAGAGTTATTTGGCATTTTCTTAGGCAAACTTCAGCCCACGTATCGCCTGCTCTGTGCTGTGGGTCTGCTCTGTGTGGGCACTGACAGAAAATTAGTATTGGCGTATTTGACGTGAGGCGGAAGGATAGGTAGGGATACCTGCCCTGTGACGCACGTTGGTACACAAGGGTGCGCGCTGTGGACAAGCCGCGCGCTGTGGAGCCTGTGCTGACGGGCCACACAGTGTCTGCGGGCTCCAGTGCACAGGCCGCAGAGAGACGTCCCGCGTGGTCACGCACACCGGTACAAGTTTATTGCAGCGGCCGTAATGAAATATGATCACACTCAGTATTCAGACCTTGAGTCCGTGATAAGACCGAGTCCAAATGCGCTCGAGTCCGAGACAAGACCAAGACAAAGCTCTCGCTTTAGCGGAGAAGGAAGGGCGCGGAGAAGGAAGGGCGCTCCTCGTTGAAGCTGGGCGTGGGTGTGTTTTGAAGCGGAGTTTGTTCGTATGAGTGATATCAGCGCACACGCGGAGCTCGTACGCTGGGGTCAGCGCTCGCGCTGGGAAAGCGTGCGGCGCTTTAGGGGCGATCCAGGCTTGGGCACGATTCTGAAGTCCTAGTGTGAGTGCGCCCCTAATGTTTGATACATTTAGAACGTTTAACTTGTCACGTTACGTCTGTGCGCAGTTCTCCTTATTGTGGCTGCAGAAGCACTCGCACTGGTGCGACTGTTTTATTTTCCTCGTTCGCACGACGAAATATTTACTCGCAAATGCGAGTGAAATAGGCGCACTGTAGAGCCCTGGACGCATCACACAGACACTTTATCACAGACACATCACAGTCACTTTATCACAGACGCATCACAGACACTATCACAGACACTTTATCACAGACGCATCACACAGACACTTTATCACAGACGCATCACACAGACACTTTAACACAGACACTTTATCACAGACACTTTATCACAGACACTATCACACTTTATCAGACACTTTATCACAGACACTTTATCACAGACACTTTATCACAGACACTTTATCAGACACTTTATCTCAGACGCATCACACAGACACTTTATCACAGACGCATCACACAGACACTATCACAGACGCATCACACAGACACTTTATCACAGACGCATCACACAGACACTTTATCACAGACGCATCACAGACACTTTATCACAGACGCATCACACAGACACTTTATCACAGACGCATCACACAGACACTTTATCACAGACGCATCACACTGCCACTTTAACACAGATGCATCACACAGACACTTTATCACAGAAGCATCACACTTACTCTTTATCACAGACACTTTATCACAGACGCATCACGCAGACACTTTATCATAGACGCATCACACAGACACTTTATCACAGACGCATCACAGACACATCACACAGACACTTTATCACAGACGCATCACAGACACTATCACAGACACTTTATCACAGATGCATCACACAGACACTTTATCACAGACGCATCACAAAGACACTTTATCACAGACGCATCACAGACACTTTATCACAGACGCATCACAGACACTTTATCACAGACGCATCACACAGACACTTTATCACAGACGCATCACACAGACACTTTATCACAGACGCATCACACAGACACTTTATCACAGACGCATCACAGACACATCACACAGACACTTTATCACAGACGCATCACAGACACAATATCTCAGACACAGCACAGACACTTTATCACAGACACTATCACAGACACATCACACAGACACTTTATCAGACACTTTATCACAGACACTTTATCACAGACGAATCACACAGACACTTTAACATAGATGCATCACACAGACACTTTATCACAGACGCATCACACAGACACTTTATCACAGACACTTTATCACAGACGCATCACACAGACACTTTAACACAGATGCATCACACAGACACTTTATCACAGACGCATCACACAGACACTTTATCACAGACGCATCACACAGACACTTTATCACAGACGCATCACACAGACACTTTATCACAGACGCATCACAGACACTTTATCACAGACGCATCACAGACACTTTATCACAGACGCATCACACAGACACTTTATCACAGACGCATCACAGACACTTTATCACAGACGCATCACACAGACACTTTATCACAGACACTTTATCACAGACGCATCACACAGACACTTTATCACAGACGCATCACACAGACACTTTATCACAGACACTTTATCACAGACCCACTCATCCTGCCAATAATCTGTTCAAACTCCTGCCCTCTGGGAGGCACTACAGATCCATCATATCCAAATCTGTCAGATTCAAGAATAGTTTCTTTCCCGTTGCCATTCGGACTCTAAACAAATCCCTTTCATAACTGGATATTTATCTGTTTGTGTTGTAAATTTGTTTTGTTTTGCAACAGACACAGAAGATGTGAACATTTCTTGCTGTACTGGAAATAAATTCCACCAACTTGTTGTGTGGCCATTAATAAATGATTCTGATTCTTTAGTCCTGGTTTAGTCCTGGTTTAGTCCTATTATAGTCCTGGTTTAGTCCTATTATAGTCCTGGTTTAGTCCCGGTTGAGACCTATTATAGTCCTGGTTTAGTCCTGGTTTAGTCCTATTATAGTCCTGGTTTAGTCCCGGTTGAGACCTATTATAGTCCTGGTTTAGTCCTATTATAGTCCTGGTTCAGTCCTGGTTTAGTCCCGGTTTAGTCTCGGAGCTTCACTCGCCTCTTTGTTTGTTCCTTCGTTAATATTCGGTTAAGCCGTTTTTTTTTCACGCATTCGGTGCAAAGTTTGTAAAACCCCAGACTATTTATAAAAGTATAAAAGACTGTAAAACATTCGGTTCTGAGTATAAAACATTCAGTTCTGAGTATAAAACATTCAGGTCTGAGTATAAAACATTCAGTTCTGAGTATAAAACAGTCAGTTCTGAGTATAAAACATTCAGTTCTGAGTATAAAACATTCAGGTCTGAGTATAAAACATTCAGTTCTGAGTATAAAACATTCAGTTCTGAGTATAAAACATTCAGTTCTGAGTATAAAACATTCAGTTCTGAGTATAAAACATTCAGTTCTGAGTATAAAACATTCAGTTCTGAGTATAAAACATTCAGTTCTGAGTATAAAACATTCAGTTCTGAGTATAAAACATTCAGGTCTGAGTATAAAACATTCAGTTCTGAGTATAAAACATTCGGTTCTGAGTATAAAACATTCAGTTCTGAGTATAAAACATTCAGGTCTGAGTATAAAACATTCAGTTCTGAGTATAAAACAGTCAGTTCTGAGTATAAAACATTCAGTTCTGAGTATAAAACATTCAGGTCTGAGTATAAAACATTCAGTTCTGAGTATAAAACATTCAGTTCTGAGTATAAAACATTCAGGTCTGAGTATAAAACATTCAGTTCTGAGTATAAAACATTCAGTTCTGAGTATAAAACATTCAGTTCTGAGTATAAAACATTCAGTTCTGAGCATAAAACATTCAGTTCTGAGTATAAAACATTCAGGTCTGAGTATAAAACAGTCAGTTCTGAGCATACATCGTCCCGTCACAGGATTATAAACCTGAGATTTGCAGCTCACCTGTGGCTCTTTCAGGGGTTCGGACTTAACTCAGTGAGTTTTAAAAACTATTTTTCCCCTAAACTCTTTTTCTTCACTTTCGCTCTTTTCCACCGTTTCTCCCGCGGCTGAAAACACTTCCGGACTACAACTACGCATTTCCGCTCTGGCGAACAGGGCACTTCCGGCGCTGGGCCTAAACGGAGTCCGGTGGTTTTGATCCAGTCTAGACCCGGTTTAAAGCCATGTTCTCCTGGTTCTGCGGTCAGAGCGGGTCCAGGTGTTGGTTCCGAAGATTCAGCTCTGGTTCTGAAGACTTTGCGCCCTAAAACTGTTTTTAAAACGATCTGAATGAGAGTTAGCTCTTAGCAGTTAGCCACAGATACCTGCGCCATCATGTGGTGAAAAGAGGTAAAGCACAGGGTCAAAATAAACAAATGAAAACTGTAAAACCCCTCAAACACGACAAATACTGCATAAAACCCTTCAAACACGACAAATACTGCGTAAAACCCCTCAAACACGACAAATCTGCGTAAAACCCCTCAAACACGACAAATACTGCGTCAAACCCTTCAAACACGCACAAATACTGTGTGTAAAACCCTTCAAACACGACAAATACTGCGTAAAACCCTCAAACACGACAAATACTGCGTAAAACCCTCAAACACGACAAATACTGCGTAAAACCCTCAAACACGACAAATACTGCGTAAAACCCTCAAACACGACAAATACTGCGTAAAACCCTTCAAACACGACATATACTGCGTAAAACCCTCAAACACGACAAATACTGCATAAAACCCCTCAAACACGACAAATACTGCGTAAAACCCCTCAAACACGACAAATACTGCGTAAAACCCCTCAAACACGACAAATACTGTGTAAAACCCCTCAAACACGACAAATACTGTGTGTAAAACCCCTCAAACACGACAAATACTGCGTAAAACCCCTCAAACACGACAAATACTGTGTGTAAAACCCCTCAAACACGACAAATACTGCGTAAAACCCCTCAAACACGACAAATACTGTGTGTAAAACCCTTCAAACACGACAAATACTGTGTAAAACCCCTCAAACACGACAAATACTGCGTAAAACCCTTCAAACACGACAAATACTGCGTAAAACCCCTCAAACACGACAAATACTGCGTAAAACCCTCCAAACACGACAAATACTGCGTAAAACCCTCAAACACGACAAATACTGCGTAAAACCCTCAAACACGACAAATACTGTGTGTAAAACCCTTCAAACACGACAAATACTGCGTAAAACCCTCAAACATGACAAATACTGCGTAAAACCCTCAAACATGACAAATACTGCGTAAAACCCTTCAAACACGACAAATACTGCGTAAAACCCTCAAACACGACAAATACTGCGTAAAACCCTTCAAACACGACAAATACTGCGTAAAACCCTCAAACACGACAAATACTGCGTAAAACCCTCAAACACGACAAATACTGCGTAAAACCCTTCAAACACGACAAATACTGCGTAAAATCCCTCAAACACGACAAATACTGCGTAAAACCCTCAAACACGACAAATACTGCGTAAAACCCTCAAACACGACAAATACTGTGTGTAAAACCCTCAAACACGACAAATACTGCGTAAAACCCTCAAACACGACAAATACTGCGTAAAACCCTCAAACACGACAAATACTGCGTAAAACCCTCAAACACGACAAATACTGTGTGTAAAACCCTTCAAACACGACAAATACTGCGTAAAACCCTCAAACATGACAAATACTGCGTAAAACCCTCAAACATGACAAATACTGCGTAAAACCCTCAAACACGACAAATACTGTGTGTAAAACCCTCAAACACGACAAATACTGCGTAAAACCCTCAAACACGACAAATACTGCGTAAAACCCTCAAACACGACAAATACTGCGTAAAACCCTCAAACACGACAAATACTGTGTGTAAAACCCTTCAAACACGACAAATACTGCGTAAAACCCTCAAACATGACAAATACTGCGTAAAACCCTTCAAACACGACAAATACTGCGTAAAACCCTCAAACACGACAAATACTGCGTAAAACCCTTCAAACACGACAAATACTGCGTAAAACCCTCAAACATGACAAATACTGCGTAAAACCCTCAAACACGACAAATACTGCGTAAAACCCTCAAACACGACAAATACTGCGTAAAACCCTCAAACACGACAAATACTGCGTAAAACCCTTCAAACACGACAAATACTGCGTAAAATCCCTCAAACACGACAAATACTGCGTAAAACCCTCCAAACACGACAAATACTGCGTAAAACCCTCAAACACGACAAATACTGTGTGTAAAACCCTCAAACACGACAAATACTGCGTAAACCCTCAAACACGACAAATACTGCGTAAAACCCTCAAACACGACAAATACTGCGTAAAACCCTTCAAACACGACAAATACTGTGTAAAACCCTTCAAACACGACAAATACTGTGTGTAAAACCCTCAAACACGACAAATACTGCGTAAAACCCTCAAACATGACAAATACTGCGTAAAACCCTCAAACATGACAAATACTGCGTAAAACCCTTCAAACACGACAAATACTGCGTAAAACCCTCAAACACGACAAATACTGCGTAAAACCCATCAAACACGACAAATACTGCGTAAAACCCTTCAAACACGACAAATACTGTGTGTAAACCCTCAAACACGACAAATACTGCGTAAAACCCTCAAACATGACAAATACTGCGTAAAACCCTCAAACACGACAAATACTGCGTAAAACCTTCACAAATACTGCGTAAAATCCCTCAAACACGACAAATACTGCGTAAAACCCATCAAACACGACAAATACTGCGTAAAACCCTTCAAACACGACAAATACTGTGTGTAAAACCCTCAAACACGACATATACTGCGTAAAACCACACAATCATGACAAATACTGCGTAAAATCCCTCAAACACGACAAATACTGCGTAAAACCCCTCAAACACGACAAATACTGCGTAAAACCCCTCAAACACGACAAATACTGCGTAAAACCCCTCAAACACGACAAATACTGTGTAAAACCCCTCAAACACGACAAATACTGTGTGTAAAACCCCTCAAACACGACAAATACTGCGTAAAACCCCTCAAACACGACAAATACTGCGTAAAACCCCTCAAACACGACAAATACTGCGTAAAACCCCTCAAACACGACAAATACTGTGTAAAACCCTTCAAACACGACAAATACTGTGTGTAAAACCCTCAAACACGACAAATACTGCGTAAAACCCTCAAACATGACAAATACTGCGTAAAACCCTCAAACATGACAAATACTGCGTAAAACCCTTCAAACACGACAAATACTGCGTAAAACCCTTCAAACATGACAAATACTGCGTAAAACCCTTCAAACACGACAAATACTGCGTAAAACCCTCAAACATGACAAATACTGCGTAAAACCCTCAAACATGACAAATACTGCGTAAAACCCTCAAACACGACAAATACTGCGTAAAACCCTCAAACACGACAAATACTGCGTAAAACCCCTCAAACACGACAAATACTGCGTAAAACCCTTCAAACACGACAAATACTGCGTAAAACCCTCAAACACGACAAATACTGCGTAAAACCCTTCAAACACGACAAATACTGTGTGTAAAACCCTCAAACACGACAAATACTGCGTAAAACCCTCAAACATGACAAATACTGCGTAAAACCCTCAAACACGACAAATACTGCGTAAAACCCTTCAAACACGACAAATACTGCGTAAAATCCCTCAAACACGACAAATACTGCGTAAAACCCTCAAACACGACAAATACTGCGTAAAACCCTTCAAACACGACAAATACTGCGTAAAACCCTCAAACACGACAAATACTGCGTAAAACCCTCAAACACGACAAATACTGCGTAAAACCCTTCAAACACGACAAATACTGTGTGTAAAACCCTTCAAACACGACAAATACTGCGTAAAACCCTTCAAACACGACAAATACTGTGTGTAAAACCCTTCAAACACGACAAATACTGCGTAAAACCCTTCAAACACGACAAATACTGCGTAAAACCCTCAAACACGACAAATACTGCGTAAAACCCTCAAACATGACAAATACTGCGTAAAACCCTTCAAACACGACAAATACTGCGTAAAACCCTCAAACATGACAAATACTGCGTAAAACCCTCAAACACGCACAAATACTGCGTAAAACCCTCAAACATGACAAATACTGCGTAAACCCTCAAACACGACAAATACTGCGTAAAACCCTCAAACATGACAAATACTGCGTAAAACCCTCAAACACGACAAATACTGCGTAAAACCCTTCAAACACGACAAATACTGCGTAAAACCCTTCAAACACGACAAATACTGCGTAAAACCCTCAAACACGACAAATACTGCGTAAACCCTCAAACACGACAAATACTGTGTGTAAAACCCTTCAAACACGACAAATACTGCGTAAAACCCTTCAAACACGACAAATACTGTGTGTAAAACCCTTCAAACACGACAAATACTGCGTAAAACCCTTCAAACACGACAAATACTGCGTAAAACCCTCAAACACGACAAATACTGCGTAAAACCCTCAAACATGACAAATACTGCGTAAAACCCTTCAAACACGACAAATACTGCGTAAAACCCTCAAACATGACAAATACTGCGTAAAACCCTCAAACACGACAAATACTGCGTAAAACCCCTCAAACACGACAAATACTGCGTAAAACCCCTCAAACATGACAAATACTGCGTAAAACCCCTCAAACACGACAAATACTGTGTAAAACCCCTCAAACACGACAAATACTGCGTAAAACCCCTCAAACACGACAAATACTGCGTAAAATCCCTCAAACACGACAAATACTGCGTAAAACCCCTCAAACACGACAAATACTGCGTAAAACCCCTCAAACAAGACAAATACTGCGTAAAACCCCTCAAACACGACAAATACTGTGTGTAAAACCCTTCAAACACGACAAATACTGCGTAAAACCCTTCAAACACGACAAATACTGCGTAAAATCCCTCAAACACGACAAATACTGCGTAAAACCCTCAAACACGACAAATACTGAGTAAAACCCCTCAAACACGACAAATACTGTGTGTAAAACCCCTCAAACACGACAAATACTGCGTAAAACCCCTCAAACACGACAAATACTGCGTAAAACCCCTCAAACACGACAAATACTGCGTAAAACCCTCAAACACGACAAATACTGCGTAAAACCCTCAAACATGACAAATACTGTGTGTAAAACCCTCAAACATGACAAATACTGCGTAAAACCCTTCAAACACGACAAATACTGCGTAAAACCCTCCAAACACGACAAATACTGCGTAAAACCCTCAAACACGACAAATACTGCGTAAAACCCTCAAACATGACAAATACTGCGTAAAACCCTTCAAACACGACAAATACTGCGTAAAACCCTCAAACATGACAAATACTGCGTAAAACCCTCAAACACGACAAATACTGCGTAAAACCCTCAAACACGACAAATACTGCGTAAAACCCTCAAACATGACAAATACTGCGTAAAACCCTCAAACACGACAAATACTGCGTAAAACCCTTCAAACACGACAAATACTGCGTAAAACCCTCAAACACGACAAATACTGCGTAAAATCCCTCAAACACGACAAATACTGCGTAAAACCCTCAAACACGACAAATACTGCGTAAAATCCCTCAAACACGACAAATACTGCGTAAAACCCCTCAAACACGACAAATACTGTGTGTAAAACCCCTCAAACACGACAAATACTGCGTAAAACCCCTCAAACACGACAAATACTGAGTAAAACCCCTCAAACACGACAAATACTGCGTAAAACCCCTCAAACACGACAAATACTGCGTAAAACCCCTCAAACACGACAAATACTGTGTAAAACCCCTCAAACACGACAAATACTGCGTAAAACCCCTCAAACACGACAAATACTGCGTAAAATCCCTCAAAAACGACAAATACTGTGTGTAAAACCCTCAAACACTACAAATACTGTGTGTAAAACCCCTCAAACACGACAAATACTGCGTAAAACCCCTCAAACACGACAAATACTGTGTAAAACCCCTCAAACACGACAAATACTGCGTAAAACCCCTCAAACACGACAAATACTGTGTGGAAAACCCCTCAAACACGACAAATACTGTGTGAAAAACCGCTCAAACACGACAAAAACGGCTTAAAACCCCACAAACACGACAAATACTGCGTAAAACCCTCCAAACACGACAAATACTGCGTAAAACCCTCAAACACGACAAATACTGTGTGTAAACCCTCAAACATGACAAATACTGCGTAAAACCCCTCAAACACGACAAATACTGTGTAAAACCCCTCAAACACGACAAATACTGCGTAAAACCCCTCAAACACGACAAATACTGCGTAAAACCCCTCAAACACGACAAATACTGCGTAAAATCCATCAGATACTATGTGTGTCAAACAAAAAAACCTAAACCAGATGGTGACGGTCAGACGACCTGAAAAACACAGAAGACTAAACCAGGACTAAACCAGGACTAAACCAGTACTAAACTAGGACTAAACCAGGACTAAACCAGTACTAAACCAGGACTAAACTGGGTCTAAACCAGGAATAAACTGGGTCTAAACTGGGACTAAACCAGGATTGAACCAGGACTAAACCAGGACTAAACGGGGTCTAAACTGGGACCAAACCCGGACTAAATCGGGTCTAAACCAGGACTGAACCGGGTCTAAACCGGGTCTGAACCAGGACTAAATCGGGTCTAAACCAGGACTAAACCTGGTCTAAACCAGGTCTGAACCAGGACTGAACCGGGTCTAAACCAGGTCTGAACCGGGTCTGAACCGGGTCTGAACCGGGTATGATGAACAGGCGGGTTCCTGTTCTCAGAATCAGAATCAGAATCAGAAAACTTTATTGATCCCAGAGGGCAGTTCGTTTGCAGCTTTCACAGAGCAGTTCTCACATGCACAAACACACAGTGTGTCAGACCATTTCAGACATAAGTGGAACTCAAGAACAATATAAGAACAATATACATATGACAGTGCAAAAACCTCAAAAAACACAACCCTCAGAATTTAGCAGTTTAATAGCTGAAGGCACAAAAGAATTGGAGAAGCGGTTAGTCTTCCGTACCGGAGCATAAAAACGACGTCCTGAAGGCATCAGGATAAAGTCAGGAGTCAGAGGATGGAGGGGCGGAGCCAGGAGACACTTGGCTTTGCTCAGCACTCGCTCCTCCCACAGAGAATGCAGCTCCCTCAGTTTGACCCCTATGATTTTTGAGCAAGTTTTAACAATGTTCTGCAGTTTGTTTTTATCCTTCAAGGACAGGGACTGGAACCAGCAAATGAAGGAGAAAGTGAGCAGACTTTCAATAAAAGAACAATAAAAGTTGTTGAGAATAGTTTTGTTTACATTAAAAGAGTTCAGTTTTCTCAACAGGAACATTCTCTGCTGCCCTCGTTTAACAATGGTTTCAGTGTTTAGGTGTTCTGCTGTTCTCATCATCGAATAAACTGAATAATACAAAGACACAGTGAACAGACTGTGACTCTACAGGAGCCTCAGGTGAGACTGTGACTCCACAGGAGCCTCAGGTGAGACTGTGACTCTACAGGAGCCTCAGGTGAGACTGTGACTCTACAGGAGCCTCAGGTGAGACTGTGACTCAACAGGAGCATCAGGTGAGACTGTGACTCTACACGAGACTCAGTTGAAACTGTGACTCTACAGGAGCCTCAGGTGAGACTGTGACTCTACAGGAGCCTCAGGTGAGACTGTGACTCTACAGGAGCCTCAGGTGAGACTGTGACTCTACAGGAGCCTCAGGTGAGACTGTGACTCTACAGGAGCCTCAGGTGAGACTGTGACTCTACAGGAGCCTCAGGTGAGACTGTGACTCTACAGGAGCCTCAGGTGAGACTGTGACTCTACTGGAGCCTCAGGTGAGACTGTGACTCTACAGGAGCCTCAGGTGAGACTGTGACTCTACAGGAGCCTCAGCTGAGACTGTGACTCTACTGGAGCCTCAGCTGAGACTGTGACTAAACACGAGCCTCAGGTGAGACTGTGACTCTACAGGAGCCTCAGGTGAGACTGTGACTCTACAGGAGCCTCAGGTGAGACTGTGACTCTACAGGAGCCTCAGGTGAGACTGTGACTCTACAGGAGCCTCAGGTGAGACTGTGACTCTACAGGAGCCTCAGGTGAGACTGTGACTCTACAGGAGCCTCAGGTGAGACTGTGACTCTACAGGAGCCTCAGGTGAGACTGTGACTCTACAGGAGCCTCAGGTGAGACTGTGACTCCACAGGAGCCTCGGGTGAGACTGTGACTCCACAGGAGCCTCAGCTGAGACTGAGACTCTACAGGAGCCTCAGGTGAGACTGTGACTCCACAGGAGCCTCAGGTGAGACTGTGACTCTACAGGAGCCTCAGGTGAGACTGTGACTCTACAGGAGCCTCAGGTGAGACTGTGACTCTACAGGAGCCTCAGGTGAGACTGTGACTCCACAGGAGCCTCAGGTGAGACTGTGACTCTACAGGAGCCTCAGGTGAGACTGTGACTCTACAGGAGCCTCAGGTGAGACTGTGACTCTACAGGAGCCTCAGGTGAGACTGTGACTCTACAGGAGCCTCAGGTGAGACTGTGACTCCACAGGAGCCTCAGGTGAGACTGTGACTCTACAGGAGTACTCCTCCTCCTCCTTTTCCTGCTCCTCCTCCTCCTCCTGCTCCTCCTCCTCCTCCTGCTCCTCCTCCTGCTCCTCCTGCTACTCCTCCTGCTACTCCTGCTCCTACTCCTCTTGCTCCTCCTGCTCCACCTCCTCCTGCTCCTCCTCCTCCTCTTTCTCCTCCTCCTCCTCCTCTTCCTGCTCCTCCTCCTCCTGCTCCTCCTCCTCCTCTTTCTCCTCCTCCTCCTCTTCCTGCTCCTCCTCCTCCTGCTCCTCCTCCTCCTGCTCCTCCTCCTCCTCCTCCTGCTCCTCCTCCTCCTGCTCCTCCTCCTCCTGCTCCTCCTCTTCCTGCTCCTCCTCTTCCTGCTCCTCCTCCTGCTCCTCCTCCTGCTCCTCCTCCTCCCCCTGCTCCTGCTCCTCCTCCTCCTGCTCCTCCTCTTCCTGCTCCTCTTCCTGCTCCTCCTCCTGCTGCTCCTCCTGCTCCTCCTCCTCCTGCTCCTCCTCCTCATGCTCCTCCTCTTCCTTCTCATCATGTCATAATCATCATGTCATCATCATCATGTCATCATTCTCATCATCATCATCATGCTCATCATCGATCATGTAAATCATCATCATGTCATCATCATGATAAATCATCTTTGTAATCATCATGTAATCATCATCATCATCATGTCATCATTTATCATGTCATCATCATGTCATCATCAAGATCATGTCATCATCATCATCATGTCATCATGGATCGTAATCATCATCATGGCAATCATCATGTCATCATCATCATGTCATCATCATGTTCCCGTCATCATCATCATCATCATAATGTAATCATATCATCATCATGTCATCATGATAATCATCTTCATGTCATCATCATCATGTCATGTCATCATGTCATCATGATAATGTATGTGATAATCATCATCATCATAATCATCATGTCATGTCATCATCATGTCATCATCATGTCATCATCATGTCATCATGTCATCATGTCAATGTCATCATCATCATGTCATGTCATCATGTCATCATCATCATGTCATCATCATGTCATCATCATCATGTCATCATCATCATGTATCATGTCATCATCATCATCATGTCATCATCATGATCATCTTCATCATCATGTCATCATCATCATCATGTCATCATCATCATCATGTCATCATCATCATCATCATCATGTCATCATCATCATGTAATCATGTCATCATCATCATGATAAATCATCATGTCATCATCATCATCATCATCATGTCATCATCATGTATCATGTCATCATCATCATGTCATCATCATGATCATCTTCATCATCATGTCATCATCATCATCATGTCATCATCATCATGTCATCATCATCATCATCCTGCTCCTCCTGCTCATCATCATGCTCATCATCATCATGCTCATCATCATCCGCCTCATAATCCTCATCATCATCATGCTCCTCCTCCTGCTCCTCCTCCTGCTCTGTTATATCTGTTATAGTTGCTGTAGTTCCTGTCGTGTCCAGCGGGGGTGCTCAGACCTTCTCAGTTAAATTTCTTTCAGTTTAACAGTGGATTTTATGATATTTTGTGTTGTAAATGAAAATGTGTGAAGACAAATGTAAATTTACGTCTGTTCTGAGTCGTGGCAACATGTCAAAAATAAAACTTTTATTCAGATGCAGAAGATGGAGCTGAAGTGAAGTGTCTGTTACCTCAAAGTGTCAGAACATCTGTGTTTGACATGAGAGCCTGAGTCACCAGTGTCAGCAGGAACTTCACTGATCCGTCATTTTAGACTCTGTTTCTTTACACGCTTCTTTTTTCATGTGTTTTGTTTTTGCCGAGTGACTTTAGTGACGTGTGTGTCCTTAAAGTGCGGCTGGAAACGCCTTAGAACTAGAACCGGTTCTGCCCCTTTGTGGTGTATTTCACTAATAACTCACAGAAGACAGTCAGCACTCTTGCTAAAAAACACTCTTTACTCTGCTCAAACGGAACTGAATACAGATATCCCAGCATTCCCTAACTAGGCTGAGATGTTTGGTCTACGGCACAACCAAGTTACCAAAATACTTAAACTCAAAAGTTTAATACATCACATCACCCCCCTTTTTAAATGAAGGTACTCTTCTGCTACCTACTATTTTAACCACATAAATCAGTGCCTTATTACTTAAACCACAAGGTGTAACAGATATCATTATCTAACTTTTTTTTTTTTTACGTTGCTAGAACAGTGTTAATTCAAAACAGTCCATTTGACCCTTAGTCCAACGATGAACCAAATTTGCAAAAATAACTAATCTGCATGTTAAGGGTCATAGCGCTCAGGAGGCTTCTTTTCTCGGGCTGAGCGACGTAAGCTTTGAGATGCGGTTGGCACCTCATCACTGTCCCCGTGCACAGGATCAGCATCTGCTGACGTGTCCTGGATCACACTGGGCTGGGCTGATGTGTGAGTGTTTGCACAGTCAGTATTCAGATCCAGTCCATCGGCTGTGACACGAGATCTCAACTGATCACCATGTCTCCTGTATGTGATATCTGTGTCTGTCCCTTGGACTCTGTAGGACACTGGTCCTGTTTGCTCCACGATCACTCCAGGAATCCATTTCTCTCTTCCCCCCGCTGTATTTTGCAAATACACAGGGTCATCCTGGCAAAACGATCTGTCCACTGCTCGCTGGTCATGGTAGAACTTCTGCATGTACTGTTTCTTGCGAATGGTGACTGTGCGTGTCAGGATGGATCAGGTCAGGCGAGTGCGCATATGTCTGTTTAGAAACAAGTCTGCGGGTGACTGGCCTGTAGTGCAATTTGGAGTACAGCGGTACTGCATCAGGAACATAGAGATCTTGTCCTCTATATCCATTGTGGTGCGTCCAAGCTTTCTCATTCCATTTTTAAATGTCTGCACGTACCTTTCAGCGAGGCCATTACTGGCAGGATGACCAGGGCGCTGGTTGAGTGCAGAATTCCATTCTGCCGCATGAAGGTCTTAAACTCATCAGACGTGAATTGCGTTCCGTTGTCCGTGACAATGTGCTCAGGAAGACCGTATGCTGCAAACAGTCTCCGAAGTCTTGAGATGGTGGCTTGTGAGGTGATGTTGGGCATTCGGAACACCTCCAGCCACTTGGAGTACGCATCCACCACGATCATGAAAGAGTGACCTAGGAATGGACCGGCAAAGTCTATGTGTAGCCTTTTCCAGCTCTGGCCCGGAAACTCCCATGGGTGTAATGGCACCTGTCGAGGCATCCACTGTTCCACCTGGCAAGACTCACAAGCTCTGCAGACCTGTTCTAGATCTCCATCAATCTTAGGCCACCACACATACTTGCGTGCAAGGGCTTTCATCTTTACAACACCCTGGTGACCAGAATGCAACTCCTCTAACACAATTTTCCTTTGTTTCTCAGGTATCACTACCGGGTGCCCCAAAGGACACATCCGCGCTCAACAGACAGTTCACATCTCTTGGCGTGTGGAAGGCTTTCAGGCTTGTCTCCACATCATTTGGCCAACCATTCATGATGAACTTCAGAACCTTGGACAGTGTGTTGTCTGTTCGTGTAGCACGTGCTACACAGTCAGCATTCAACAGCGACTGCGCTAGATGTTCCGTTAGCAGTGCGTGAATGCCTTCGGATATGGCCGCTGTCCCTGCATCACTTGTTTCCGGCAAGGGAACTCTCGAAAGTCCGTCCGCATTGCTGTGTTTTTCCGATGCACAGTACTCAATGGTATAGTCATAAGCAGACAGTATAATTGCCCATCTTTGATTGCATCAATTAATTGCATCCTTGATTGCCTTTACCTTATCTGGAGATGGATGAATGCCTTGGCTGTTCAACACATGTCCCAGATATTCAATCTGCTTTTTCCCAAACTCACATTTGGATTTCTTCACCCTCAAGCCACATTCTTGGAGTCTCTGTAACACCTTTTGTAGCTTTTGCACATGGTCAAGTTCAGTTTTTCCAGTTATCAACAGATCATCCAAATAAACAACTACATCCAGATCTTTCATGAGGTTCTCCATAATGCGTTGGAAAATGGAGGGGGCTGAGCTAACCCCAAAAGCTAGCCTATTGTACATGAATAGACCTCGATGTGTGTTGATGGTCAGTAGCTTCTTTGACTCATCCTCCAAAAGGACTTGCTGATACGCTGAGGCAAGGTCAATCTTTGAGAATATTTTCCCTCCACTTAGCGTGGCCATCAGCTCCTCAATTCGAGGCAGAGGGTAGGTCTCGGTAGTGGCAGCTTGATTGACAGTTAATTTGTAATCTCCACACAAGCGAATTGTATTGTCTCGTTTCACTACAGGTACCACCGGTGCAGCCCACTCACTGTGTTTAACCGGTGTGACTATGCCTGCATTCTCCAATCGGTCTAGTTCAGCATCCACCCTGGCCTTCATTGCAAAAGGCAGTGGGTGGCTCTTGCAAAACCTTGGGTTGACTTCTGGGTTTAATTCTGGCTTTGATGCCACGTAGAGTGCCTAGTTCGTCCTTAAACACCTCTGTGTGTAACTTCAGCACTTCCTCTATTGATTTCGGTTCATGCATCTCACTTACATGTTTTATTTCTTTCCAGTCCAAATTTAACTTTTGCAGCCAGTTCCTGCCGCACAGTGCGGGGCCAGCACCTTTCACTACAATTAAAGGTAGCTGTTCTCTTTGCCGTTTGTAGCTAACTGTGGCTTCAAACTGCCCTAACACAGGCATGGTTTCTCCCGTGTAAGTCTTTAGCTTGACACTAGCAACATCTAGTGGCTGTTCTGGGAACATCGTCTGGAACACTTGTTCAGAAACTATACTGACAGCAGCCCCAGTGTCAATTTCCATTTCAATATCTTTTCCATCCACTAGAAAGTTCGTTTTGAAGGATTGTTTACACTCTTCACTTGCTAGAGTAAACATTGGCAATTCATCTTCCTCTTCTACCCCCACATATTTTGTGTTTCTTTCAGATTGTTCATTACGTCTTTTATTTGCTTTATTAGCAGCTACTTTTCCTTTACGAGCTTTCTTAATATGTCCCATTTTTCCACAATTGTGGCATTTTATCTCTTTGAAGTGGCAAACCTCTGGGGTGTGGTTTTTACCGTTGCATCGGTAGCACTTCCTCCCCGTTGAGTTGGAGGAACGCGCCTCAACTTTGTGTACTGCCTCTGCGCGCGAATCCTGTCCACGGAGTAGCTGCGAGTCCCTCTCAGCCGTCTCCATGTTCAACGCGATCTCGACGTCTCGAGCAAAAGTCAAGTTCGCTTCCGACAGCAATCGTCACTGGCATGCCTCATTCTGTATTCCACTCACAAAACGATCCCGTAGTGCCTCGTCCAACGTTGCTCCGAACTGACAGTGAACTGCACACTGCTTTAGCTCAGCTACGTAGGTGGTCACACTTTCGTCAGGCTTTTGGTTGCAGTGGTTAAAACGGAATCTTTCCGCTATTAGTAACGGCTTCGGCTCGAAATGAGCAGTCAATGCGTCCACAATGTCTTTGAAGGACTTATCCTTCGGCTTATTTGGTTGAACTAAATTTCTTAATAGTCCATAAGTTGTTGCTCCCATTACGCTTAGCAATGTAGCTACTTGGTGATCCTCGTCAATGTCGTTAGCCAGAAAGAACTGTTCCAACCGTTCCACATAAGCCGACCACGACTCTAGCTTCGGGACAAATTCCCCTATTTACCCTATTAAAGCCATATCGTCTAACTTTTATCCTCGTCGCCAATTTTTCTGTGGTGTATGTCAGCACTCTTGCTAAAAAACACTCTTTACTTTGCTCAAACGGAACTGAATACAGATATCCCAGCATTCCCTAACTCGGCTGAGATGTTTGGTCTACGGCACAACCAAGTTACCAAAATACTTAAACTCAAAAGTTTAATACATCACACCCTTTTACCCCCTAATGAAGTGTTCTACCTCCTTTAGTTCAGTCCAACCTGTTATTTCACAATCTGCTGCTGTAGTTGTGTCATGAGGCTGTGATAAAAGCTACAGGACCAGAAATAGAGATGAAAAAAAAAAAACAGAAAATAAAATTCACTCTTTTATACAAAACCCACAGCAAACATGTAGAAACAACTTTTAGGACATAAAAAATGCTTAATTTAGGGCCTTAGCTACAAAAATGCAAAATCTCAAGTCTGTAAGTAAATTAAAAATCTCCTTATTGCCCTAAAAACAAAAAAAGTGCAGTGGCTCCATGACTTTCCTGGTCCAGTCCTGAAACAGCTCCTGTCAGGTCCAGGGCCAGAGCCACAGCACTTCTGCATTTCCAGGGTGGAAATTACATTTGGATTTGTTCATTTGGACTGAAATAAACCTTTAAATAAAAATAGAAAGAGATGCACAATTACACACACCAAGATGTGTCATTTTCCATGTGTGTGAGAATTAACTCCACTTAGAGTGACTTTTTCCCTCGTTATAAACACACACAGTCAGAGGAGTCGACCATCTTGACTCACTTCACTCTTTGGCAAAGTTTGGCTCGATCAAAATGGACGGAGCGCATGAGTTTGGGGAAAACAAAGTTCCTATTGGACACTCGTTTTGCTCCCGTCATCACACAGCGTGAGTGTGACGTAGGATAAAGCCGCAGAAATGTACGGAAACCTCTATGTCTGCACTTTCAGAGGGGAAAAGGACGTTTCTGTCTGTTACCGTTAAAGTTCTGCGCGGTTATAGAAACATGTTCCTCTGTATTGGTGGAAGATGCAATTTTACAGACTTGGTTTATATGGGCTTTAAATAAAAGTCTCGGTCAAATATAACCCCCAGGTTCCTCAGGGTGGAGCTCGAGGTCACACTGAGGCCATCCAGGAAACTATCTGATCTGATAGAGCCTCTCAGGTGTTTGGGCTCCAGTATAATAACCTCTGTTTTTCAGGGTTCAGGAGGAGACAGTAACTGTCATCCAGGTCTTTATGTCTCTGACACAGGGATTGAGCTTTTCCACATGTCACTGTGACCAGGTTTTATTGATAAGTACAACTGTGTGTCCTCTGCATCACAGGGAAAGTTAATGCTGTGCTTTCTGATTACATTTCCTGGGGCAACATGTAGAGCATAAACAGAATGGGTCCAAGTACTGACCCCTGTGGCTCTCCGTAGTTCACATTTGTGCATTCTGAAGATCGACCACACTGACAAACTGGTACCTCTTAGATAGATAGGACTGAAATATGAACATATTCTGAATTTGTTTGGTTTCTTTTTATTACTGTACAGTTATTTCTGTATTCACACTTGAACAGTTTTCAAAGAAAATCAAATCTCAAATGAAGCAAAACCCAAAGACTCTCAGACAAAAACAACAAAAAACATTTAACTTTAACACATCAATGAACAGTTTTTTATTTGATTTATATAAGAGTGATGACATCACAGCGGCTGTCCAATCAGCAGCACTGTCTCCCTTTGACCAGGAAGAAGGTCCCGGCGGCCACGCCCACCAGCCCCAGAGTCAGTCCCACAGCACAGAAGACAGAGGGCGCAAGAGAGGGCTTCTGGAACGCCACAGCTGCAACGAGAAACAAGAGTAAATCCAGAGAAACAGGAGTAAATCCAGAGAAACAGGAGTAAATCCAGAGAAACAGGAGTAAATCCAGAGAAACAGGAGTAAATCCAGAGAAACAGGAGTAAATCCAGAGAAACAGGAGTAAATCCAGAGAAACAGGAGTAAATCCAGAGAAACAGGAGTAAATCCAGAGAAACAGGAGTAAATCCAGAGAAACAGGAGTAAATCCAGAGAAACAGGAGTAAATCCAGAGAAACAGGAGTAAATACAGAGAAACAGGAGTAAATCCAGAGAAACAGGAGTAAATACAGAGAAACAGGAGTAATTCCAAAGAAACAGGAGTAAATCCAGAGAAACAGGAGTAAATCCAGAGAAACAGGAGTAAATCCAGAGAAACAGGAGTAAATCCAGAGAAACAGGAGTAAATCCAGAGAAACAGGAGTAAATCCAGAGAAACAGGAGTAAATCCAGAGAAACAGGAGTAAATCCAGAGAAACAGGAGTAAATCCAGAGAAACAGGAGTAAATCCAGAGAAACAGGAGTAAATCCAGAGAAACAGGAGTAAATCCAGAGAAACAGGAGTAAATACAGAGAAACAGGAGTAAATCCAGAGAAACAGGAGTAAATACGGAGAAACAGGAGTAAATACAGAGAAACAGGAGTAAATACAGAGAAACAGGAGTAAATCCAGAGAAACAGGAGTAAATCCAGAGAAACAGGAGTAAATCCAGAGAAACAGGAGTAAATCCAGAGAAACAGGAGTAAATACAGAGAAACAGGAGTAAATACGGAGAAACAGGAGTAAATCCAGAGAAACAGGAGTAAATCCAGAGAAACAGGAGTAAATACAGAGAAACAGGAGTAAATCCAGAGAAACAGGAGTAAATCCAGAGAAACAGGAGTAAATCCAGAGAAACAGGAGTAAATCCAGAGAAACAGGAGTAAATCCAGAGAAACAGGAGTAAATACGGAGAAACAGGAGTAAATACGGAGAAACAGGAGTAAATACAGAGAAACAGGAGTAAATCCAGAGAAACAGGAGTAAATCCAGAGAAACAGGAGTAAATCCAGAGAAACGGGAGTAAATCCAAAGAAACGGGAGTAAATCCAGAGAAACAGGAGTAAATCCAGAGAAACAGGAGTAAATCCAGAGAAACAGGAGTAAATCCAGAGAAACAGGAGTAAATCCAGAGAAACAGGAGTAAATCCAGAGAAACAGGAGTAAATCCAGAGAAACAGGAGTAAATACAGAGAAACAGGAGTAAATCCAGAGAAACAGGAGTAAATCCAGAGAAACAGGAGTAAATCCAGAGAAACAGGAGTAAATCCAGAGAAACAGGAGTAAATCCAGAGAAACGGGAGCAAATCCAGAGAAACGGGAGTAAATACAGAGAAACGGGAGTGAATACGGAGAAACGGGAGTAAATCCGGAGAAACGGGAGTAAATCCGGAGAAACGGGAGTAAATCCGGAGAAACGGGAGTAAATCCGAAGAAACGGGAGTAAATACAGAGAAACGGGAGTAAATACAGAGAAACAGGAGTAAATCCAGAGAAACGGGAGTAAATCCAGAGAAACAGGAGTAAATCCAGAGAAACAGGAGTAAATCCAGAGAAACAGGAGTAAATCCAGAGAAACAGGAGTAAATCCAGAGAAACAGGAGTAAATACAGAGAAACAGGAGTAAATACAGAGAAACAGGAGTAAATACAGAGAAACAGGAGTAAATACAGAGAAACAGGAGTAAATACAGAGAAACAGGAGTAAATACAGAGAAACAGGAGTAAATACAGAGAAACAGGAGTAAATATATATACATATATATAAGGGTCAGACTCACTCCAGATCCTGGTCTGGCGCACCCTCTTCAGGCCGGGGTGGGTATTACATATATATAAGAGTCAGACTCACTCCAGATCCTGGTCTGGAGCGCCCCCTTCAGGCCGGGGTGGGTATTACATATATATAAGGGTCAGACTTACTCCAGATCCTGGTCTGGAGCGCCCCCTTCAGGCCGGGGTGGGTATTACATATATATAAGTGTCAGACTCACTCCAGATCCTGGTCTGGCGCGCCCCCTTCAGGCCGGGGTGGGTATTACATATATATAAGAGTCAGACTCACTCCAGATCCTGGTCTGGAGCGCCCCCTTCAGGCCGGGGTGGGTATTACATATATATAAGTGTCAGACTCACTCCAGATCCTGGTCTGGCGCGCCCCCTTCAGGCCGGGGTGCTCCAGGGCACAGCTGTACACTTGTCCCTCCTCGGGGGTCATGTCCAGTCTGGAGAACTGTGTGAAGGTTCCGTCTCTCTGAGGATAGGGCTGGGACACAGAGGCAGAGAGGGTCACGTTGACCCCATCTTTGGTCCAGTAGAAGTGGACCGGAGC
>CM060672.1:175000-222967 GCA_030686955.1 Odontamblyopus rebecca
AGTAGTAGTACATTACATACATACCCTGGGCACAGAGTACTGTAGTAGTAGTAGTAGTAGTAGTAGTAGTAGTAGTAGTAGTACATTACATACCCTGGGCACAGTACTGTAATAATAGTAGTAGTAGTAGTAGTAATAGTAGTAGTAGTAGTAGTAGTAGTACATGACATACCCTAAACACAGGAAGTACTGCAATAATAGTAATAGTAATAGTAGTAGTAGTAGTAGTAATAGTAGTAGTAATAATATTACATTACATACCCTAGCACAAAATACTGCAATAATAGTAGTAATAGTAGTAGTAGTAATGTAGTAGTACATGACATACCCTGGGCACAAATACTGCAATAATAATTGTAGTAGTTGTAGTAGTAGTAGTAGTAGTAGTAGTAATAGTAGTAGTACATGACATACCCTGGGCACAGGAGTACTGCAATAGTAGTAGTAGTAGTAGTAGTAGTAGTACATTACATACCCTGAGCACAGGAAATACTGCAGTAGTAGTTGTAGTAGTAGTAGTAGTAGTAGTAATAGTAGTAGTAGTAGTAGTAGTAGTAGTAGTAATAACAGTAATAGTAGTAGTACATTACATACCCTGGGCACAGAGTACTGCAGTAATAGTAGTAGTAGTACATTACATACCCTGGGCAGAGGAGTACTGCAGTAGTAGTTGTAGTAGTAGTAGTGTACATGACATACCCTGGGCACAAAATACTGCAATAATAATTGTAGTAATGTAGTAGTAGTAGTAGTAGTAGTAGTAGTAGTAGTACATGACATACCCTGGGCACAGAACTACTGCAGTAGTAATTGTAGTAGTAGTAATAGTAGTAGTAGTAATAGTAGTAATAATAGTAATAATAGTAATAGTAATACATAACATACCTAAACACAGAAATACTGCAATAGTAATTGTAGTAATAATAATAATAAGTAATAGTAGTAATAATAATAATAGTAGTAGTAGTAATACATTACATACCTGGCACAGAAATACTGCAGTAATTGCAATAGTAATAGTAGTAATAATAATATTAATAGTAATAGTAGTGTAGCAGTAACAGTAATAGTAATAATACATGACATACCTGGGCACAGAAATACTGCAGTAGTAATTGTAGTAGTAGTAATAATAGTAGTAGTAGTAGTACTAGTAGTAGTAGTACATGACATACCTGGGCACAGGAGTACTGCAGTAGTAGTTGTAGTAAGTAGTAGTAGTAGTAGTTGTAGTTGTAGTAGTTGTAGTAGTAGTTGCAGTAGTAGTAGTAGTAGTAGTAGTAGTAGTACATTACATACCCTAAACAGGAAATACTGCAATAGTAGTTGTAGTAATGTGTGTAATAGTAATAGTAGTAATAATAGTAATAATAGTAATAGTACATTACATACCCTAGGCACAAAATACTGCAGTATACAGTAGTAGTAATAATAATGTAGTATTAGTAGTAGCAGTGGCAGTAATAGTAGTAGTACATGACATACCCTGGGCACAAATACTGCAGTAATAATTGTAATAGTAGTAATAATAGTAATAGTAATAGTAGTAGTAGTAATAGTAATAGTACTAGTAGTAATAATACATGACATACCCTGGGCACAGAGTACTGCAGTAGTAGTTGTAGTAGTAGTAATAGTAGTAGTAGTAGTAGTAGTAGTAGCACATGACATACCCTGAGCACAGGAGAACTGCAGCAGTAGTAGTAGCAGTAGTAGTAGCAGTAGTAGTACATCACATACCCTGGGCACAGGAGTACTGCAGTAGCAGTAGTAGTAGTTGTAGTAGTAGTAATGAGTAGTACATTACATACCCTGAGCACAGAGTACTGCAGTAGTAGTTGTAGTAGTAGTAGTAGTAGTAGTAGTAGTAGTAGTAGTAGTAATAGTAGTAGTAGTAATGTACATGACATACCCTGGGCACAGAATACTGCAGTAGTAGTTGTAGTAAGTAGTAGTAGTAGTAGTAATACATGACATACCTAAACACAAAATACTGCAATAATAATAGTAATGTAGTAATAGTAATAGTAATAGTAGTAGTAGTAATACATGACATACCCTGGCACAAAATACTGCAATAGTAATAATAATAGTAGTAATAATAATAATAGTAGTAGTGTGTAGTAATACAATACATACCTAGCACAGAAATACTACAATAATAATTGTATGTAGTAGTAGTAATATGTAGTAGTAGTAATACATGACATACCCTGGGCACAGTACTGCAATAATAATTGTAGCAGTAGCAGTAGTTGTAGTAGTAGTAGTAGTAGTAGTAGTAGTAGTTGTAGTAGTAGTAGTAGCAGTAGTAGCAGTAGTAGTAGCAGTAGTAGCAGTAGTAGTAGGAGTACATTACATACCCTGGGCACAGGAGTACTGCAGTAGCAGTAGTAGTAGTTGTAGTAGTTGTACATTACATACCCTGGGCACAGGAGTACTGTAGTAGTGGTAGTAGTAGTACATTACATACCCTGGGCACAGGAGTACTGCAGTAGCAGTAGTAGTAGTTGTAGTAGTAGTACATTACATACCCTGGGCAGAGGAGTACTGCAGTAGTAGTAGCAGTAGTAGTAGTAGTAGTACATTACATACCCTGGGCACAGGAGTACTGCAGTAGTAGTAGCAGTAGTAGTAGTAGTAGTACATTACATACCCTGGGCACAGGAGTACTGCAGTAGTAGTAGCAGTAGTAGTAGTAGTAGTACATTACATACCCTGGGCACAGGAGTACTGCAGTAGCAGTAGTAGTAGGAGCTTCATGTTGAACTGAAGTACACAGAGATCTGTCTGTTTGTATAAACCAGAACTCAGCCAATCAGAGCTCAGCACATCAGAGCTCAGCCAATCAGAGCGCTGCACATCACCTGTCTCCAGGTAGAATTGTTTGGAAACATTTACAGAACATATTCACTTGTTGTGACCGTTTTAGCTCAGGTGACCTCCAATACGCAGCTTAACATTTATGAATCGAATTAATCTCACAGAGATAAGTCAACAGGGGCTTTTGATTAGGTTTGGCTGAAACCATGTGTGACTCCAAAGTGGTTTAAAAAGTTTACAAAATACTAAATGTAGAACAATAATTAAATTAGAAACAAAATGAGTGGAATTCTTCAGAGCCTCAGACTCCTGAGGGTCTCTGAGGTCTGGAGCCTCTGGTGCAACATTTATCTGAAAACACCATGGATCAGTGTTTTCTGACTGCTCTGTTTCCTGGTCGATTTCTGAGTCAGTCTGTGTGAGGTCTGGTCCTGGACCTCAGTCTGTGTGAGGTCTGGTCCTGGACCTCAGTCTGTGTGAGGTCTGGTCCTGGACATCAGTGAGGTCTGGTTCTGGACCTCAGTGAGGTCTGGTCCTGGACCTCAGTGAGGTCTGGTCCTGGACCTCAGTGAGGTTTGGTCCTGGACCTCAGTCAGGTTTGGTCCTGGACCTCAGTGAGGTCTGGTCCTGGACCTCAGTCTGTGTGAGGTCTGGTCCTGGACCTCAGTCTGTGTGAGGTCTGGTCCTGGACATCAGTGAGGTTTGGTCCTGGACCTCAGTGAGGTCTGGTCCTGGACCTCAGTCTGTGTGAGGTCTGGTTCTGGGCCTCAGTCAGGTTTGGTCCTGGACCTCAGTCAGGTTTGGTCCTGGACCTCAGTCAGGTCTGGTTCTGGACCTCAGTCAGGTTTGGTCCTGGACCTCAGTGAGGTTTGGTCCTGGACCTCAGTGAGGTTTGGTCCTGGACCTCAGTGAGGTTTGGTCCTGGACCTCAGTGAGTTCTGGTCCTGGACCTCAGTGAGGTCTGGTCCTGGACCTCAGTGAGGTCTGGTCCTGGACCTCAGTGAAGTTTGTTCCTGGACCTCAGTCAGGTTTGGTCCTGGACCTCAGTGAGGTTTGGTCCTGGACCTCAGTGAGGTCTGGTCCTGGACCTCAGTCAGGTTTGGTCCTGGACCTCAGTCAGGTTTGGTCCTGGACCTCAGTGAGTTCTGGTCCTGGACCTCAGTGAGGTTTGGTCCTGGACCTCAGTGAGTTCTGGTCCTGGACCTCAGTCAGGTCTGGTCCTGGACCTCAGTCAGGTCTGGTCCTGGACCTCAGTGAGGTCTGGTCCTGGACCTCAGTGAGGTTTGGTCCTGGACCTCAGTCAGGTTTGGTCCTGGACCTCAGTGAGGTCTGGTCCTGGACCTCAGTGAGGTTTGGTGCTGGACCTCAGTGAGGTTTGGTCCTGGACCTCAGTGAGGTCTGGTCCTGGACCTCAGTCTGTGTGAGGTCTGGTCCTGGACCTCAGTGAGGTCTGGTCCTGGACCTCAGTGAGGTTTGGTCCTGGACCTCGGTGAAGTTTGGTCCTGGACCTCAGTGAGGTCTGGTCCTGGACCTCAGTCTGCATGAGGTCTGGTCCTGGACCTCAGTGAGGTCTGGTCCTGGACCTCAGTCTGTGTGAGGTCTGGTCCTGGACCTCAGTCTGTGTGAGGTCTGGTCCTGGACATCAGTGAGGTCTGGTTCTGGGCCTCAGTGAGGTTTGGTCCTGGACCTCGGTGAGGTTTGGTCCTGGACCTCAGTGAGGTCTGGTCCTGGACCTCAGTCAGGTCTGGTTCTGGACCTCAGTCTGCGTGAGGTCTGGTCCTGGACTTCAGTGAGGTCTGGTTCTGGACCTCAGTCTGTGTGATTTCTGGTCCTGGACCTCAGTCAGGTTTGGTCCTGGACCTCAGTGAGTTCTGGTCCTGGACCTCAGTCAGGTCTGGTCCTGGACCTCAGTCAGGTTTGGTCCTGGACCTCAGTGAGTTCTGGTCCTGGACCTCAGTCAGGTTTGGTCCTGGACCTCAGTGAGTTCTGGTCCTGGACCTCAGTCAGGTTTGGTCCTGGACCTCAGTCAGGTTTGGTCCTGGACCTCAGTGAGGTTTGGTTCTGGTTGAACCGGTCTGAGGAAAGTCCCTGAGAAACGGCTCTGAGCCAATCAGAAAAGAGAACAGGTCTGAGTCGGCTGTTACCGGGCAGAGCAGAGCAAGAAAGAACGACTCATATAATTTGAGCTGTTCTTTCTTCTCCGCTGAGCAGCAGAATCACGTTACGTGACACATAAAGTACACACATCACAGACGTATGTACACAACAAAACCACAAACTACACAAGAACTAGACCTGGACTAGACCTGGACTAAAACAGGACTACACCAAGACTTGACCAGGACTAGAACAGAACTAGGACAAAGCCAGGAGTGGATGTTGTAAACCTAAATATGGTAAAAGTTGTAAATGATTGATTTAATCACGTTTTGCATTAATAAACCCATCAGCACATAAGCGTGACTGACATCGTGAGGGACAGTGGAGCTGTTACGGACCAAAATACTTTTACACTTTTATGGTACAAGCACGAAACTTTTCCAGATTATTAACACGATGAATATTTCTGGATCTGGAACCAAGTCTAATTTATCACTGGAGCTGAGAACTGCACACGTCACAAAATGGACATGAAAATGAGGC
The DNA here is from genome assembly GCA_030686955.1 of Odontamblyopus rebecca. Lineage (NCBI taxonomy): Eukaryota > Metazoa > Chordata > Actinopteri > Gobiiformes > Gobiidae > Odontamblyopus > Odontamblyopus rebecca. The sequence continues at coordinate 180,467 of CM060672.1, forward strand.
CGTCATAAAAAATAGTGCAGAATCCTTCTTATCGTCTAATCTGTTAGTTGTCACTTTTGTAAGGGTTGTGTGGGTTCCCTATGGTTGAAATCCTAGTTAATAAAATATTTCAAAGCCATTTTTATTTTTGATAACAAAAAGATTTAACATCTCTAAAGATATTTCATAATGATGCTGCATGGAAGCAACGCTCCAAATGATGAAATAATGCATTCAAAAATAAAAGAAGAGTTATGGCTGCACCATAAACTGGGTGTTCTTGTTTCTGTCTGCCTGGTGACAGATGATGCAGTCACATGACCTGTGTGTTTAGCACAGCTGCTGTGAGTCAGTTTGAGACTCAGTTTGTGTGAGACGTTCAGGGCGACAGAGATGACGGGGACCTGGGTGACACTGTGTCTGATGCTGTTATTGGAAACTGCAGGTAAGATTATTTAGAACTATTATTTTAGTTTATTAACTGGGAGAACCAGTGGTGAAGTCTTTCCTCTTTCTCTGGAGCGGTGTTAGGAGAGTTTAGAGCTTCACTAATGATGCCGGCTGCACAGAGAACGTTCTGAAAGTTTATTATTATTATTATTATTATTATTATTATTATTATCATCATGGGTAGATATCATAATCAGGGTTATTGTAATAGTCAAATAAATTGTCTCGGACAAATAAAAACTACATTCACTGATCACACAAACTGTCCAACATGAGTGTAACTACACTTGTGACACAACGATGTGGTTTTCCCACGATTCGACACGGATCTCGATACACAGGTTATGAAGTCGATTTGATACGTTTTAAGATGGGAAAAAGTCATGTAATTTTTTCCTGCTAATGAGTATAATATAATAACATTATGATGTTAATGAAACCCTAACCCAAACCTTAACCCTCCTCCAGCAGAGACAGTACGTAGCTCCTCCCCCACTGCCCCCTACAGTCTGTGCTCATACACTGCACCCTCCTGTCCTCTTTCTGGGCTCTGAAACTACGTTATATCACACAGAAATGTCTAAACGGACACACTGACACAGAGTCTGAGAAACAGCTCCATAAAAAGTGTTGGTTGGTTAGAATATTTCAGCTGTGGAGAAGTTTTCTGTTGCATCTGAGAAGAACTCTGCGATTACGGTTTTCATTTTGCACCAAAATAAATGACAACACAGTGCGTATGACACATGCATATCGACACGTATACCAAACGAACACGGGTATCGAATCATGAGACTAATACTGAATGATTCGATATTATGTCGGATATCGCTGCATCCCTAAAATACACAGTCTAAAGGTCTAAACCAGGAGAGGGATCCAGTGGTTCACCAGCGTTAAACTGAACTTTCTTCTACCATCAGACTCATATTATTCAGTTATTGTTGGAATCTTAATAAAATAATGTTTTTATGATCTTCTGTCTGTTCTCAGGTGGATTTATTTCTTTCTACAGACAGGCTCGCTGTGAGTTCAACTCCACTGAGCTTCAGGACATGTGGTACATTTCCTCTTATTTCTACAACAAACTGGAGCTCATCAGGTTCGACAGTCGTGTGGGGAAGTTTGTGGGATACACGGCTTTAGGGGTCTACAACGCTGAGAGATGGAACAATGACACTGCATGGCTCGAGAGGATGAGACATGAGAAGGACAGACTCTGTGGTAACAATGTCCCGAACCGGTACAACGCCATCCTCTCCAAATCAGGTGAGTGTGTGTGACCCTGTGTGTGTGTGTGACCTGTGTGTGTGTGTGACCTGTGTGTGTGTGACCCTGTGTGTGTGTGACCCTGTGTGTGTGTGTGACCCTGTGTGTGTGTGTGTGTGTGTGTGTGACCCTGTGTGTGTGTGTGTGTGTGTGTGTGACCCTGTGTGTGTGTGTGACCCTGTGTGTGTGTGTGTGACCCTGTGTGTGTGTGTGTGTGTGTGTGTGTGTGTGTGTGACCCTGTGTGTGTGTGTGAGACCCTGTGTGTGTGTGTGTGTGTGTGTGTGTGTGTGTGTGTGTGTGTGTGACCCTGTGTGTGTGTGACCTGGTGTGTGTGTGACCTGTGTGTGTGTGTGACCTGTGTGTGTGTGACCCTGTGTGTGTGTGACCCTGTGTGTGTGTGACCTGTGTGTGTGTGTGTGTGTGACCCTGTGTGTGTGTGACCTGTGTGTGTGTGTGACCCTGTGTGTGTGTGTGTGACCCTGTGTGTGACCCTGTGTGTGTGTGACCCTGTGTGTGTGTGACCCTGTGTGTGTGTGACCCTGTGTGTGTGTGTGTGTGACCCTGTGTGTGTGTGTGTGACCCTGTGTGTGTGTGTGAGACCCTGTGTGTGTGTGTGTGTGTGTGTGTGTGTGTGTGTGTGTGACCCTGTGTGTGTGTGACCCTGTGTGTGTGTGACCCTGTGTGTGTGTGACCTGTGTGTGTGTGACCCTGTGTGTGTGTGTGTGACCCTGTGTGTGTGTGACCCTGTGTGTGTGTGTGTGACCCTGTGTGTGTGTGACCCTGTGTGTGTGTGACCCTGTGTGTGTATGTGACCCTGTGTGTGTGTGACCCTGTGTATGTGACCCTGTGTGTGTATGTGACCCTGTGTGTGTGTGTGACCCTGTGTGTGTGTGTGTGTGTGTGTGTGTGTGACCCTGTGTGTGTGTGTGTGTGTGTGTGACCCTGTGTGTGTGACCCTGTGTGTGTGTGTGTGTGTGTGTGTGTGTGACCCTGTGTGTGTGACCCTGTGTGTGTGTGTGTGTGTGACCCTGTGTGTGTGTGTGTGACCCTGTGTGTGTGTGTGTGACCCTGTGTGTGTGTGTGTGTGTGACCCTGTGTGTGTGTGTGACCCTGTGTGTGTGACCCTGTGTGTGTGTGTGTGTATGTGACCCTGTGTGTGTGTGTGACCCTGTGTGTGTGTGTGTGTGACCCTGTGTGTGTGTGTGTGTGTGACCCTGTGTGTGTGTGTGACCCTGTGTGTGTGTGTGTGTGTGACCCTGTGTGTGTGTGTGACCCTGTGTGTGTGTGTGTGTGACCCTGTGTGTGTGTGTGTGACCCTGTGTGTATGTGACCCTGTGTGTGTGTGACCCTCTCTCTCCGGTTGTTCCAGTGGAGCCGTACGCGGTGCTGCACTCGTCGCCCTCTGGTGGCAGTGAGCAGGTTTTCGTCTGCAGCGTCTACGGATTTTTCCCCAAACACATCAGTGTTTCCTGGACCAACAACGGGCAGAGCCTGAGTGAAGGAGTCAGCAGCACCGACCTGATGCCCGACGCCGACTGGTACTACCAGCTCCAGTCACAGCTCGAGTACCAGCCCAGGTCTGAACCAGGACTGAACCAGGACTGAACCGGGACTGAACCAGGACTGAACCAGGACTGAACCAGGACTGAACCAGGACTGAACCAGGACTGAACCAGGACTGAACCAGGACTGAACCGGGACTGAACCAGGACTGAACCAGGACTGAACCGGGTCTAAACCAGGACTGAACCAGAACTAAACCAGGACTGAACCAGGACTGAAGCAGAACTGAACCAGGACTGAACCAGGTCTGAACCAGGACTGAACCAGGTCTGAACCAGGACTAACCCAGGACTAAACCAGGTCTGAACCAGGACTGAACCAGGACTGAACCAGGACTGAACCAGGACTGAACCAGGACTGAACCAGGACTAGACCAGGACTGAACCAGGACTAGACCAGGACTAGACCAGGACTGAACCAGGACTAGTCCAGAACTGAACCAGGACTGAACCAGGACTAAACCAGGACTGAACCAGGACTGAACCAGGTCTGAACCAGGACTGAACCAGGACTGAACCAGGACTGAACCAGGACTGAACCAGGACTGAACCAGGACTGAACCAGGACTGAACCAGGACTGAACCAGGACTGAACCAGGACTAGACCAGGACTGAACCAGGTCTGAACCAGGACTGAACCAGGACTGAACCAGGACTGAACCAGGACTGAACCAGGGCTGAACAAGGACTGAACCAGGTCTGAACCAGGACTGAACCAGGACTGACCCAGGACTAGACCAGGTCTGAACCAGGACTAGACCAGGACTGAACCGGGACTGAACCAGGACTGAACCAGGTCTTAAACTGGACTAAACCTGGACTGAACCAGCACTGAACCAGGACGAAACCGGGACTGAACCGGGACTGAACCGGGACTGAACCAGGACTGAACCAGGACTGAACCAGGACTGAACCGGGTCTAAACCAGGACTGAACCAGGACTGAACCAGGACTGAACCGGGACTGAACCGGGACTGAACCGGGACTGAACCAGGACTGAACCGGGTCTAAACCGTGACTAAACCGGGTCTAAACCGTGACTGAACCGGGACTGAACCAGGACTAAACCAGAACTAAACCGGGTCTAAACCTGGACTGAACCAGGACTGAACCAGGACTGAACCGGGTCTAAACCAGGACTGAACCAGGACTGAACCAGGACTGAACCGCGACTGAACCAGGACTGAACCAGGACTAAACCCGGACTTAACCAGGTCTGAACCAGGAATAAACCAGGACTGAACCGGGTCTGAACCAGGACTAAACCAGGACTGAACCGGGACTGAACCGGGACTGAACCAGGACTGAACCGGGACTGAACCGGGACTGAACCAGGACTGAACCAGGACTTAACCAGGACTAAACCAGGACTGAACCAGGACTGAACCAGGACTTAACCAGGACTGAACCAGGACTAAACCAGGACTGAACCAGGACTGAACCAGGTCTGATGCAGGACGGAACCAGGACTGAACCGGGACTGGACCAGGACTGAACCAGGACTAAACCCGGACTGAACCCAGACTGAACCGGGACTGAACCAGGACTGAACCAGGACTAAACCAGGACTGAACCAGGACTGAACCGGGACTGGACCGGGACTGGACCAGGACTGAACCAGGACTGAACCAGGACTAGACCAGGACTGAACCAGGACTGACCCAGGACTAGACCAGGTCTGAACCAGGACTAAACCAGGACTGAACCAGGACTGAACCAGGACTGAACCAGGACTGAACCAGGACTGAACCGGGTCTGAACCAGGACTGAACCGGGACTGAACCATGACTGAACCGGGACTGAACCGGGACTGAACCGGGTCTGAACCGGGACTGAACCAGGTCTGAACCGGGTCTGAACCAGGACTGAACCAAGACTAAACCAGGACTGAACCAGGACTGAACCAGGTCTGAACCAGGACTGAACCAGGACTGAACCAGGACTAGACCAGGACTGAACCAGGACTGACCCAGGACTAGACCAGGTCTGAACCAGGACTAGACCAGGACTAAACCAGGACTGAACCAGGACTGAACCAGGACTAAACCATGACTGAACCAGGACTAAACCAGGACTAAACCAGGACTGAACCGGGACTGAACCGGGACTGAACCGGGTCTGAACCGGGACTGAACCGGGTCTGAACCGGGTCTGAACCGGGTCTGAACCGGGACTGAACCAGGTCTGAACCAGGACTGAACCAGGACTGAACCAGGACTGAACCAGGGCTAAACCACGACTGAACCGGGACTGAACCGGGACTGAACCGGGACTGAACCGGGTCTGAACCGGGACTGAACCGGGACTGAACCGGGACTGAACCGGGTCTAAACCAGGACTAAATTAGGACTGAACCGGGACTGAACCGGGACTGAACCGGGACTGAACCGGGACTGAACCGGGTCTAAACCAGGACTAAATTAGGACTGAACCGGGACTGAACCGGGACTGAACCGGGACTGAACCGGGACTGAACCGGGACTGAACCAGGACTGAACCGGGTCTAAACCAGGACTGAACCAGGACTGAACCAGGACTGAACCAGGACTGAACCAGGACTAAACCAGGACTGAACCAGGACTAAACCAGGACTGAACCAGGACTGAACCAGGTCTGAACCAGGACTAAACCAGGACTGAACCGGGACTGAACCAGGACTGAACCAGGACTAAACCAGGACTGAACCAGGACTGAACCGGGACTGAACCAGGACTGAACCAGGACTAAACCAGGACTGAACCAGGACTGAACCAGGACTGAACCAGGACTGAACCGGGTCTGAACCGGGACTGAACCGGGACTGAACCGGGACTGAACCAGGACTTAACCAGGACTTAACCAGGACTAAACCAGGACTGAACCAGGACTGAACCAGGACTTAACCAGGACTGAACCAGGACTAAACCAGGACTGAACCAGGACTCAACCGGGACTGAACCAGGACTAAATTAGGACTGAACCGGGACTGAACCAGGACTGAACCGGGTCTAAACCGTGACTGAACCAGGACTGAACCGGGACTGACCCAGGACTGAACCAGAACTAAAACGGGACTGAACTGGGTCTAAACCGGGACTGAACCTGGTCTAAACCGGGTCTAAACCGGGTCTAAACCTGGTCTAAACCGGGTCTAAACCAGGACTGAACCAGGACTTAACCAGGACTAAACCAGGACTAAACCAGGACTGAACCAGGACTTAACCAGGACTTAACCAGGACTAAACCAGGACTGAACCAGGACTAAACCAGGACTAAACCAGGACTAAACCAGGACTGAACCAGGACTGAACCAGGACTGAACCGGGACTGAACCAGGGCTGAGCCGGGACTGAACCAGGACTGAACCAGGACTGAACCAGGACTGAACCAGGACTGAACCAGGACTGAACCAGGACTGAACCAGGACTGAACCAGGACTGAACCAGGACTGAACCAGGTCTGAACCAGGACTGAACCAGGACTGAACCAGGACTAGTCCAGAACTGAACCAGGACTGAACCAGGACTGAACCAGGACTGAACCAGGACTGAACCAGGACTAGACCAGGACTGAACCAGGACTAGACCAGGACTAGACCAGGACTGAACCAGGACTGAACCAGGACTAAACCAGGACTGAACCAGGACTAAACCAGGACTGAACCAGGACTGAACCGGGACTAAACCAGGACTGAACCGGGACTGAACCAGGACTAAACCAGGACTGAACCAGGACTGAACCAGGACTGAACCAGGTCTGAACCGGGTCTGAACCGGGACTGAACCAGGACTGAACCAGGACTAGTCCAGAACTGAACCAGGACTGAACCGGGACTGAACCGGGACTGAACCGGGACTGAACCGGGACTGAACCGGGACTGAACCGGGACTGAACCAGGACTGAACCAGGACTGAACCAGGACTGAACCAGGACTAAACCAGGACTGAACCAGGACTTAACCAGGACTTAACCAGGACTAAACCAGGACTGAACCAGGACTAAACCAGGACTAAACCAGGGTATAAACTAGGACTGAACCGGGACTGAACCAGGACTGAACCGGGTCTAAACCAGGACTGAACCAGGACTGAACCAGGACTGAACCAGGACTAAACCAGGACTGAACCAGGACTGAACCAGGACTGAACCGGGACTAAACCGGGACTGAACCGGGACTAAACCGGGACTGAACCAGGACTGAACCAGGACTGAACCAGGACTAAACCAGGACTGAACCAGGACTGAACCAGGACTGAACCAGGACTAAACCGGGACTTAACCGGGACTTAACCTGGACTGAACCGGGACTGAACCGGGACTGAACCAGGACTGAACCAGGACTAAACCAGGACTGAACCAGGACTGAACCAGGTCTAAACCAGGACTAAACCAGGACTGAACCGGGACTGGACCAGGACTGAACCGGGTCTGAACCAGGACTGAACCAGGTCTGAACCGGGACTGAACCGGGACAGAACCAGGACTGAACCGGGACTGAACCTGGACTGATCCAGGACTGAACCAGGACTTAACCAGGACTTAACCAGGACTTAACCAGGACTGAACCAGGACTGAACCAGGACTTAACCAGGACTTAACCAGGACTAAACCAGGACTGAACCAGGACTAAACCAGGACTAAACCAGGACTGAACCAGGACTGAACCAGGTCTAAACCTGGACTAAACCAGGAATAAACCAGGTCTAAACCAGGACTGAACCAGGACTAAACCAGGACTAAACCAGGACTAAACCAGGACTAAACCAGGTCTAAACCAGGACTGAACCAGGACTAAACCAGGACTGAACCAGGACTAAACCAGGACTGAACCGGGACTGAACCGGGACTGAACCGGGTCTAAACCAGGACTAAATTAGGACTGAACCGGGACTGAACCGGGACTGAACCAGGACTGAACCAGGACTGAACCGGGACTGAACCGGGTCTGAACCGGGTCTGAACCGGCTCTGAACCGGGACTGAACCGGGACTGAACCAGGACTAAATTAGGACTGAACCGGGACTGAACCAGGACTGAACCGGGTCTAAACCGTGACTGAACCAGGACTGAACCGGGACTGAACCGGGTCTAAACCGCGACTGAACCGGGTCTGAACCGGCTCTGAACCGCGACTGAACCAGGACTGAACCAGGACTAAACCGGGACTGAACCGGGACTGGACCAGGACTGGACCAGGACTAAACCAGGACTGAACCGGGGCTGGACCGGGACGGGACCGGGACTGCACCGGGGCTGAACCAGGTCTGAACCGGGACTGAACCGGGACTGAACCGGGACTAAACCGGGACTGAACCAGGACTGAACCAGGACTTAACCAGGACTTAACCAGGACTTAACCAGGACTAAACCAGGACTGAACCAGGACTGAACCAGGACTTAACCAGGACTGAACCAGGACTAAACCAGGACTGAACCAGGACTGAACCAGGACTGAACCAGGACTAAACCGCGACTGAACCGGGACTGGACCAGGACTGGACCAGGACTAAACCAGAACTGAACCAGGACTGAACCAGAACTAAAACGGGACTGACCCAGGACTGAACCAGAACTAAAACGGGACTGAACCGGGTCTAAACCGGGACTGAACCGGGTCTAAACCGGGTCTAAACCTGGTCTAAACCGGGTCTGAACCGAGACTGAACCGGGACTGAACCGGGGCTGAACCGGGACTAAACCGGGACTGAACCGGGACTAAACCAGGACTAAACCAGGACTGAACCAGGACTGAACCAGGACTTAACCAGGACTAAACCAGGACTGAACCAGGACTGAACCAGGACTAAACCAGGACTGAACCAGGACTGAACCAGGACTGAACCAGGACTGAACCGGGACTGAACCAGGACTGAACCAGGACTGAACCAGGACTGAACCAGGTCTGAACCAGGACTGAACCAGGACTGAACCAGGACTGAACCAGGACTGAACCAGGACTGAACCAGGACTGAACCAGGACTGAACCAGGTCTGAACCAGGACTGAACCAGGACTGAACCAGGACTAGTCCAGAACTGAACCAGGACTGAACCAGGACTGAACCAGGACTGAACCAGGACTGAACCAGGACTAGACCAGGACTGAACCAGGACTGAACCAGGACTAGACCAGGACTGAACCAGGACTGTACCAGGTCTAAACCAGGACTGAACCAGGCTTAAACCAGGACTGAACCTGGACTTAACCTGGACTAAACCGGGTCTGAACCGGGTCTGAACCAGGACTGAACCAGGACTGAACCAGGACTGAACCAGGACTGAACCAGGACTGAACCGGGACTGAACCAGGACTGAACCAGGACTGAACCAGGACTAGACCAGGACTGAACCAGGACTGAACCGGGACTGGACCGGGACTGAACCGGGACTGAACCGGGACTGAACCGGGACTGAACCGGGACTGAACCAGGACTGAACCAGGACTGAACCAGGACTAAACCAGGACTAAACCAGGACTGAACCAGGACTTAACCAGGACTTAACCAGGACTAAACCAGGACTGAACCAGGACTAAACCAGGACTAAACCAGGACTGAACCGGGACTTAACCCGGACTGAACCGGGACTAAACCAGGACTGAACCAGGACTGAACCAGGACTGAACCAGGACTAAACCAGGACTGAACCAGGACAAAACCAGGACTAAACCGGGACTGAACCGGGACTGAACCGGGACTGAACCGGCTCTGAACCGGGACTGAACCGGGTCTGAACCAGGACTAAACCAGGACTAAACCAGGACTAAACCAGGACTGAACCAGGACTGAACCAGGACTGAACCAGGACTAAACCAGGACTGAACCGGGACTGAACCGGGACTGAACCGGGACTGAACCGGGACTGAACCGGGACTGAACCGGGACTGAACCAGGACTAAACCAGGACTAAACCAGGACTGAACCAGGACTGAACCAGGACTGAACCAGGACTAAACCAGGACTGAACCGGGACTGAACCGGGACTGAACCGGGACTGAACCAGGACTAAACCAGATCTAAACCGGGACTGAACCGGGACTAAACCAGGACTGAACCGGGACTGAACCGGGACTGAACCTGGGCTGAACCAGGACTTAACCAGGACTTAACCAGGACTAAACCAGGACTGAACCAGGACTGAACCAGGACTTAACCAGGACTGAACCAGGACTAAACCAGGACTGAACCAGGACTGAACCAGGACTGAACCAGGACTAAACCGGGACTGAACCGGGACTGAACCAGGACTGAACCAGGACTAAACCAGGACTGAACCAGGACTGAACCAGGACTGAACCAGGACTGAACCAGGACTAAACCAGGACTGAACCAGGACTGAACCAGGACTGAACCAGGACTAAACCAGGACTGAACCGGGACTGAACCGGGACTGAACCGGGACTGAACCGGGACTGAACCGGGACTGAACCGGGACTGAACCAGGACTAAACCAGGACTAAACCAGGACTGAACCAGGACTGAACCAGGTCTGAACCAGGACTGAACCAGGACTGAACCGGGACTGAACCGGGACTGAACCGGGACTGAACCAGGACTGAACCAGGACTGAACCGGGACTGAACCGGGACTGAACCGGGACTGAACCGGGACTGAACCGGGACTGAACCAGGACTGAACCAGGACTTAACCAGGACTTAACCAGGACTAAACCAGGACTGAACCAGGACTGAACCAGGACTTAACCAGGACTGAACCAGGACTAAACCAGGACTGAACCAGGACTGAACCAGGACTGAACCAGGACTAAACCAGGACTGAACCAGGACTGGACCAGGACTGAACCAGGACTAAACCAGGACTGAACCAGGACTGAACCAGGACTGAACCAGGACTGAACCAGGACTAAACCAGGACTGAACCAGGACTGAACCAGGACTGAACCAGGACTAAACCAGGACTGAACCAGGACTGAACCTGTACTGATCCAGGACTTAACCAGGACTTAACCAGGACTTAACCAGGACTGAACCGGGACTGAACCGGGACTGAACCAGGACTGAACCAGGACTAAACCAGGACTTAACCAGGACTGAACCAGGTCTGAACCAGGAATAAACCAGGACTGAACCGGGACTGGACCAGGACTGAACCGGGTCTGAACCAGGACTGAACCAGGTCTGAACCGGGACTGAACCGGGACAGAACCAGGTCTGAACCTGGTCTCAACCAGGACTAAACCAGGACTGAACCAGGACTTAACCAGGACTTAACCAGGACTAAACCAGGACTGAACCAGGACTGAACCAGGACTTAACCAGGACTTAACCAGGACTAAACCAGGACTAAACCAGGACTGAACCAGGACTAAACCAGGACTAAACCAGGACTAAACCAGGACTAAACCAGGACTGAACCAGGACTGAACCAGGACTGAACCAGGACTAAACCAGGTCTAAACCAGGACTGAACCGGGACTGGACCGGGACTGGACCGGGACTGGGCCGGGACTGAACCGGGTCTGAACCTGGACTAAACCGGGACTAAACCTGGACTACAACACGACTGAACCAGGACTAAACCAGGACTAAACCAGGACTAAACCAGGACTAAACCAGGTCTAAACCAGGACTGAACCAGGACTAAACCAGGACTGAACCAGGACTAAACCAGGACTGAACCAGGACTGAACCAGGACTGAACCAGGACTGAACCAGGACTAAACCAGGTCTAAACCAGGACTGAACCAGGACTGAACCAGGACTGAACCAGGACTGAACCAGGACTAAACCAGGACTAAACCAGGACTAAACCAGGACTGAACCAGGACTGAACCAGGACTAAACCAGGACTAAACCAGGACTAGACCAGGACTAGACCAGGACTAAACCAGGACTGAACCAGGACTGAACCAGGACTTAACCAGGACTTAACCAGGACTGAACCAGGACTAAACCAGGACTGAACCAGGACTGAACCGGGACTGAACCGGGACTGAACCGGGACTGAACCAGGACTGAACCAGGACTGAACCAGGACTAAACCGGGACTGAACCAGGACTAGACCGGGACTGAACCAGGACTGAACCAGGTCTGAACCAGGTCTGAACCAGGACTGAACCAGGACTAAACCAGGACTAAACCAGGACTGAAACAGCGCTGAACCAGGACTGAACCAGGACTGAACCACGTCTGAACCAGGTCTGAACCAGGTCTGAACCAGGACTGAACCAGGACTGAACCAGGACTGAACCAGCGCTGAACCAGGTCTGAACCAGCACTGAACCGGGTCAGAACCTGGACTAAACCGGGACTGAACCTGGACTGAACCGGGACTGAACCAGGACTAAACCAGGACTGAACCAGGACTGAACCAGGACTGAACCAGGACTAAACCAGGACTAAACCGGGACTGAACCGGGACTGAACCGGGACTGAACCGGGACTGAACCAGGACTGAACCGGGACTGAACCGGGACTGAACCAGGACTGAACCGGGACTGAACCGGGACTGAACCAGGACTGAACCAGGACTGAACCAGGACTGAACCAGGACTGAACCGGGACTGAACCGGGACTGAACCGGGACTGAACCGGGACTGAACCAGGACTGAACCAGGACTGGACCAGGACTGAACCGGGACTGAACCAGGACTAAACGAGGACTGTACCATGACTGAACCTGGACTGAACCAGGAATAAACCTGGACTGAACCAGGACTGAACCAGGACTGAACCAAGACTGAACAAGGACTGAACCAGGACTGAACCAGGACTGAACCAGGACTGAACCAGGACTGAACCAGGACTAGACCAGGTCTTAACCAGGACTGAACCCCGAGTGAACCAGGACTCAACCAGGACTTAACCAGGACAGAACCAGGGCTGAACCAGGACTGAACCGGGACTAGACCAGGACTGAACCAGGACTGAACCAGAACTAAAACAGGTCTGAACCAGGACTGAACCGGGACTGAACCAGGACTGAACCGGGACTAAATTAGGACTGAACCGGGACTGAACCAGGACTGAACCGGGACTGAACCAGGACTAAACTAGGACTGAACCGGGTCTGAACCGGGTCTAAACCGCGACTGAACCGGGTCTGAACCGGCTCTGAACCGCGACTGAACCAGGACTGAACCAGGACTAAACCGGGACTAAACCAGGACTGAACCAGGACTGAACCGGGACTAAACCAGGACTGAACCGGGACTGAACCAGGACTGAACCGGGTCTAAACCGGGTCTGAACCGGGACTGAACCAGAACTAAACCGGGACTGAACCGGGACTGAACCGGGACTGAACCGGGACTGAACCGGGACTGAACCGGGACTGAACCGGGACTGAACCGGGACTGAACCGGGTCTAAACCAGGACTAAATTAGGACTGAACCGGGACTGAACCGGGACTGAACCAGGACTGAACCGGGACTGAACCGGGACTGAACCAGGACTGAACCAGGACTGAACCAGGACTAAACCAGGACTGAACCAGGACTGAACCAGGACTGAACCAGGACTGAACCAGGACTGAACCGGGACTGAACCAGGACTGAACCGGGTCTAAACCAGGACTAAATTAGGACTGAACCAGGACTGAACCGGGACTGAACCGGGACTGAACCGGGACTGAACCGGGACTGAACCGGGACTGAACCGGGACTGAACCGGGACTGAACCGGGACTGAACCAGGACTAAACCAGGACTGAACCAGGACTGAACCGGGACTGAACCAGGACTAAACCAGGACTAAACCAGGACTGAACCGAGACTGAACCGGGACTGAACCGGGACTAAACCGGGACTGAACCAGGACTGAACCAGGACTGAACCGAGACTGAACCGGGACTGAACCAGGTCTTAACCAGGACTTAACCAGGTCTTAACCAGGACTTAACCAGGACTTAACCAGGACTGAACCAGGACTTAACCAGGACTTAACCAGGACTAAACCAGGACTTAACCAGGACTGAACCAGGACTTAACCAGGACTTAACCAGGACTAAACCAGGACTGAACCAGGACTAAACCAGGACTAAACCAGGACTAAACCAGGACTGAACCGGGACTGAACCGGGACTGAACCAGGACTGAACTAGGACTGAACCAGGACTAAACCAGGACTCAACCAGGACTGAACCAGGACTAAACCAGGTCTTAACCAGGACTGAACCAGGACTTAACCAGGACTTAACCAGGACTAAACCAGGACTGAACCAGGACTAAACCAGGACTAAACCAGGACTAAACCAGGACTGAACCGGGACTGAACCGGGACTGAACCAGGACTGAACTTGGACTGAACCGGGACTGAACCTGATCTGAACCAGGACTGAACCAGGACTGAACCATTACTGAACCAGGACTGAACCAGGTCTGAACCAGGACTGAACCAGGACTGAACCAGGACTGAACCAGGACTGAACCAGGACTAGACCAGGACTGAACCAGGACTGAACCAGGACTGAACCAGGACTGAACCAGGACTGAACCAGGACTGAACCAGGACTGAACCAGGACTAGACCAGGTCTGAACCAGGACTGAACCAGGACTGAACCAGGACTAAACCAGGACTGAACCAGGACTGAACCAGGACTGAACCAGGACTGAACCAGGACTAAACCAGGACTGAACCAGGACTGAACCAGGACTAGACCAGGTCTGAACCAGGACTGAACCAGGACTCATCCAGGACTGATCCAGGACTGAACCAGGACTAAACCAGGACTAAACCTGGACTAAACTAGCACTAGACCAGGACTAAACCAGGACTGAACCGGGTCTGAACCGGGACTGAACCGGGACTGAACCGGGTCTGAACCGGGACTGAAACAGGACTAAACCAGGACTAAACCAGGACTAAAGCAGGACTGAACTGGGACTGAACCGGGACGAAACCGGGACTGAACCGGGACTGAACCAGGACTGAACCGGGACTGAACCGGGACTGAACCGGGACTGAACCAGGACTAAACCAGGACTAAACCAGGACTGAACCAGGACTGAACCAGGACTAAACCAGGACTAAACCAGGACTGAACCAGGACTGAACCAGGACTGAACCGGGACTGAACCAGGACTGAACCGGAACTGAACCGGGACTGAACCGGGACTGAACCAGGACTGAACCTGGACTTAACCTCGACTGAACCAGGACTTAACCAGGACTTAACCAGGACTTAACCAGGACTAAACCAGGACTGAACCAGGACTGAACCAGGACTTAACCAGGACTGAACCAGGACTAAACCAGGACTGAACCAGGACTGAACCAGGACTGAACCAGGACTAAACCAGGACTGAACCAGGACTGAACCGGGTCTGAACCAGGACTAAACCAGGACTAAACCAGGACTGAACCAGGACTAAACCAGGACTGAACCGGGACTGAACCGGGACTGAACCGGGACTGAACCGGGACTGAACCGGGACTAAACCGGGACTGAACCAGGACTAAACCAGGACTAAACCAGGACTAAACCAGGACTGAACCAGGACTGAACCAGGACTAAACCAGGACTGAACCGGGACTGAACCGGGACTGAACCGGGACTGAACCGGGACTGAACCGGGACTGAACCGGGACTGAACCAGGACTGAACCAGGACTAAACCGCGACTGAACCGGGACTGAAACGGGTCTGAACCAGGAATAAACCAGGACTGAACCGGGACTGAAACAGGTCTGAACCAGGAATAAACCAGGACTGAACCGGGACTGAACCGGGACTGAACCAGGTCTGAACCGGGACTGAACCGGGACTGAACCAGGTCTGAATCAGGACTGAACCAGGACTGAACCAGGTCTGAATCAGGTCTGAACCGGGACTGAACCGGGACTGAACCGGGACTGAATCAGGACTGAATCAGGACTGAATCGGGACTGAACCAGGACTGAACCAGGACTTAACCAGGACTTAACCAGGACTAAACCAGGACTGAACCAGGACTGAACCAGGACTGAACCAGGACTGAACCAGGACTAAACCAGGACTGAACCGGGACTGAACCGGGACTGAACCAGGACTAAACCAGGACTGAACCAGGACTGAACCAGGACTAAACCAGGACTGAACCAGGACTAAACCAGGTCTAAACCAGGACTGAACCGGGACTGAACCAGGACTGAACCGGGTCTAAACCAGGACTGAACCAGGACTGAACCGGGACTGAACCGGGACTGAACCGGGGCTGAACCGGGACTGAACCGGGACTGAACCAGGACTGAACCAGGACTTAACCAGGACTAAACCAGGACTAAACCAGGACTGAACCAGGACTTAACCAGGACTTAACCAGGACTAAACCAGGACTGAACCAGGACTAAACCAGGACTAAACCAGGACTAAACCAGGACTAAACCAGGACTGAACCAGGACTGAACCAGGACTGAACCAGGACTCAACCAGGACTCAACCAGGACTAAACCAGGACTGAACCGGGACTGAACCGGGACTGAACCAGGACTGAACCAGGACTAAACCAGGACTGAACCAGGACTGTACCAGGTCTGAACCAGGAATAAACAAGGACTGAACCGGGACTGAACCGGGTCTGAACCTGGTCTGAACCGGGACTGAACCAGGACTGAACCGGGTCTGAACCGGGACTTAACCTGGACTGAACCGGGACTAAACCGGGACTTAACCAGGACTGAACCAGGACTTAACCAGGACTTAACCAGGACTAAACCAGGACTGAACCAGGACTGAACCAGGACTGAACCAGGACTGTTCCAGGACTAAACCAGGACTGAACCAGGACTAAACCAGGACTAAACCAGGACTAAACCAGGACTGAACCAGGACTGAACCAGGACTGAACCAAGACTGAACCGGGACTGAACCGGGACTAGACCGGGACAGAACCAGGACTGAACCAGGACTGAACCAGGACTGAACCAGGACTAGACCAGGACTGAACCGGGACTGAACCGGGACTGAACCGGGACTGAACCGGGACTGAACCAGGACTGAACCAGGAATAAACCAGGACTAAACCAGGACTGAACCATGACTGAACCAGGACTGAACCAGGTCTGAACCAGGACTGAACCAGGACTGAACCAGGACTAAAACAAGACTGAACCGGGACTGAACCGGGACTGAACCAGGACTGAACCGGGACTGAACCGGGACTGAACCGGGTCTAAACCGGGACTGAACCGGGACCGAACCGGGTCTAAACCGGGACTGAACCGGGACTGAACCAGGACTAAACCAGGACTGAACCAGGACTGAACCAGGACTGAACCAGGTCTAAACCAGGACTGAACCGGGACTGAACCGGGACTGAACCGGGACTGAACCGGGACTAAACCGGGACTGAACCGGGACTGAACCGGGACTGAACCGGGACTGGACCGGGACTGAACCGGGACTGGACCGGGACTGAACCGGGACTGAACCGGGACTGAACCGGGACTGAACCGGGACTGAACCGGGACTGAACCGGGACTGAACCGGGACTGAACCAGGACTGAACCAGGACTGAACCAGGACTGAACCAGGACTGAACCAGGACTAAACCAGGACTGAACCAGGACTAAACCAGGACTGAACCAGGACTTAACCAGGACTTAACCAGGACTAAACCAGGACTGAACCAGGACTAAACCAGGACTAAACCAGGACTAAAACAGGACTGAACCAGGACTGAACCGGGACTGAACCGGGACTACACCGGGACTACACCGGGACTACACCAGGACTAAACCAGGACTAAACCAGGACTAAACCAGGACTAAACCAGGACTAAACCAGGTCTAAACCAGGACTGAACCAGGACTAAACCAGGACTGAACCAGGACTGAACCAGGACTGAACCAGGACTGAACCAGGTCTAAACCAGGACTGAACCAGGACTGAACCAGGACTGAACCAGGACTAAACCAGGACTAAACCAGGACTGAACCAGGACTGAACCAGGACTGAACCAGGACTGAACCAGGACTAAACCAGGACTAAACCAGGACTAGACCAGGACTAGACCAGGACTAAACCAGGACTGAACCAGGACTTAACCAGGACTTAACCAGGACTGAACCAGGACTAGACCAGGACTGAACCAGGACTGAACCAGGACTGAACCAGGACTGAACCAGGACTAAACCAGGACTGAACCAGGACTGAACCAGGACTAAACCAGGACTGAACCAGGACTAAACCAGGACTAAACCAGGACTCTAACAGGACTTAACCAGGACTAAAACAGAAATAAACCAGGACTACAGCAGGACTACAGCAGGACTAAACCAGGACTACAGCAGGACTACAGCAGGACTAAACCAGGACTACAGCAGGACTACAGCAGGACTACAGCAGGACTACAGCAGGACTACAGCAGGACTAAACCAGGACTATAGCAGGACTAAACCAGGATTAAACCAGTACAAAACCAGGACTAAACCAGGACTATAGCAGGACTAAACCAGGACTACAGCAGGGCTACAGCAGGACTACAGCAGGGCTAAACCAGGACTACAGCAGGACTACAGCAGAACTACAGCAAGACTAAACCAGGACTAAATCAGGACTACAGCAGGACTAAACCAGGACTACAGCAGGACTAAACCAGGACTACAGCAGGACTAAACCAGGACTACAGCAGGACTAAACCAGGACTAAACCAGGATTTAACCAGGACTAAACCAGGACTACAGCAGGACTAAACCAGGACTACAGCAGGACTAAACCAGGACTAAACCAGGACTACAGCAGGACTACAGCAGGACTAAACCAGGACTAAACCAGGACTAAACCAGGACTAAACCAGGACTACAGCAGGACTACAGCAGGACTACAGCAGGACTAAACCAGGTCTAAACCAGGACTACACCAGGACTACAGCAGGACTACAGCAGGACTAAACCAGGTCTAAACCAGGTCTAAACCAGGACTACAGCAGGACTAAAGCAGGACTAAACCAGGACTAAACCAGGACTAGACCAGGACTACAGCAGGACTAAACCAGGACTACAGCAGGAATAAACCAGGACAAACCAGGATAAACCAGGACTAAACCAGGTCTAAACTAGGACTGAACCAGGATAAACCAGGACTGCAGCAGGACTAAACCAGGACTACAGCAGGACTAAACCAGGACTACAGCAGGACTAAACCAGGACTACAGCAGGACTACAGCAGGACTAAACCAGGTCTAAACCAGGTCTAAACCAGGTCTAAACCAGGACTAAACCAGGACTACACCGGGACTAAAGCAGGACTGAACCGGGACTAAAGCAGGACTAAACCAGGACTAAACCAGGACTTAACCAGGACTACAGCAGGACTACAGCAGGACTAAACCAGGACTAAACCAGGACTACAGCAGGACTAAACCAGGACAAACCAGGTCTAAACCAGGTCTACACCAGGTCTACACCAGGACTAAACCAGGACTAAACCAGGACTGAACCAGGACTGAACCAGGACTAAAGCAGGACTACAGCAGGACTACAGCAGGACTGAACCAGGACTAAACCAGGACTAAACCAGGTCTAAACTAGGACTGAACCAGGATAAACCAGGACTGCAGCAGGACTAAACCAGGACTACAGCAGGACTAAACCAGGACTACAGCAGGACTACAGCAGGACTAAACCAGGTCTAAACCAGGTCTAAACCAGGTCTAAACCAGGACTAAACCAGGACTAAACCAGGTCTAAACCAGGACTGAACCAGGATTGAACCAGGACTGAACCAGGACTAAACCAGGACTGAACCAGGACTGAACCAGGACTGAACCAGGACTGAACCAGGACTAAACCAGGACTAAACCAGGATTGAACCAGGACTGAACCAGGACTAAACCAGGACTAAACCAGGACTGAACCAGGACTAAACCAGGACTACAGCAGGACTACAGCAGGACTAAACCAGGTCTACACCAGGACTAAACCAGGACTAAACCAGGGCTAAACCAGGACTAAACCCAGGACTAAACCAGGACTAAACCAGGATTGAACCAAGACTGAACCAGGACTGAACCAGGACTGAACCAGGACTAAACCAGGACTAAACCAGGACTGAACCAGGACTAAACCAGGACTAAACCAGGACTGAACCAGGATTGAACCAGGACTGAACCAGGACTGAACCAGGACTAAACCAGGACTGAACCAGGACTAAACCAGGACTGAACCAGGACTGAACCAGGACTAAGCCAGGACTGAACCAGGACTGAACCAGGACTAAACCAGGACTGAACCAGGACTGAACCAGGACTAAGCCAGGACTGAACCAGGACTGAACCAGGACTAAACCAGGACTGAACCAGGACTGAACCAGGACTAAACCAGGACTAAACCAGGACTACAGCAGGACTAAACCAGGTCTAAACCAGGTCTAAACCAGGACTACAGCAGGACTAAACCGGGACTAAACCGGGACTAAACCGGGAGTAAACCAGGACTAGACCAGGACTAAACCAGGACTAGACCAGGACCAAACCAGGACTAAACCAGGTTTAGACCAGGTCTAGACCAGGTCTAGACCAGGACTATCGGGGCCTTTCTAAATCTGTCCTGTGGCAGGTCTGGAGACCAGATCTCCTGTGTGGTTGAACACGTCAGTCTCAAAGAGCCCATGGTCCTGAACTGGGGTAAGGCCTGTGTCAGATGCCCTCCCGTCCCTCTGCACTTCCTGTAGGAGTGTCCTGTGTAGAGCTGTAGTAAACTGTCCTCTCCCACAGAGGGCGCCGTCTCAGACGGGGACAGGAATAAAATCGCCATCGGAGCCTCTGGTCTGGTCCTGGGTCTGGTTCTGTCTTTGGCCGGATTCATCTTCTACAAACACAAGTCCAGAGGTCAGCCATCTTGGATCTGTGCAGCCATCTTGGATCTGTGCAGCCATCTTGGATCTGTGCAGCCATCTTGGATCTGTGCAGCCATCTTGGATCTGTGCAGCCATCTTGGATCTGTGCAGCCATCTTGGATCTAAACCTCCTGACTGTTCCTCTTGTGTTTCAGGCTGGTTCCTGGTCTCGCGGGGCTCCTGAAAACTCCTGAAGGTTCCTGAAAACTCCTGAAGGTTCCTGAAGGCTCCTGAAGGTTCCTGAAGGCTCCTGAAGGTTCCTGAAGGCTCCTGAAGGCTCCTGAAGGCTCCTGAAGGTTCCTGAAGGTTCTTGAAGGCTCCTGAAGGTTCCTGAAGGCTTCTGAAGGCTCCTGAAGGCTCCTGAAGGCTCCTCTCGTGTCCTGATGTTTGTCTCTGGACTAAATCTGCTGCTTTTTTAGGGTTTGGGTTCATAAATCATAATAAAACTTATGTGAATAAAAGTGATTTGAAGCAGGAGATGGAAACGCTTTAGCTGTGATCCTCAGTGGGACGTGTGTTTGTGAGGAGCTTCATGTCTCTGTGCTTTGTCCTTCTAATAAAGCCTAAAGTGAACGTGAGTGTGGTGAGGAGGAGCTCGAGTGAAGTCCTGTCTGATGATTATTGGTCTGTGAAGCTCTCCGTGTGAGGGTCTTTCTGCTTCTGCTTTAATAAAATGAATCAGTTTGTTTGGAGATTAAGTTCTTTGTGTGGTGTCGTTCTTAGAGTTTTACTGGACCTGAGCTCCTCAGGAACTCATTTTCACGCTCGTGTAAAGAGCAGAACCACTGCAGAGTCCGAGTTTCCTCTGGTGTTTCTCTTGTGGAGCCGTTTCCTCTGGACTCAAACTTCACAAATCTAAGAGTGAAACAGAGTTTATACCTGAGCTCTCCACCTCCAGCCACAGGTTTGAGTGTTTAAGTCAAAGCCTTTGACCGTTGCACCAGTGTCGTTCTGATGCTGATGTTAAATTTACAGGCCTCAAACTCGTCTAAGGCCGAGGCTCCTGTTCTATTTGCTCTTCTTCTTCTTCAGTTTCTTCTTCTAAAACCAGCAGCTCTGTGGCATTTTCGTTTAGTAAAAGTTTCTCACCGGAGGAAAAAGGCTGGAGACGTCTGGTCCTCCAGCTCCTCCATGAGGAACATCTGAGTGTTTGTGTTCAGCTGTGCAAAGCCACGGCACAGACCAGAGCGACACTTCCTGTAGAAGGGAAAAGAAGAGTATTAAACATGTGGCTGCAAAGGGACTTTTCTGTTTCTCTGCTGCTCACTGAAAACTCATCTGCACAGAAACGAACAAACTTCACCTGGAGAAACAAACCCTCACCAAAGAAATGTGCTCTGACCAACTCCAGACGTGAACAGGCAAAGACTTTAACTTCTGAAATTAAACTTATTAACTCAGTCATTAAACCAGACTCTTTATTTCCTGCAATATCTTTAAGAAAAGTATTAAATTAGAACTGAAATGTAATTTGAATGTAAACAAACGATCAGATGAACTCATCTCCATCAGCTCAGAACAATAAAGAACAACATTCAGAAACGTTCTAAAGGTAAAACTCGATCTTCTGTCAAACCTGGACAAAAACATCGTTTACGTGTCTGATCTGTTCCTGAAGTTTGCACAGAGCTTCAGTTTTACCCACGAGTTTATCCAGAAACAAACACAGCGACATTAGGCTCAGTCTGCTCAGGAAACACAATAAACAAGAACATCTGACTGGGACACAGTTTCATTTATTCAGAGGCAAAAACTCAGACCATCTCATTCCAAAACCCAATAAAACACAAAATCAACACATTTGGATCCAGATTTCTACAGATTGACTGAAGAAGCTTCTGGAAACTTTTCCCTTGTGTTTGTGTCAAGGCCTGAGAGCGCCACCTACAGGAGACAATCAGAAGTTTGTCTTTCCCAGAATCTACGAGCTCCAAAAACCCCAAAAAGGAAAATGTCATGACTCACTGCACACTTCAGAATGAAAAACTGAAAAACTCAAGAATCTCTTCATGTTTCTTGGCTAATTCCAGATTCACTCAGCAAAATTCTCCAAATCTAAACCTGCAAAATCCTCATCAAAAAACAGTAAAACCAGAGACATAATTCACAGGGAAATGAGCTCCTCCAAATCACTGATGTTTCCCAAAACTCTGGATTTTTTATCTTCATTTAGTTCAATTCAGGCGGCACGGTGGCTGAGTGGCAACACTCAGGCCTCACAGCAAGAAGGTTGCGGGTTCGATCCCCGGGTCACCTGGGCCTTTCTGTGTGGAGTTTGCATGTTCTCCCTTTGTCTGGATGGGTCTCCTCCGGGTGCGCCGGTTTCCCCCATCAACCCAAAACATGCAGCACCTGAACTAACATCAAGGACCATGTTGTCCACCACCTGCAGAGGGGCTCATAGGGGGGTCAGGTGCTATGAGGATTGGGCAGCAAGCTGCCCCGCGACCCAGCCGGATTAAGCGGGACAAGATGGATGGATAGTTCAATTCAGGTTTGAATGACTTTATTTTATTTTATCTCTTTATTTTGTTTCTATTTTCTATCTATGGTTTGATTTTAAATGTCTGAGTTGTGTGTTTCTGTTGGATGATTCTGAATATGAATATTTATCATTTATAATAAGAATAAACCGGAATCAGAACGTTTTTGTGTGTGTGTGTTTCTGCTTCTACAGCCCCAAGATGGCCGCCGCTGTTGCCAAGGCAACAGTGTCACGTGTCTCTAGTCTTATTTAATCTAACCAAAGGGGCGGGGCAAAGTCTGAGCCTCAAGGGCTTCTGTAGAACTCCGAGTTAGTGCGGGAACTAAACCAGGTCTAAACCGAGACTAAAACAGAACTAAACCAGGACTAAACCGAGACTAAAACAGAACTAAACCAGGACTAAACCGAGACTAAAACAGAACTAAACCAGGTCTAAACCGAGACTAAAACAGAACTAAACCAGGACTAAACCGAGACTAAAACAGAACTAAACCAGGTCTAAACCGAGACTAAAACAGAACTAAACCAGGTCTAAACCGAGACTAAAACAGAACTAAACCAGGACTAAACCGAGACTAAAACAGAACTAAACCAGGACTAAACCGAGACTAAAACAGAACTAAACCAGGTCTAAACCGAGACTAAAACAGAACTAAACCAGGACTAAACCGAGACTAAAACAGAACTAAACCAGGTCTAAACCGAGACTAAAACAGAACTAAACCAGGACTAAACCGAGACTAAAACAGAACTAAACCAGGACTAAACCGAGACTAAAACAGAACTAAACCAGGACTAAACCGGGACTAAACCAGGACTAAACCAGGACTCGGGACACGCGGGTTTGTTGTCGGTTTTATGGCGGAGTTGACGCGGTTCCTGCAGCGGTTCGGAGGATACAGTGACGCGGTGAGTTTGAGACTGAACCGGGACTAAACCAGGACTAAACCAGGACTAAACCAGGACTAAACCAGGACTAAACCGGGTCTAAACCAGGACTAAACCAGGACTAAACCGAGTCTAATCCGGGTCTTGTCCTGGTCTTCAGGAGCTCCAGTGGCTTCAGGACCTGTTCGAGTTTGTCAGAGTTCACCTGTGTCATGGCCCCGCCCCCTCAGGTGACCCCGCCCCCGCAGGTGACCCCCGCCCCACCGGTGACCCCGCCCCCACCGGGGACCCCGCCCCCTCCGGTGACCCCGCCCCCTCCGGAGACCCCGCCCCCTCCGGTGAGTGGGTTTATTGTTGAATTATAAGTTTCTTTAGTTTATTTGATTTATTTGACAGGGAAACTGTTCAGGAGCATTAATGACAAAAATGAAAAGATTCTTGTCCCAGACTCTTGGAGCTCATTTCCATCTGCAGCCCTGAGACAAACACACAATGTTTGTGACGCAGAAGAAGGTTAAATAAAACAAATAAAGCAGTTGATAATATTTAGTGTCGGTGATTCGTTTCAGCGAAGCATATTTCAGTCTGACTTTAACTCGTACAAACTGCTTCATTTCCTGTCCACATCTTTAAGTCTTTGCATAATTTTAGCTCAGTGTGAAGTCTGTTCCATTCTGAGATCGTTTTAAATGAAAATGCAGATTGTCCTGAAGACGTTTCTGTTCTACACTGATCGTTCAGACCGTCTGATCAGACTGTTTCAGTGGAGCCGTTTTATCGGTAATCTGGAAATAAACGATGAAACACGTTTATTAAAACTAAACTCTATCTTAATTTTACAAAATCCAATCACCCACAGCAGAGAAATGAGGCCCATTTGTCTGTTTATATTTTATCATTTTATGTAAATGTCCATTTTTCATCAGGCTAAAGATTATTTTACCTCAGAATTAGTCATTTCATAAAAAATACACCGGAAGTGGGTTCTTGGTGGGTTCTTGTTGGGTTCTCGTGGGTTCCAGGTGGGTTCCTGGTGGGTTCTCATGGGTTCCTGGTGGGTTCCTGGTGGGTTCTCAGTAGTGCTGCCACTAATTTTCTAACTATTAATATCTCGACTAATTTTTCGATTAGTTGACTAATCTAAACGACTAATTAAAAAAAAAAAAACATGCGGTTCTAACACACACACAAGTGTGTGTGTTAGATTTTCCCAGGAGGTTACCTTGTGTGTGCGCGTTGCAAAGGTTATTGCTGTTATGTCTGTGGTGTGTGCTCTTTCGACAATGTTGAACAACGATATGCACACACAATTTAACGAGTATGCACGAGCAGCATATGCAACGGTATTCTCAATACCTCATGCATCGTGGTCGTGCTCCCGTGAAAAGCCAAAGAAGTCTTACAGAGTGTACAAACCACTCTATCACCAACTGTCCGAAAGTATTCCCAGACTTTCGAGGCTTTAGGTCTTGATCCGACTCCGGCCGCTGGCATTTTCTCAAATGCTCAAATCGGGGAAGGGGGAAGAGAGAAAGAGAGAGACCAGCCAGCAGCGTGCGCACGGCAAATACTTCCTCAAGTTTGTTTTCTTTGGCAGTGCCATTATATACCACTGCTGTTAGCCTTTGGTGAAGCATAGGTTAGCCACCTCGGCGTCAACCCCGGATGTAGCCGCTGTCAGCAGCACCGGTGTCCGCCTCGAGTGTAGTACTACTAGTGGTGTGGAGGAAATACCTGATCTCAGGCAAGCGAAAGGTCTCTGGACGAGCCGTTTGAGACCAAAAATAAATAAAGGCGAATATTCGACCAAAAAAAATGTAGTCGACTCATTTTCATATTCGATTACGTCGACAACGTCGAATAATCGCGGCAGCACTAGTTCTCAGTGGGTTATTGTTGGGTTCCTGCTGGGTTCTCGTGGGTTCTCGTGGGTTCTCATTGGGTTCTCGTGGGTTCTCGTTGGGTTCTCGTTGGGTTCTTTTGGGTTCTCTTGTGTTCTCATGGGTTCTCGTTGGGTTCTCGGTGGGTTCTCTCGGTGGGTTCTTGTGGGTTCTCGTTGGGTTCTCGTGTGTTCTCATGGGTTCTCGTTGGGTTCTCGTGTGTTCTCATGGGTTCTCGTTGGGTTCTCGTTGGGTTCTCGTTGGGTTCTTGTGGGTTCTCGTTGGGTTCTCGTGTGTTCTCATGGGTTCTCGTTGGATTCTCGGTGGGTTCTCGTTGGGTTCTTGTGGGTTCTCGTTGGGTTCTTGTGGGTTCTCGTTGGGTTCTCGTTGGATTCTCGGTGGGTTCTCGTTGGGTTCTCATGGGTTCTCGTTGGGTTCTCGTTGGATTCTCGGTGGGTTCTCGTGTGTTCTCATGGGTTCTCGGTGGGTTCTCGTTGGGTTCTCGTGGGTTCTCGTTGGGTTCTCATTGGATTCTCGTTGGGTTCTCGTGTGTTCTCATGGGTTCTCGTTGGGTTCTCGTGGGTTCTCGTTGGGTTCTCGTGGGTTCTCGTTGGGTTCTCGTGTGTTCTCATGGGTTCTCGTTGGGTTCTCGTTGGGTTCTCGTTGGGTTCTTGTGGGTTCTCGTTGGGTTCTCGTGTGTTCTCATGGGTTCTCGTTGGATTCTCGTGTGTTCTCATGGGTTCTTGTTGGGTTCTTGTTGGGTTCTCATGGGTTCTCATGGGTTCTCGTGTGTTCTCATGGGTTCTCGTGTGTTCTCATGGGTTCTCATGGGTTCTCGTTGGATTCTCGTTGGGTTCTCGGTGGGTTTTCGTGGGTTCTCGTTGGGTTCTCGGTGGGTTCTTGTTGGGTTCTTGTGGGTTCTTGTTGGGTTCTCGTGGGATTCTCGTTGGATTCTTGTTGGATTCTCGTTGGGTTCTCGGTGGGTTCTCATTGGGTTCTCGTGGGTTCTCGTTGGGTTCTCGTTGGGTTCTTTTGGGTTCTCTTGTGTTCTCATGGGTTCTCGTTGGGTTCTCGGTGGGTTCTCGTTGGGTTCTCGTGTGTTCTCGTTGGATTCTCGTTGGGTTCTCGGTGGGTTCTTGTGGGTTCTCGTGGGTTCTCGTTGGGTTCTTGTGGGTTCTCGTTGGGTTCTCGTGTGTTCTCATGGGTTCTCGTTGGATTCTCGTTGGATTCTCGTTGGATTCTCGTTGGGTTCTCGGTGGGTTCTCGTTGGGTTCTCGTGGGTTCTCGTTGGGTTCTCATTGGATTCTCGTTGGGTTCTCGTGTGTTCTCATGGGTTCTCGTTGGGTTATCAGGGGTTCTCGTTGGGTTCTCTTGTGTTCTCATGGGTTCTCGTTGGGTTCTCGGTGGGTTCTCGTTGGGTTCTCGTGTGTTCTCGTTGGATTCTCGTTGGGTTCTCGGTGGGTTCTTGTGGGTTCTCGTTGGGTTCTCTTTGGGTTCTCGTTGGATTCTCGTTGGATTCTCGTTGGGTTCTCGTTGGGTTCTCGTTGGGTTCTCGTGGGTTCTCGTTGGGTTCTCGTTGGATTCTCGTTGGGTTCTCGTGGGTTCTCGTTGGGTTCTTGTGGGTTCTCGTTGGGTTCTTGTGGGTTCTCGTTGGGTTCTCGTGTGTTCTCATGGGTTCTCGTTGGGTTCTCGTGGGTTCTCGTTGGGTTCTCGTGGGTTCTCGTTGGGTTCTTGTGGGTTCTCGTTGGGTTCTCGTGTGTTCTCATGGGTTCTCGTTGGGTTCTCGTTGGGTTCTTGTGGGTTCTCGTTGGGTTCTCGTGGGTTCTCGTTGGGTTCTAGTTGGGTTCTCGGTGGGTTCTCGGTGGGTTCTAGTGGGTTCTCGTTGGGTTCTCGGTGGGTTCTTGTGGGTTCTCGGTGGGTTCTCGTGTGTTCTCATGGGTTCTTGTGGGTTCTCGTTGGGTTCTCGTGTGTTCTCATGGGTTCTCGTTGGGTTCTCGTGGGTTCTCGGTGGGTTCTCGTTGGGTTCTCGTGGGTTCTCGTTGGGTTCTCGTGGGTTCTCGTTGGGTTCTTGTTGGGTTCTCGTGTGTTCTCATGGGTTCTCGTTGGATTCTCGTTGGGTTCTTGTTGGATTCTTGTTGGGTTCTTGTGGGTTCTCGTTGGGTTCTTGTTGGATTCTCGTTGGGTTCTCGTGGGTTCTTGTGGGTTCTCGTGGGTTCTCGGTGGGTTCTTGTGGGTTCTCGGTGGGTTCTCGTGTGTTCTCATGGGTTCTCGTGGGTTCTCGTTGGGTTCTCGTGGGTTCTCGTTGGGTTCTCGTGTGTTCTCATGGGTTCTCGTTGGGTTCTCGTTGGGTTCTCGTGGGTTCTCGTTGGGTTCTTGTGGGTTCTCGTTGGGTTCTCGTGTGTTCTCATGGGTTCTCGTTGGGTTCTCGTTGGGTTCTTGTGGGTTCTCGTGGGTTCTGTGACGTGGTTCTCTTTCCTGTTCCGTGCTCCAGGAGGCGTCAGACTTCCTTCAGCGTCGGATCTGAGTCTGGATCTGGTCCGGATCCTCCAGGAAACGTCGGCGTCTCGATCTGTGCCTGTGTCGTACAGGTGAGTGCGCCCCCTGCTGGGGGTGCTACCTGTGTGTCTGTGGCAGAATGTTCAGCGGTTTCCGTGGTGACGTTAACAAACACTGAGAAAACCTGTTCACCTCTTCCCGCCTGTGGGTGATTCCACAACATTAAAGAGTCAAGTCTCATCTTCACTTCATTATTTCCTCTGCTGAGCTGCTGCACATCGTTTAAAGCTTCAGTCCTCAGGAAAACAACCAGATCATTTATGCTGCAGCCAAAGAGCAAGAACTTAGAACTCCCCAAAAGAATCAAACCAACAATGTGCATTTCTGACCTTTGAGCCGCTGTCCAAAACTGTTTCAGTCCAGAACAGCTGAGCTCAGTTAGTCCAGAACAGTCACAGAAAGAGAACATCCAGGAGTTTGTTCATCAAATAATTCCATGTGGGGAAATAATCCAGAAAATAATCCAGAAAGACGTGTTTGTCTGAACGATGAATGAAAACATGTCTGTCCCTTTTCATCCTTTACTTAGTTTCTCTTTCACTCCTGTTGGTGCTGTGTTTCGGTCTCGGTCTCGGTCTGGTTCCAGGTTGGTCTCGGTCCTGGTCCTGGTCTCAGTCTCGGTCTCGGTCTGGTTCCAGGTTGGTCTCGGTCCTGGTCCTGGTCTCAGTCTTGGTCCTGGTCTCAGTCTCCAGTCCTGGTCCTGGTCTCAGTCTCGGTCTCGGTCTGGTTCCAGGTTGGTCTCAGTCCTGGTCCTGGTCTCAGTCTCGGTCTGGTTCCAGGTTGGTCTCGGTCCTGGTCCTGGTCCTGGTCTCAGTCTCAGTCCTGGTCCTGGTCTCAGTCTCGGTCTGGTTCCAGGTTGGTCTCAGTCCTGGTCTCAGTCTCAGTCTCGGTCTGGTTCCAGGTTGGTCTCGGTCCTGGTCCTGGTCTCAGTCTCGGTCTGGTTCCAGGTTGGTCTCGGTCCTGGTCCTGGTCTCGGTCTCGGTCTGGTTCCAGGTTGGTCTCGGTCCTGGTCCTGGTCTCAGTCTCGGTCTCGGTCTGGTTCCAGGTTGGTCTCGGTCCTGGTCCTGGTCTCGGTCTCGGTCTGGTTCCAGGTTGGTCTCGGTCCTGGTCCTGGTCTCAGTCTCGGTCTTGGTCTGGTTCCAGGTTGGTCTCGGTCTCGGACCTCGTGTCGCTGCAGCGTTTTCCCTGCGTCAGTCGCGTCTCCTGGACGACCAATCAGCATCGAGCCTGGACCCGGGAGGCGGAGCTTATCCCGGGACTCCGCCCACTGCCCCGAGTGAAGCTGCTGCTGATTGGACGACTGTGCAGGGGGCGTGGCCCAGACCTGCAGCTGAAGGATGCCAGCGGAGCCCTCACCTGTCAGGTACCTCACCTGTCACGCACCTGTCAGGTACCTGTCAGGCACCTGTCAGGCACCTGACAGGTGAGGTACCTGTCAGGTACCTCACCTGTCGGGTACCTCACCTGTCAGGCACCTGTCAGGTACCTCACCTGTCAGGCATCTGTCAGGTACCGCACCTGTCAGGCACCTCACCTGTCAGGTACCTCACCTGTCAGGCACCTGTCAGGTACCTGTCAGGCACCTGTCAGGTACCTCACCTGTCAGGTACCTCACCTGTCGGGTACCTCACCTGTCAGGCACCTGTCAGGCACCTGTCAGGTACCTCACCTGTCAGGTACCTCACCTGTCAGGTACCTCACCTGTCAGGTACCTGTCAGGCACCTGTCAGGTACCTCACCTGTCAGGCACCTGTCAGGTACCTCACCTGTCAGGCTCCTGCAGGTGCAGAAACGCGGTGGAGCTCAGACTGTTGAATTTCTCCACTGTGAGATCAATAAAGTCCTGTCTTATCTTATCTTATTAAAGTTTTTTCTTCTCAGTTCTGTTGAACAGTTTTTGACACATTTGTAGTTTGAGAAACAAATAAAAGGTGAAACCCAAAGGCTGCAGCACAGAGGCTCCCAGGACCAAAAGAAGCTCAAGTTAACTCCAGCGTCTGACCCACAGCTTCAGCTTCTTCTTTGGAGCTTAAACTTTCCTCAGAATGAAAACGTCTTTATGTGACTCAGACTCTTTAAGTCCTGAACCGTTCAGCACGATTCTAACATATTTATGAATAAATAAATGAGTTGCATTTCTGGACAGATGAGTTTGACTCGGTGATTTCTGAGAATCTCACAGCTGAAAACTGTTTTTAAAGAGTCTGAGGGAAAAGAAGCTCCTGTTTGTCCTGAGGCTGCAGCTCTGCTCTGGTCTAACATTTACCTGAGCTTCTGTTCATTTAAACACATTTAAATACAGATTTACTTTGAAAAACATGTCTGAACATTTATGCTACGTTATTTATGCAATATTTTAAAAATCATGAAAAACTTTCGGTTTTCAGCATTTAATTTATTTGGTTTTGGCCCCAAATCTTCATTCTGGTGCATCCCTAAAATAAACACGATTCTTTTGTTTTTAAAGGTTCTGATTCAAAACTGTTTCTGTCCAGGTCCCCGTGTGGTCCCAGGATCTGGACCCGGATCTGGACCCGGATCTGGACCCGGATCTGGACCGGGCCGTGTTCCTGCCGCACTGGAACTACATCCCCCAGGATGCACCGGGGCCGGGGCTGCTGGAGCTGATTGGTCGTCCTCTGCCGCTGTGCCCCGCCCCCCGGCTACAGGGATTGGCCGGCGCGGCGGAGAGGGCGGGGTCACTAACTGTCAATCAAGCAGCGTCGCTTCTGCTGCAGCATCAGAGCAGGTCAGAGGTCACAGGGTCAGAGGTCACAGGGTCAGAGGTCAGAGGTCACAGGGTCAGAGGTCACAGGGTCAGAGGAGTGCGGTGATGTCGTCTGTGTGACTCCTGATTGGCTGTAGTGCGGTGATGTCATCTGTCTCACTCCTGATTGGCTGTAGTGCGGTGATGTCATCTGTGTGACTCCTGATTGGCTGTAGTGTGGTGATGTCATCTGTGTGACTCCTGATTGGCTGTAGTGCGGTGATGTCATCTGTGTGACTCCTGATTGGCTGTAGTGCGGTGATGTCATCTGTGTGACTCCTGATTGGCTGTAGTGTGGTGATGTTGTCTGTGTGACTCCTGATTGGCTGTAGTGCGGTGATGTCATCTGTCTGACTCCTGATTGGCTGTAGTGTGGTGATGTCGTCTGTGTGACTCCTGATTGGCTGTAGTGCGGTGATGTCATCTGTCTCACTCCTGATTGGCTGTAGTGCGGTGATGTCATCTGTGTGACTCCTGATTGGCTGTAGTGCGGTGATGTCATCTGTCTCACTCCTGATTGGCTGTAGTGTGGTGATGTCGTCTGTGTGACTCCTGATTGGCTGTAGTGCGGTGATGTCATCTGTCTGACTCCTGATTGGCTGTAGTGCGGTGATGTCGTCTGTCTGACTCCTGATTGGCTGTAGTTCGGTGATGTCGTCTGTGTGTCTCCTGATTGGCTGTAGTGCGGTGATGTCGTCTGTCTGACTCCTGATTGGCTGTAGTGTGGTGATGTCGTCTGTGTGACTCCTGATTGGCTGTAGTGTGGTGATGTCATCTGTGTGACTCCTGATTGGCTGTAGTGTGGTGATGTCGTCTGTGTGACTCCTGATTGGCTGTAGTGTGGTGATGTCATCTGTGTGACTCCTGATTGGCTGTAGTGCGGTGATGTCATCTGTGTGACTCCTGATTGGCTGTAGTGCGGTGATGTCGTCTGTGTGACTCCTGATTGGCTGTAGTGTGGTGATGTCATCTGTGTGACTCCTGATTGGCTGTAGTGTGGTGATGTCATCTGTGTGACTCCTGATTGGCTGTAGTGTGGTGATGTCATCTGTGTGACTCCTGATTGGCTGTAGTGCGGTGATGTCGTCTGTCTGACTCCTGATTGGCTGTAGTGTGGTGATGTCGTCTGTGTGACTCCTGATTGGCTGTAGTGCGGTGATGTCATCTGTCTCACTCCTGATTGGCTGTAGTGCGGTGATGTCATCTGTGTGACTCCTGATTGGCTGTAGTGTGGTGATGTCATCTGTGTGACTCCTGATTGGCTGTAGTGCGGTGATGTCATCTGTCTCACTCCTGATTGGCTGTAGTGTGGTGATGTCGTCTGTCTGACTCCTGATTGGCTGTAGTGCGGTGATGTCGTCTGTCTGACTCCTGATTGGCTGTAGTGTGGTGATGTCGTCTGTGTGACTCCTGATTGGCTGTAGTGCGGTGATGTCATCTGTGTGACTCCTGATTGGCTGTAGTGTGGTGATGTCATCTGTGTGACTCCTGATTGGCTGTAGTGTGGTGATGTCATCTGTGTGACTCCTGGTTGGCTGTAGTGTGGTGATGTCGTCTGTGTGACTCCTGATTGGCTGTAGTGTGGTGATGTCGTCTGTGTGACTCCTGATTGGCTGTAGTGTGGTGATGTCGTCTGTGTGACTCCTGATTGGCTGTAGTGTGGTGATGTCATCTGTGTGACTCCTGATTGGCTGTAGTGTGGTGATGTCATCTGTGTGACTCCTGGTTGGCTGTAGTGCGGTGATGTCGTCTGTCTGACTCCTGATTGGCTGTAGTGTGGTGATGTCGTCTGTGTGACTCCTGATTGGCTGTAGTGTGGTGATGTCGTCTGTGTGACTCCTGATTGGCTGTAGTGCGGTGATGTCGTCTGTCTGACTCCTGATTGGCTGTAGTGTGGTGATGTCGTCTGTGTGACTCCTGGTTGGCTGTAGTGTGGTGATGTCATCTGTGTGACTCCTGATTGGCTGTAGTGTGGTGATGTCATCTGTGTGACTCCTGGTTGGCTGTAGTGCGGTGATGTCATCTGTGTGACTCCTGATTGGCTGTAGTGTGGTGATGTCATCTGTGTGACTCCTGATTGGCTGTAGTGTGGTGATGTCGTCTGTGTGACTCCTGATTGGCTGTAGTGCGGTGATGTCATCTGTGTGACTCCTGATTGGCTGTAGTGTGGTGATGTCATCTGTGTGACTCCTGGTTGGCTGTAGTGTGGTGATGTCATCTGTGTGACTCCTGATTGGCTGTAGTGTGGTGATGTCATCTGTGTGACTCCTGATTGGCTGTAGTGTGGTGATGTCATCTGTGTGACTCCTGATTGGCTGTAGTGTGGTGATGTCATCTGTGTGACTCCTGGTTGGCTGTAGTGTGGTGATGTCATCTGTGTGACTCCTGATTGGCTGTAGTGCGGTGATGTCATCTGTGTGACTCCTGATTGGCTGTAGTGTGGTGATGTCATCTGTGTGACTCCTGATTGGCTGTAGTGCGGTGATGTCATCTGTGTGACTCCTGATTGGCTGTAGTGCGGTGATGTCGTCTCAGGCCCTGTTTACACAGATATTTTTACAAACGGAGACATTTCCCTTCGTTTGTTCACATCTTTTATCCGCAAACGGAGAATTTGCCTCTGAAAACGAATCTTTCTAAAAACTAAAGCGGAGCTTTTGTAAAACTCCGGTTTGGCGTTTGTAAAGTGACATAAACGGCGTTTTAGGCGGTTGCCAAAGTGTGACCAGTGTTTTTCTGTGGTGATGATCAGAAGCGTCAGAGCCGCAGTCGCGTCACTTCTGCTCAGACACTCGTCCTGTGTTTTTGCTCAGCTGATGTTTCAGATCCAAAGAGACGAATGAGGCTCAGAGCTCAGTGATTTTCCCTCTTCTCCTCACGACAAAGACCCGGTCACGTCACCAGCGCCGATTCTGCGTCCGACCGGACTCTGTCTGGAGGATCATCCTGAACCTGGTGTTTGTCCCGGAGCAGGAGGAACATTCAGGATGTGGCCTCGTCCACACAGGCGGGAATCTGAATAAAACAAGTTATTTTATACGATTTGGCCTCATCCACAGAACCGAGGATTAAGTCCTTAAACCGTTTGGAAAACTCGGCCAAAGGGAAGATTTTGCGTTTGGGTTTGGACATGAATAACGGTGATTTGGGGTCAGGGCTCAGGGGTCGGGGTCAGGGGTTAGGGTCGGGGTCAGCGGGTTAGGGTTAGGATCAGGGTTAGGGTCAGGGTCGGGGTCAGGGGTTAGGGTCAGCGGGTTAGGAGGTTAGGATCGGGGTCAGGGGTTAGGGTCAGCGGGTTAAGGTTAGGATCGGGGTCAGGGGTTAGGGTCAGCGGGTTAAGGTTAGGATCGGGGTCAGGGTTGGGGTCGGGGTCAGAGTCGGGGTCAGGGTTGGGGTCAGAGGCAGCTGGTGGGAAACTTTGAGTCTGAAGTGAAGTGAAAACTTCTGCATGTCCAGGTCCTGTCTCCTGTCACTGTGAGACTCCCTTCAGCCTCATACAGAAGCCTTCGAGGTGGTTAACACAGTTACAGAGCCTAATTATGCAGGTTTTGTGGATGGATTTATATTTAAACGGTTCAGTGTGGACGTAAGACTTTATTAAAGGAAGAGCAGCAGATGCGTTCGTGGTGGACGTGGCCTCAGGCTCAGTGCAGTTCTGACGGTGTCGACGGTGTATTTATGCAGGTTCATGTAAACGGAAACTTTTCTGAAAACGATGCTGTTTCCTGATGTTATTTGTGCAAACGGAGTGAGGGAAATGTGTGTTTTTAAACATGTCCCTGTAAACGGGGCCTCAGACCCTCCAATAGGAGCAGAATCAAGCCCCGCCCCCTTTAACCAACCCTGCCTCCTCAGGGCGCGTGCCGATGGCGGCGGCGGGCGTGTCGCGGTCAGGGGCGTGGTCTCGGCCGTCTGCCCCCTGCTGGACATCGGAGGAACCACATTCTTCATCTTTTCTCTGGCACAAAACGACACGACCGTGAACGTCATCATCAAGGTCTGAACTAGTCCTGGTTTAGTCCTGGTTCAGTCCTGGTTCAGTCCGGGTTTAGTCCGGGTTTAGTCCTGGTTTAGTCCTGGTTCAGTCCTGGTTCAGTCCTGGTTCAGTCCTGGTTTAGTCCTGGTTCAGTCCTGGTTTAGTCCTGGTTTAGTCCTGGTTCAGTCCTGGTTTAGTCCTGGTTTAGTCCTGGTTTAGTCCTGGTTTAGTCCAGGTTTAGACCTGGTTTAGTCCTAGTTTAGACCTGGTTTAGACCTGGTTTAGTCCTGGTTCAGTCCTGGTTTAGTCCTGGTTCAGTCCTGGTTCAGTCCTGGTTCAGTCCTGGTTCTAGTCCTGGTCTAGTCCTGGTCTAGTCCTGGTCCTGGTCTAATCCTAGTCCTGGTCCTGGTCTAGTCCTAGTCCTAGTCCTGGTCCTGGTCCTGGTCTAGTCCTAGTCCTGGTCCTGGTCCTGGTCCTGGTCCTAGTCCTAGTCCTAGTCCTAGTCCTGGTCCTGGTCCTGGTCCTGGTCCTGGTCCTGGTCTAGTCCTGGTCCTGGTCCTAGTCCTAGTCCTGGTCCTGGTCCTGGTCTCGGTCCTAGTCGTGGTCCTGGTCCTGGTCCTGGTCCTGGTCCTGGTCCTAGTCCTGGTCTCGGTCCTAGTCCTAGTCGTGGTCCTGGTCCTGGTCCTAGTCCTGGTCTCGGTCCTAGTCCTAGTCGTGGTCCTGGTCCTGGTCCTAGTCCTGGTCTCGGTCCTAGTCCTGGTCCTGGTCCTGGTCCTGGTCCTGGTCCTGGTCTCGGTCCTAGTCCTGGTCTAGTCCTAGTCCTAGTCCTGGTCCTGGTCCTGGTCTAGTCCTATTCCTAGTCCTAGTCCTGGTCCTGGTCTCGGTCCTAGTCCTGGTCTAGTCCTGGTCCTGGTCCTGGTCCTAGTCCTGGTCCTAGTCCTGGTCCTGGTCCTGGTCTAGTCCTAGTCCTAGTCCTGGTCCTGGTCCTGGTCCTGGTCCTGGTCCTGGTCCTGGTCCTGGTCCTAGTCCTGGTCCTGGTCCTGGTCCTAGTCCTAGTCCTGGTCCTGGTCCTGGTCCTGGTCCTGGTCCTGGTCTAGTCCTAGTCCTAGTCCTGGTCCTGGTCCTGGTCCTGGTCCTGGTCCTAGTCCTGGTCCTAGTTGTGGTCCTAGTCCTGGTCCTGGTCCTGGTCCTGGTCCTGGTCCTGGTCCTGGTCCTAGTCCTGGTCTTGGTCTCTTTCAGGGCCGCAGTTTGAGGCTGTGGTGGAGCAGGAGCGTGCACGTGGGCATGAGCGTGCACGTGACCCATCTGCGAGCGTGCACGTTACGCTGGAGCGCGCACGGCGTCCTGAGCGCCACCGGCCAATCAGAGCTCTCTGTCCTCCAAACCGGCCAATCAGAGCTCTCCGTCCTCCAAACCGGCCAATCAGAGCGCTCCGTCCTCCAAACCGGCCAATCAGAGCTCTCCGTCCTCCAAACCGGCCAATCAGAGCGCTCCGTCCTCCAAACCGGCCAATCAGAGCTCTCCACTCACCCCATGGACCAATCACAGTGCAGCACTGAGGAGACGCAGACTCTGGACCAATCAGAGGCTGAGGCTTCATCCAGGAACCAATCGGGACTGAGACGCTCCTCTGTCATCAACTACAAGGTACGAGGACACTTCAGACCCGCTTTAGTCCCGCTTTAGTCCCGTTCCAGTCCCGTTCCAGTCCTGGTTTCAGTCCTGGTTCAGTCCCGTTCCAGTCCCGTTTCAGTCTCGTTTCAGTCCTGGTTTCAGTCCCGTTTCAGTCCTGGTTTCAGTCCTGTTTCAGTCCCGTTCCAGTCCTGGTTTCAGTCCTGTTTCAGTCTCGTTTCAGTCCCGCTTTAGTCCCGCTTTAGTCCCGTTTCAGTCCCGTTTCAGTCCCGGTTTCAGTCCTGTTTCAGTCTCGTTTCGGTTCTTTTAGGGCACGGTGACGGAGGTCCTGAGCAGAGGGACTTTACATGATTGACGGGAAGGTGGGGCTGTGTTTGGCCAATCAGCCGCAGCCGACGAGACGCATCAGACCCGGAGACACTTTACAGGTGAGACCAGGTTTAGTCCAGGTTTAGTCCTGGTTTAGTCCAGGTCTAGTCCTGTTATAGTCCTGTTATAATCCAGGTTTAGTCCCGGTCTAGTTCTGGTTCAGACCTGGTTTAGACCTGCTCTAGTCCTAGTTTAGACCTGGTTTAGTCCTGGTTCAGACCCGGTCTCTCGTGCACAGGTTTCTAACGTGCACGTGCTGCGGAGGCCCAGTCCGGACCACGCTCCCATGATGCTTTGCTGCTGCCTGAGGTCCAGGGTCATGGTAACGGCCTTCAGCCCCGGTTACCGCGGAGACGAGGAGGAGCGTTGCCCTGGAGACGGAGTGTTGCCGCGGTTACTGCTGCACAAGGACGTGGGCGTGGCCGAGTACCTGTGGATGTGTCACATGACCACACGGCTCAGAGACAGGTTAGTCCTGGGTTAGTCCTGGTTTAGTCCTGGTTCAAGTCCTGGTTCAAGTCCTGGTTCAGTCCTGGTTTAGTCCTGGTTCAAGTCCTGGGTTAGTCCTGGTTTAGTCCTGGTTCAGTCCTGGTTCAGTCCTGGTTCAGTCCTGGTTCAGTCCTGGTTTAGTCCTGGTTTAGTCCTGGTTTAGTCCTGGTTCAGTCCTGGTTTAGTCCTGGTTCAGTCCTGGGTTAGTCCTGGGTCAGTCCTGGGTCAGTCCTGGGTAAGTCCTGGTTTAGTCCTGGTTTAGTCCTGGTTTAGTCCTGGTTTAGTCCTGGTTCAGTCCTGGTTCAGTCCTGGTTCAGTCCTGGTTCAGTCCTGGTTTAGTCCTCGTTCAGTCCTGGTTCAGTCCTGGTTCAAGTCCTGGGTTAGTCCTGGTTTAGTCCTGGTTCAGTCCTGGTTCAGTCCTGGTTCAGTCCTGGTTCAGTCATGGTTAAGTCCTGGTTTTAGTCCTGGTTTAGTCCTGGTTTAGTCCTGGTTTAGTCCTGGGTTAGTCCTGGTTCAGTCCTGGTTCAGTCCTGGTTTAGTCCTGGTTCAGTCCTGGTTTAGTCCTGGTTCAGTCCTGGTTTAGTCCTGGTTTAGTCCTGGTTCAGTCCTGGTTCAGTCCTGGTTTAGTCCTGGTTTAGTCCTGGTTTAGTCCTGGTTCAGTCCTGGTTTAGTCCTGGTTTAGTCCTGGTTCAGTCCTGGTTTAGTCCTGGTTCAGTCCTGGTTCAGTCCTGGGTTAGTCCTGGGTTAGTCCTGGGTTAGTCCTGGGTTAGTCCTGGTTCAGTCTTGGTTTAGTCCTGGTTCAGTCCTGGTTCAGTCCTGGTTCAGTCCTGGTTCAGTCCTGGTTCAGTCCTGGGTTAGTCCTGGGTTAGTCCTGGTTCAGTCCTGGTTTAGTTCTTGGTTAGTCCTGGTTTAGTCCTGGTTTAGTTCTGTCCAGTCCCGGTTTAGTCCTGGTTTAGTCCTGGTTCAGTCCTGGTTCAGTCCTGGTTCAGTCCTAGTTCAGACCTGGTTTAGTCCTGGTTCAGTCCTGGTTTAGTCCTGGTTCAGTCCTGGTTTAGTCCTGGTTTAGTCTTTGTTCAGTCCTGGTTCAGTCCTGGTTCAGTCCTGGTTCAGTCCTGGTTCAGTCCTAGTTCAGACCTGGTTTAGTCCTGGTTCAGTCCTGGTTTTAGTCCTGGTTTAGTCCTGGTTCAGTCCTGGTTTAGTCCTGGTTTAGTCCTGGTTCAGTCCTGGTTTAGTCCTGGTTTAGTCCTGGTTTAGTCCTGGTTTAGTCCTGGGTTAGTCCTGGGTTAGTCCTGGTTCAGTCCTGGTTTAGTCCTGGTTTAGAACTGGTTCAGTCCTGGTTTAGTCCTGGTTCAGTCCTGGTTCAGTCCTGGTTCAGTCCTGGTTCAGTCCTGGTTTAGTCCTGGTTTAGTCCTGGTTTAGTCCTGGTTCAGTCCTGGTTCAGTCCTGGTTTAGTCCTGGTTTAGTCCTGGTTTAGTCCTGGTTCAGTCCTGGTTCAGTCCTGGTTTAGTCCTCGTTTAGTCCTGGGTTAGTCCTGGATTAGTCCTGGTTCAGTTCTGGTTCAGTCCTGGTTTAGTCCTGATTCAGTCCTGGTTAAGTCCTGGTTCAGTCCTGGTTCAGTCCTGCTTTAGTCCTGGTTCAGTCCTGGTTCAGTCCTGGTTTAGTCCTGGTTTAGTCCTGGTTCAGTCCTGGTTTAGTCCTGGTTTAGTCCTGGTTTAGTCCTGGTTTAGTCCTGGTTTAGTCCTGGTTTAGTCCTGGTTCAGTCCTGGTTCAGTCCTGGTTTTAGTCCTGGTTTAGTCCTGGTTCAGTCCTGGTTCAGTCCTGGTTCAGTCCTGGTTTAGTCCTGGTTTAGTCCTGGTTCAGTCCTGGTTCAGTCCTGGTTCAGTCCTGGTTAAGTCCTGGGTAAGTCCTGGGTTAGTCCTGGTTCAGTCCTGGTTTAGTCCTGGGTTAGTCCTGGTTCAGTCCTGGTTTAGTCCTGGTTCAGTCCTGGTTCAGTCCTGGTTTAGTCCTGGTTCAGTCCTGGGTTAGTCCTGGTTTAATCCTGGTTCAGTCCTGGTTCAGTCCTGGTTCAGTCCTGGTTCAGTCCTGGTTTAGTCCTGGTTCAGTCCTGCTTTAGTCCTGGTTTAGTCCTGGTTCAGTCCTGGTTCAGTCCTGGTTCAGTCCTAGTTCAGTCCTGGTTTAGTCCTGGTTCAGTCCTGGTTTAGTCCTGGTTCAGTCCTGGTTCAGTCCTGGTTCAGTCCTAGTTCAGTCCTGGTTTAGTCCTGGTTCAGTCCTGCTTTAGTCCTGGTTTAGTCCTGGTTCAGTCCTGGTTCAGTCCTGGTTCAGTCCTGGTTCAGTCCTGGTTTAGTCCTGGTTCAGTCCTGGTTTAGTCCTGGTTAAGTCGTGGTTTAGTCCTGGTTTAGTCCTGGTTCAGTCCTGGTTCAGTCCTGGTTTAGTCCTGGTTAAGTCCTGGTTCAGTCCTGGTTTAGTCATGGTTTAGTCCTGGTTCAAGTCCTGGTTTTAGTCCTGGTTTAGTCCTGGTTCAGTCCTGGTCCAGTCCTGGTTTAGTCCTGGTTTAGTCCTGGTTTAGTCCTGGTTTAGTCCTGGTTCAGTACTGGTTTAGTCAGGGTTAGTCCTGGGTTAGTCCTGGTTCAAGTCCTGGTTTTAGTCCTGGTTTAGTCCTGGTTCAGTCCTGGTTTAGTCCTGGTTCAGTCCTGGTTTAGTCCTGGTTCAGTCCTGGTTCAGTCCTGGTTCAGTCCTGGTTTAGTTCTGGTTTAGTCCTGGTTTAGTCCTGGTTCAGTCCTGGTTTAGTCCTGGTTTAGTCCTGGTTTAGTCCTGGTTTAGTCCTGGTTTAGTCCTGGTTCAGTCCTGGTTCAGTCCTGGTTTAGTCCTGGTTTAGTCCTGGATAAGTCCTTGGTCAGTCCTGGTTCAGTCCTGGTTCAGTCCTGGTTTAGTCCTGGTTTAGTCCTGGTTCAGTCCTGGTTCAGTCCTGGTTCAGTCCTGGTTTAGTCCTGGTTTAGTCCTGGGTTAGTCCTGGTTTAGTCCTGGTTCAGTTCTGGTTCAGTCCTGGTTTAGTCCTGGTTCAGTCCTGGTTTAGTCCTGGTTCAAGTCCTGATTCAGTCCTGCTTTAGTCCTGGTTCAGACCTGGTTCAGACCTGGTTTAGTCCTGGTTTAGTCCTGGTTCAGTCCTGGTTTTATTCCTGGTTTAGTCCTGGTTTAGTCCTGGTTTAGTCTTGGGTTAGTCCTGGTTTAGTCCTGGTTCAGTCCTGGTTCAGTCCTGGTTTAGTCCTGGTTCAGTCCTGGTTTAGGCCTGGTTTAGTCCTGGTTCAGTCCTGGTTTAGTCCTAGTTCAGTCCTGGTTCAGTCCTGGTTCAGTCCTGGGTTAGTCCTGGTTTAGTGTTGGGTTAGTCTTGGGTTAGTCCTGGGTTAGTCTTGGGTTAGTCCTGGTTCAGTCCTGGTTTAGTCCTGGTTCAGTCCTGGTTCAGTCCTGGTTTAGACCTGGTTTAGTCCAGGTTCAGTCCTGGTTCAGTCCTGGGTTAGTCCTGGGTAAGTCCTGGGTTAGTCCTGGTTTAGTCCTGGTTCAGTCCTGGTTTAGTCCTGGTTCAGTCCTGGTTCAGTCCTGGTTCAGTCCTGGTTCAGTCCTGGTTCAGTCCTAGTTCAGTCCTGGTTTAGTCCTGGTTCAGTCCTGGTTTAGTCCTGGTTCAGTCCTGGTTCAGTCCTGGTTAAGTCCTAGTTCAAGTCCTGGTTTAGTCCTGGTTCCAGTCCTGGTTTAGGCCTGGTTCAGTCCTGGTTCAGTCCTGGTTCAGTCCTGGTTCAGTCCTAGTTCAAGTCCTGGTTTAGTCCTGGTTCAGTCCTGGTTTAGTCCTGGTTCAGTCCTGGTTTAGTCCTGGTTTAGTCCTGGTTCAGTCCTGGTTCAGTCCTGGTTTAGTCCTGGTTCAAGTCATGGTTCAGTCCTGGTTCAGTCCTGGTTCAAGTCCTGGTTTGAGTCCTGGTTTAGTCCTGGTTCAGTCCTGGTTAAGTCCTGGTTTAGTCCTGGTTTAGTCCTGGTTTAGTCCTGGTTTAGTCCTGGTTCAGTCCTGGTTTAGTCCTGGGTTAGTCCTGGTTGAGTCCTGGTTTAGTCCTGGTTTAGTCCTGGTTTAGTCCTGGTTCAGTCCTGGTTTAGTCCTGGTTCAGTCCTGGTTTAGTCCTGGTTCAGTCCTGGTTCAGTCCTGGTTCAGTCCTGGTTTAGTTCTGGTTTAGTCCTGGTTTAGTCCTGGTTCAGTCCTGGTTTAGTCCTGGTTTAGTCCTGGTTTAGTCCTGGTTCAGTCCTGGTTTAGTCCTGGTTCAGTCCTGGTTTAGTCCTGGTTTAGTCCTGGTTTAGTCCTGGGTTAGTCCTGGGTTAGTCCTGTTTTAGTCCTGGTTTAGTCCTGGGTTAGTCCTGGTTTAGTCCTGGGTTAGTCCTGGGTTAGTCCTGGGTTAGTCCTGGGTCAGT
>CM060672.1:223067-316030 GCA_030686955.1 Odontamblyopus rebecca
CTGAACCAGGACTGAACCAGGACTGAACCAGGATTATACCAGGACTGAACCAAGACTGAACCAAGACTGAACAAAGACTGAACCGGGACTGAACCAGGACTGAATCAGGTCTGAATCAGGTCTGAACCAGGACTATACTAGGACTGAACTAGGACTGAACCAGGTCTGAACCAGGACTGACCCGGGATTGAACCAGGTCTGAACTAGGACTAAACCAGGACAAAACCAGGACTGAACGAGGACTAAACCAGGACAAAACCAGGACTGACCCAGGACTAAACCAGGACTGAACCAGGACTAAACCAGGACAAAACCAGGACTGAACCAGGACAAAACCAGGACTGAACCAGGACTAAACCAGGACTGAACCAGGACTAGACCAGGACTGTACCAGGACTAAACCAGGACTTAACCAGTAATGAACCAGGACTGAACCAGGTCTGAACCAGGACTGAACCAGAACTGAACCAGGACTGAACCAGGACTGAACTAGGACTGAACCAGGACTGAACCAGGACTGAACCAGGACTGAACCAGGACTAGACCAGGACTGAACCAGGACTGAACCAGGACTGAACCGGGACTGAACCGGGACTAGACCGGGACTGAACCAGGACTAGACCAGGACTAGACCTGGACTGAACCAGGACTGAACCAGGACTGAACTGAACCGGGACTGAACCGGGACTGAACCGGGACTGAACCGGGACTGAACCAGGACTAGACCAGGACTGAACCGGGACTGAACCAGGACTAGACCAGGACTGAACCAGGACTGAACCAGGACTAAACCAGGACTGAACCAGGACTGAACCAGGACTGAACCAGGACTGAACCAGGACTGAACCAGGACTGAACCAGGACTGAACCAGGACTGAACCAGGACTGAACCGGGACTAGACCGGGACTGAACCAGGACTTGACCAGGACTGAACCAGGACTTGACCAGGACTGAACCAGGACTGAACCAGGACTAAACCAGGACTAAACCAGGACTGAACCAGGACTGAACCAGGACTGAACCAGGTCTGAACCAGGACTGAACCAGGACTGAACCAGGACTGAACCAGTACTGAACTAGGACTGAACCAGGACTGGACCAGGACTGAACCAGGACTGAACCAGGACTGAACCAGGACTGAACCAGGACTGAACCAGGTCTGAACCAGGACTGAACCAGGACTGAACCAGGACTGAACCAGGACTGAACCAGGACTGAACCAGGTCTGAACCAGGACTGAACCAGGACTGAACCAGGACTGAACCAGGACTGAACCAGGACTAAACCAGGACTGAACCAGGACTAAACCAGGTCTGAACCAGGACTAAACCAGGACTGAACCAGGACTGAACCAGGACTGAACCAGGACTATACCAGGACTGAACCAGGACTGGACCAGGACTGAACCAGGAGTGGACCAGGACTGAACCAGGTGTGAACCAGGTCTGG
This sequence comes from Odontamblyopus rebecca, assembly GCA_030686955.1. Lineage (NCBI taxonomy): Eukaryota > Metazoa > Chordata > Actinopteri > Gobiiformes > Gobiidae > Odontamblyopus > Odontamblyopus rebecca. Next base: position 224,518 of record CM060672.1, read on the forward strand.
ACCAGGTCTAAACCAGGGCTACACCAGGACTGAACCAGGACTGAACCAGGTCTGAACCAGGACTGAACCAGGTCTGAACCAGGACTGAACCAGGACTAGACCAGGACTAGACCAGGACTGACCCAGGACTCAACCAGGACTGAACCAGGTTTGAACCAGGACTGAACCAGGACTGAACCAGGACTGAACCAGGACTGAACCAGGACTGAACCAGGACTGAACCAGGACTGAACCAGGACTGAACCAGGACTGAACCAGGACTAAACCAGGACTGAACCAGGACTGAACCAGGACTAGACCAGGACTGAACCAGGACTAAACCAGGACTAGACCAGGACTGAACCAGGACTGAACCAGGACTGAACCAGGACTGAACCAGGACTAAACCAGGACTAAACCAGGACTAAACCAGGACTAGACCAGGACTGAACCAGGACTAAACCAGGACTAGACCAGGACTAGACCAGGACTGAACCAGGACTGAACCAGGACTGAACCAGGACTGAACCAGGACTGAACCAGGACTAAACCAGGACTGAACCAGGACTGAACCAGGACTAGACCAGGACTGAACCAGGACTGAACCAGGACTGAACCAGGACTGAACCAGGACTGAACCAGGACTGAACCAGGACTAAACCAGGACTGAACCAGGACTAGACCAGGACTGAACCAGGACTGAACCAGGACTGAACCAGGACTGAACCAGGACTGAACCAGGACTAGACCAGGACTAGACCAGGACTGAACCAGGACTGAACCAGGACTGAACCAGGACTAGACCAGGACTAGACTAGGACTAGACCAGGACTGAACCAGGACTGAACCAGGACTAGACCAGGACTAGACCAGGACTGAACCAGGACTGAACCAGGACTGAACCAGGACTGAACCAGGACTGAACCAGGACTGAACCAGGACTGAACCAGGACTTAACCAGGACTGAACCAGGAATGAACCAGGACTAAACCAGGACTGAACCAGGACTGAACCAGGACTGAACCAGCACTGAACCAGCACTAAACCAGGACTCAACCAGGACTAAACCAGGACTAGACCAGGACCAGACCAGGACTAAACCAGGTCTGAACCAGGACTGAACCAGGGCTGAACCAGGACTAAACCAGGACTAAACTAGGACTGAACCAGGACTAAACCAGGACAACCAGGACTGAACCAGGAGTGAACCAGGACTGAACCAGGGCTGAACCAGGACAACCAGGACTAACCCAGGACTAAACCAGGTCTGAACCAGGACTGAACCAGGACTAAACCAGGACTAAACCAGGACAACCAGGACTAAACCAGGTCTGAACCAGTAGTGAACCAGGGCTGAACCAGGACTAAACCAGGACTAGACCAGGACTGAACCAGGACTTGACCAGGACTGTACCAGGACTGGACCAGGACTGAACCAGGAATAGACCAGGACTTAACCAGGACTGAACCAGGACTGAACCAGGACTGAACCAGGACTAGACCAGGACTGAACCAGGACTGAATCAGGACTGAACCAGGACTGAACCAGGACTGAACCAGGACTAGACCAGGACTGAACCAGGACTGAACCAGGACTGAACCAGGACTGAACCAGGACTAAACCAGGACTGAACCAGGACTAAACCAGGGCTGAACCAGGGCTGAACCAGGACTAAACCAGGAGTGAACCGGACTGAACCGGGACTAAATTGGGACTGAACCAGGTCTGAACCGGGACTGAACCGGGACTGAACCAGGACTGAACCAGGACTGAACCAGGACTAGACCAGGTCTGAACCAGGTCTGAACCAGGTCTGAACCAGGACTGAACTAGGACTAAACCAGGACTAAACCAGGTCTGAACCAGGTCTGAACCAGGACTGAACCAGGACTGAACCAGGACTGAACCAGGACTGAACCAGGACTAAACCAGGACTGAACCAGGACTGAACCAGGACTGAACCAGGACTAAACCAGGACTGAACCAGGACTGAACCAGGACTGAACCAGGACTAGACCAGGACTAGACCAGGACTGAACCAGGACTGAACCAGGACTAAACCAGGACTGAACCAGGACTAGACCAGGACTGAACCAGGACTGAACCAGGACTGAACCAGGACTAAACCAGGACTGAACCAGGACTAGACCAGGACTGAACCAGGACTGAACCAGGACTGAACCAGGACTGAACCAGGACTGAACCAGGACTAAACCAGGACTGAACCAGGAGTAAACCAGGATTGAACCAGGACTGAACCAGGACTGAACCAGGACTGAACCAGGGCTGAACCAGGACTGAACCAGGACTAGACCAGAACTGAACCAGGACTAAACCAGGACTAGACCAGGACCAGACCAGGACTGAACCAGGATTAAACCAGGACTTAACCAGGACTAGACCAGGACTGAACCAGGACTAAACCAGGACCAGACCAGGACTGAACCAGGACTAGACCAGAACTGAACCAGGACTGAACCAGGACTAAACCAGAACTCAACCAGAACTGAACCAGGACTTAACCAGGACTAAACCAGGACTGAACCAGGACTAAACCAGGACTACACCAGGACTGAACCAGGACTGAACCAGGACTAAACCAGGACTGAACCAGGACTGAACCAGGACTGAACCAGGACTAAACCAGGACTAAACCAGGACTGAACCAGGACTGGACCAGGACTGGACCTGGACTGGACCAGGACTGGACCAGGACTCGACCAGGACTAAACCAGGACTGAACCAGGACTGATCCAGGACTGAACCAGGTCTGAACCAGGACTGAACCAGGACTGAACCAGGACTGAACCAGGACTGAACCAGGACTGAACGTGGACTAAACGAGGACTGAACCAGGACTGAACCAGGACTGAACCAGGACTGAACCAGGACTGAACCAGGACTAGACCAGGACTGAACCAGGACTGAACCGGGACTAGACCGGGACTGAACCAGGACTAGACCAGGACTGAACCAGGACTGAACCAGGACTGAACCAGGACTGAACCAGGACTGAACCAGGACTGAATGAGAACTAAACAAGGATTAAACCAGGACTAAACCAGGAGTAAACCAGGACTAAACAAGGACTGAACTAGGACTAAACCAGGACTGTACCAGGGCTGAACCAGGACTGAACCAGGACTAGACCAGGACTCAACCAGGACTAAACCAGGACTAGACCAGGACCAGACCAGGACTAAACCAGGACTAAACCAGGACTAAACCAGGACTGAACCAGGACTGAACCAGGACTGAACCAGGACTGAACCAGGACTGAACCTAGGACTGAACCAGGTCTGAACTAGGACTGAACCCAGGACTGAACCAGGACTATCAGGACTGAACCAGGATTAAACCAGTACTGAACGAGGACAACCAGGACTAAACCAGGACTAAACCAGGACTGAACCAGGACTGAACCATGACTGAACCATGACTGAACCAGGACTAAACCAGGACTGAACCAGAACTGAACCAGAACTGAACCAGGACAAACAGGACTCAACCAGCGCTAAACCAGGTCTGAACCAGTAGTGAACCAGGGCTGAACCAGGACTTCACCAGGACTGTACCACGACTGAACCGGGACTAGACCGGGACTGAACCGGGACTAGACCGGGACTGAACCAGGACTAGACCAGGACTAAACCAGGACTGAACCAGGACTGAACCAGGACTGAACCAGGTCTGAACCAGGACTGAACCAGGACTGAACCAGGACTGAACCAGGACTGAACCAGGACTAGACCAGGACTGAACCAGGACTGAACCAGGACTGAACCAGGACTGAACCAGGACTGAACCAGGACTGAACCAGGACTAGACCAGGACTGAACCAGGACTGAACCAGGACTGAACCAGGACTAGACCAGGACTGAACCAGGACTAAACCAGGACTGAACCAGGACTGAACCAGGACTAAACCAGGACTGAACCGGGACTGAACCGGGACTGAACCGGGACTGAACCGGGACTAAACCGGGACTGAACCGGGACTGAACCGGGACTGAACCGGGACTGAACCAGGACTAGACCAGGACTGAACCAGGACTGAACCAGGACTGAACCAGGACTGAACCAGGACTGAACCAGGACTGAACCAGGACTAGACCAGGACTGAACCAGGTCTGAACCAGGACTGAACCAGGACTGAACCAGGACTGAACCAGGACTAGTCCAGAACTGAACCAGGACTGAACCAGGACTGAACCAGGACTGAACCAGGACTGAACCAGGACTAGACCAGGACTGAACCAGGTCTGAACCAGGACTGAACCAGGACTGAACCAGGACTGAACCAGGTCTGAACCGGGACTGAACCGGGACTGAACCGGGACTGAACCGGGACTGAACCAGGACTGAACCGGGACTGAACCAGGACTAGACCAGGACTAAACCAGGACTGAACCAGGACTAAACCAAGACTGAACCAGGACTGAACCAGGACTGAACCTGGACTGAGCCAGGACTGAACCAGGACTGAACCTAGACGGAACCAGGTCTGAACCAGGACTTTACCAGGACTAGACCAGGACTATACCAGGACTTAACCAGGACTTTACCAGGACTTAACCAGGACTGAACCAGGACTGAACCAGGACTAGACCAGGACTGAACCAGGACTGAACCAGGACTGAACCAGGACTGAACCAGGACTAAACCAGGACTGAACCAGGACTAAACCAGGACTAGACCAGGTCTGAACCAGGACTGAACCAGGACTGAACCAGGACTAAACCAGGACTGGACCAGGACTGAACCAGGACTGAACCAGGACTGAACCAGGACTAAACCAGGACTGAACCAGGACTGGACCAGGACTAAACCAGGACTAAACCAGGACTGAACCAGGACTGAACCAGGGCTGAACCAGGGCTGAACCAGGACTAAACCAGGACTGAACCAGGACTGAACCAGGACTGAACCAGGACTAAACCAGGACTAAACCAGGAATAAACCAGGACTGAACCAGGACTAAACCAGGACTGAACCAGGACTGAACCAGGACTGAACCAGGACTGAACCAGGACTGAACCAGGACTAAACCAGGACTGAACCAGGACTAAACCAGGACTGAACCAGGACTGAACCAGGACTGAACCAGGACTAAACCAGGACTGAACCAGGACTGAACCAGGACTGAACCGGGACTGAACCAGGACTTAACCAGGACTAAACCAGGACTGAACCAGGACTGAACCAGGACTGAACCAGGACTTAACCAGGACTTAACCAGGACTGAACCAGGACTAAACCAGGACTAAACCAGGACTGAACCAGGACTGAACCAGGACTGAACCAGGACTAAACCAGGACTGAATCGGGACTAAACCAGGACTGAACCAGGGCTGAACCAGGGCTAAACCAGGACTGAACCAGGACTGAACCGGGACTAAACCGGGACTGAACCGGCACTGAACCGGGACTGAACCAGGACTGAACCAGGACTAGACCAGGACTGAACCGGGACTGAACCAGGACTGAATCGGGACTAAACAAGGAATAAACCAGGACTAAACCAGGACTAAACCAGGACTAAACCAGGGCTGAACCAGGGCTGAACCAGGGCTGAACCAGGGCTGAACCAGGGCTGAACCGGGACTAAACCGGGACTAAATCGGGACTAAACCGGGACTAAACCGGGACTGAACCGGGACTAAACCGGGACTGAACCAGGACTAAACCAGATCTAAACCAGGACTGAACCAGGACTGAACCGGGACTGAACCACGTCTGAACCAGGACTGAACCAGGACTGAACCGGGACTGAACCAGGACTGAACCGGGACTGAACCGGGGCTGAACCGGGACTAAACCGGGACTGAACCGGGACTAAACCGGGACTGAACCAGGACTGGACCAGGACTAGACCAGGACTGACCCAGGTCTGAACCAGGACTGAACCAGGACTGAACCAGGACTGAACCAGGACAACACCAAGACTAAACCAGGACTGAACCAGGACTGAACCGGGACTACACCGGGACTGAACCAGGACTGAACCAGGACTGAACCAGGACTGAACCAGGACTAGACCAGGACTGAACCAGGACTGAACCGGGACTAGACCGGGACTAAACCAGCACTAAACCGGGTCTGAACCGGGACTGAATCGGGACTAAACCTGGACTGAACCCGGACTAAACCAGGACTGAACCAGGATTAAACCAGGTCTGAACCAGGACTGAACCAGGACTGAACCAGGACTGAACCGGGACTGAACCGGGACTAGACCGGGACTAGACCAGGACTAAACCAGGACTGAACCAGGACTGAACCAGGACTGAACCAGGACTGAACCAGGACTGAACCAGGACTAGACCAGGACTGAACCAGGACTGAACCAGGACTGAACCAGGACTAAACTTGGACTGAACCAGGACTGAACCAGGACTGAACCAGTACTGAACCAGGACTACACCAGGACTAGACCGGGACTGAACCGGGACTGAACCGGGACTGAACCGGGACTAAACCGGGACTGAACCGGGACTGAACCGGGACTGAACCGGGACTGAACCAGGACTAGACCAGGACTGAACCAGGACTGAACCAGGACTGTACCAGGACTGAACCAGGACTAGACCAGGACTAGACCAGGACTGAACCAGGACTGAACCAGGACTGAACCAGGACTGAACCAGGACTGAACCAGGACTGAACCAGGACTGAACCTGGACTAGACCAGGACTGAACCAGGACTGAACCAGGACTGAACCAGGACTGAACCAGGACTGAACCAGGACTGAATTAGGACTAAACCAGGACTGAACCAGGACTAAACCAGGACTGAACCAGGACTGAACCAGGACTGAACCAGGACTGAACCAGGACTGAACCAGGACTGAACCAGAACTGAACCAGGACTAGACCAGAACTGAACCAGGACTGAACCAGGACTGAACCAGGACAGACCAGGACTAAACCAGGTCTGAACCAGGTCTGAACCAGGACTGAACCAGGGCTGAACCAGGACTAAACTAGGACTGAACCAGGACTAAACCAGGACAACCAGGAGTGAACCAGGAGTGAACCAGGACTGAACCAGGACTGAACCAGGACTAAACCGGGACTGAACCAGGACTAAACCAGGACAACCAGGACTAAACCAGGACTGAACCAGGACTGAACCAGGACTAAACCAGGACTAAACCAGGACTAAACCAGGACTAAACCAGGACTGAACCAGGACTGAACCAGGACTAAACCAGGACTAAACCAGGTCTAAACCAGGACTAAACCAGGTCTAAACCAGTAGTGAACCAGGGCTGAACCAGGACTAAACCAGGACTAGACCAGGACTGAACCGGGACTGGACCGGGACTGAACCGGGACTGGACCAGGACTGAACCAGGACTAGACCAGGACTAAACCAGGACTGAACCAGGACTGAACCAGGACTGAACCAGGACTGAACCAGGACTGAACCAGGACTGAACCAGGACTGAACCAGGACTGAACCAGGACTAGACCAGGACTGAACCAGGACTGAACCAGGACTGAACCAGGACTGAACCAGGACTGAACCAGGACTGAACCAGGACTAGACCAGGACTGAACCAGGACTGAACCAGGACTGAACCAGGACTAAACCAGGACTGAACCAGGACTAAACCAGGACTGAACCAGGACTGAACCAGGACTAAACCTGGACTGAACCGGGACTGAACCGGGACTGAACCGGGACTAAACCGGGACTGAACCGGGACTGAACCGGGACTGAACCGGGACTGAACCAGGACTAGACCAGGACTGAACCAGGACTGAACCAGGACTGAACCAGGACTGAACCAGGACTGAACCAGGACTGAACCAGGACTAGACCAAATCTGAACCAGGACTGAACCAGGACTGAACCAGGACTGAACCCGGACTGAACCAGGACTAGACCAGGACTGAACCAGGACTGAACCAGGACTGAACCAGGACTGAACCAGGACTGAACCAGGACTAGACCAGGACTGAACCAGGTCTGAACCAGGACTGAACCAGGACTGAACCAGGACTGAACCAGGTCTGAACCAGGTCTGAACCAGGACTGAACCAGGTCTGAACCAGGTCTGAACCAGGACTGAACCAGGACTGAACCAGGACTAAACCAGGACTAAACCAGGACTGAACCAGGACTATACCACGACTTAACCAGTACTTAACCACGACTGAACCAGGACTGAACTAGGACTGAACCAGGACTGAACCAGGACTGAACCAGGACTGAACCAGGACTGAACCAGGACTAGACCAGGACTGAACCAGGTCTGAACCAGGACTTTACCAGGACTGAACCCGGACTGAACCTGGACTGAACCAGGACTAGACCAGGACTGAACCAGGACTGAACCAGGACTGAACCAGGACTGAACCAGGACTAAACCAGGACTGAACCAGGACTAAACCAGGACTAAACCAGGACTGAACCAGGAGTTAACCAGGGCTGAACGAGGACTAAACCAGGACTAAACCAGGACTGAACCAGGACTGAACCAAGACTAAACCAGGACTAAACCAGGACTGAACCAGGACTAGACCAGGACTAACCTAGGACTGAACCAGGACTGAACCAGGACTGAACCAGGGCTGAACCAGGGCTGAACCAGGACTAAACCAGGACTGAACCAGGACTGAACCAGGACTGAACCAGGACTAAACCAGGACTAAACCAGGACTGAACCAGGAGTGAACCAGGACTAAACCAGGACTGAACCAGGACTGAACCAGGACTGAACCAGGACTGAACCAGGACTGAACCAGGACTAAACCAGGACTGAACCAGGACTAAACCAGGACTGAACCAGGACTGAACCAGGGCTGAACCAGGACTAAACCAGGACTGAACCAGGACTGAACCAGGACTAAACCAGGACTGAACCGGGACTGAACCAGGACTAGACCAGGACTGAACCAGGACTGAACCAGGACTGAACCAGGACTTAACCAGGACTGAACCAGGACTAAACCAGGACTAAACCAGGACTGAACCAGGACTGAACCAGGGCTGAACCAGGACTAAACCAGGACTGAACCAGGACTAAACCAGGACTGAACCAGGGCTGAACCAGGGCTAAACCAGGACTGAACCAGGACTGAACTGAACCGGGACTGAACCGGGACTGAACCGGGACTGAACCGGGACTGAACCAGGACTAGACCAGGACTGAACCGGGACTGAACCGGGACTGAACCAGGACTAGACCAGGACTGAACCAGGACTGAACCAGGACTAAACCAGGACTGAACCAGGACTGAACCAGGACTGAACCAGGACTAAACCGGGACTGAACCAGGACTGAACCGGGACTGAACCGGGACTGAACCGGGGCTGAACCGGGACTAAACCGGGACTGAACCGGGACTAAACCGGGACTGAACCAGGACTGACCCAGGTCTGAACCAGGACTGAACCAGGACTGAACCAGGACTGAACCAGGACTGAACCAGGACTGAACCAGGACTGAACCAGGACTGAACCAGGACTGAACCAGGACTGAACCAGGACTGAACCGGGACTGAACCGGGACTGAACCGGGACTGAACCGGGACTGAACCGGGACTGAACCAGGACTGAACCAGGACTAGACCAGGACTGAACCAGGACTGAACCAGGACTGAACCAGGACTGAACCAGGACTGAACCAGGACTAGACCAGGACTGAACCAGGTCTGAACCAGGACTGAACCAGGACTGAACCAGGACTGAACCAGGACTAGACCAGGACTAAACCAGGACTGAACCAGGACTAGACCAGGACTGAACCAGGACTGAACCAGGACTAGACCAGGACTGAACCAGGACTGAACCAGGACTGAACCAGGACTGAACCAGGACTGAACCAGGACTGAACCAGGACTGAACCAGGTCTGAACCAGGACTGAACCAGGACTGAACCAGGACTGAACCAGGACTAGACCAGGACTAGACCAGGACTGAACCAGGACTGAACCAGGACTGAACCAGGACTGAACCAGGACTAGACCAGGACTGAACCAGGACTGAACCAGGACTGAACCAGGTCTGAACCAGGACTAAACCAGGACTGAACCAGGACTGAACCAGGACTGAACCAGGACTAGACCAGGACTAAACCAGGACTGAACCAGGACTGAACCAGGACTGAACCAGGACTAGACCAGGACTAGACCAGGACTGAACCAGGACTGAACCAGGACTGAACCAGGACTAGACCAGGACTAGACCAGGACTGAACCAGGACTAGACCAGGACTGAACCAGGACTAAACCAGGACTAAACCAGGACTGAACCAGGACTGAACCAGGACTGAACCAGGACTAGACCAGGACTAGACCAGGACTGAACCAGGACTAGACCAGGACTGAACCAGGACTGAACCAGGACTGAACCAGGACTGAACCAGGACTGAACCAGGACTGAACCAGGACTGAACCAGGACTGAACCAGGACTGAACCAGGTCTGAACCAGGACTGAACCAGGACTGAACCAGGACTGAACCAGGACTAGACCAGGACTGAACCAGGACTGAACCAGGACTGAACCAGGACTGAACCAGGACTAGACCAGGACTGAACCAGGACTGAACCAGGACTAGACCAGGACTGAACCAGGACTGAACCAGGACTGAACCAGGACTAGACCAGGACTGAACCAGGACTGAACCAGGACTAGACCAGGACTGAACCAGGACTGAACCAGGACTGAACCAGGACTGAACCAGGACTGAACCAGGACTGAACCAGGTCTGAACCAGGACTGAACCAGGACTGAACCAGGACTGAACCAGGACTGAACCAGGACTGAACCAGGACTAGACCAGGACTGAACCAGGACTGAACCAGGACTGAACCAGGACTGAACCAGGACTGAACCAGGACTAGACCAGGACTGAACCAGGACTGAACCAGGACTGAACCAGGACTGAACCAGGACTAGACCAGGACTAGACCAGGACTGAACCAGGACTGAACCAGGACTAAACCAGGACTGAACCAGGACTAAACCAGGACTGAACCAGGACTGAACCAGGACTGAACCAGGACTGAACCAGGACTGAACGAGGACTAAACCAGGACTGAACCAGGACTGAACCAGGACTGAACCAGGACTGAACCAGGACTGAACCAGGACTGAACCAGGACTGTACCAGGACTGAACCAGGACTAAACCAGGACAAGACCAGGACCATACCAGGACTAAACCAGGTCTGAACCAGGACTGAACCAGGGCTGAACCAGGACTGAACCAGGACTAAACTAGGACTGAACCAGGACTAAACCAGGACAACCAGGACTGAACCAGGAGTGAACCAGGACTGAACCAGGGCTGAACCAGGACAACCAGGACTAAACCAGGACTAAACCAGGACTGAACCAGGACTAAACCAGGACTAACCCAGGACAACCAGGACTGAACCAGGACTAAACCAGGACTGAACCAGGACTGAACCAGGACTGAACCAGGACTAGACCAGGACTAAACCAGGACTGAACCAGGACTAGACCAGGACTGAACCAGGACTGAACCAGGACTGAACCAGGACTAGACCAGGACTGAACCAGGACTGAACCAGGACTGAACCAGGACTGAACCAGGACTGAACCAGGACTGAACCAGGACTGAACCAGGACTGAACCAGGACTGAACCAGGACTGAACCAGGACTAGACCAGGACTGAACCAGGACTGAACCAGGACTGAACCAGGACTGAACCAGGACTAAACCAGGACTGAACCAGGACTGAACCGGGACTAAACCGGGACTGAACCGGGACTGAACCGGGACTAAACCGGGACTGAACCGGGACTAAACCGGGACTGAACCGGGACTGAACCGGGACTGAACCAGGACTGAACCAGGACTAGACCAGGACTGAACCAGGACTGAACCAGGACTGAACCAGGACTGAACCAGGACTGAACCAGGACTAGACCAGGTCTGAACCAGGACTGAACCTGGACTAGACCAGGTCTGAAACAGTTCTGAACCTGGACTGAACCAGGACTGAACCAGGACTGAACCAGGACTAAACCAGGACTGAACCAGGACTGAACCAGGACTGAACCAGGACTGAACCAGGACTAGACCAGGACTAAACCAGGTCTGAACCAGGACTAGACCAGGACTAAACCAGGACTGAACCAGGACTGAACCAGGACTGAACCAGGACTGAACCAGGACTGAACCAGGTCTGAACCAGGACTGAACCAGGACTGAACCAGGACTGAACCAGGACTAGACCAGGACTAGACCAGGACTGAACCAGGACTAGACCAGGACTGAACCAGGACTGAACCAGGACTGAACCAGGACTGAACCAGGACTGAACCAGGTCTGAACCAGGACTGAACCAGGACTGAACCAGGACTAGTCCAGAACTGAACCAGGACTGAACAAGGACTGGACCAGGACTGAACCTGGACTAAACCAGGACTATAGACTAGGACTGAACCAGGACTAAACCAGGACTAAACCAGGACTGAACCAGGACTAGACCAGGACTGAACCAGGACTGAACCAGGACTGAACCAGGACTGAACCAGGACTGAACCAGGACTGAACCAGGACTAAACCAGGACTGAACCAGGACTGAACCAGGACTGAACCAGGACTGAACCAGGACTGAACCAGGGCTGAACCAGGACTGAACCAGGACTGAACCAGGACTGAACCAGGTCTGAACCAGGACTAAACCAGGACTGAACCAGGACTGAACCAGGACTGAACCAGGACTAGACCAGGACTAAACCAGGACTGAACCAGGACTGAACCAGGACTGAACCAGGACTAGACCAGGACTGAACCAGGACTGAACCAGGACTAGACCAGGACTGAACCAGGACTGAACCAGGGCTGAACCAGGACTGAACCAGGACTGAACCAGGACTGAACCAGGACTAAACCAGGACTGAACCAGGACTAGACCAGGACTGAACCAGGACTGAACCAGGACTGAACCAGGACTAGACCAGGACTGAACCAGGACTGAACCAGGACTGAACCAGGACTGAACCAGGACTAGACCAGGACTGAACCAGGACTGAACCAGGACTGAACCAGGACTGAACCAGGTCTGAACCAGGTCTGAACCAGGACTGAACCAGGACTGAACCAGGACTGAACCAGGACTGAACCAGGTCTGAACCAGGACTGAACCAGGACTGAACCAGGACTAGTCCAGAACTGAACCAGGACTGAACCAGGTCTGAACCAGGACTAAACCAGGACTGAACCAGGACTGAACCAGGACTGAACCAGGACTGAACCAGGACTGAACCAGGACTGAACCAGGACTGAACCAGGACTGAACCAGGACTGAACCAGCGCTGAACCAGGACTGAACCAGGACTGAACCAGGACTGAACCAGGACTGAACCAGGTCTGAACCAGGACTGAACCAGGACTGAACCAGGACTGAACCAGGACTGAACCAGGACTGAACCAGGACTGAACCAGCGCTGCACCAGGACTGAACCAGGACTGAACCAGGACTGAACCAGGACTGAACCAGGTCTGAACCAGGTCTGAACCAGGACTGAACCAGGACTAGACCAGGACTGAACCAGGACTGAACCAGGACTGAACCAGGACTGAACCAGGACTAGACCAGGACTGAACCAGGACTGAACCAGGACTGAACCAGGACTGAACCAGGACTGAACCAGGACTGAACCAGTGCAGAACCAGTGCTGAACCAGGACTGAACCAGGACTGAACCAGGACTGAACCAGGTCTGAACCAGGTCTGAACCAGGTCTGAACCAGGACTGAACCAGGACTGAACCAGGACTGAACCAGGTCTGAACCAGGTCTGAACCAGGTCTGAACCAGGACTGAACCAGGACTGAACCAGGACTGAACCAGGACTGAACCAGGTCTGAACCAGGACTGAACCAGGACTGAACCAGGTCTGAACCAGGTCTGAACCAGGACTGAACCAGGACTGAACCAGGACTGAACCAGGACTGAACCAGGTCTGAACCAGGACTAGACCAGGACTGAGCGAGGACTAGACCAGGACTGAACCAGGACTGAACCAGGACTAGACCAGGACTGAACCAGGTCTGAACCAGGACTAGACCAAGACTGAACCAGGACTGAACCAGGACTCGAGCAGGACTGAACCAGGGCTGAACCAGGACTGAACCAGGACTGAACCAGGACTGAACCAGGACTGAACCAGGACTGAAGCAGGTCTGAACCAGGACTGAACCAGGACTGAACCAGGACTGAGCCAGGCCTGAACCAGGACTCCACCAGCACTGAACCAGGACTGAACCAGGACTGAACCAGGACTGAACCAGGACTGAACCAGGACTAGACCAGGACTGAACCAGGACTGAACCAGGACTGAACCAGGACTGAACCAGGACTGAACCAGGACTAGACCAGGACTGAACCAGGACTGAACCAGGACTGAACCAGGACTAGACCAGGACTGAACCAGGACTGAACCAGGACTGAACCAGGACTGAACCAGGACTAGACCAGGACTGAACCGGGACTGAACCGGGACTAGACCGGGACTGAACCAGGACTGAACCAGGACTGAACCGGGACTGAACCGGGACTGAACCGGGACTGAACCAGGACCGAACCAGGACCGAACCAGGACTGAACCAGGACCAAATCACGACTGAACCGGGACTGAACCAGGACCAAATCACGACTGAATCAGGACTAAACCAGGGCTGAATCAGGACAGAATCAGGACAGAATCAGGACAGAATCAGGACAGAATCAGGACAGAATCAGGACAGAATCAGGACTGAACCAGGACTGAATGAGGATTAAACCAGGACTGAACCAGGACTGAACCAGGACTGAACCAGGACTAAACCAGGACTAGACCAGGACTGAACCAGGACTGAACCAGGACTGAACCAGGACTAGACCAGGACTGAACCAGGACTGAACCAGGACTGAACCAGGACTGAACCAGGACTAGACCAGGACTGAACCAGGACTGAACCAGGACTGAACCAGGACTAGACCAGGACTGAACCAGGACTGAACCAGGACTGAACCAGGACTAGACCAGGACTGAACCAGGTCTGAACCAGGACTGAACCAGGACTGAACCAGGACTGAACCAGGACTGAACCAGGACTGAACCAGGTCTGAACCAGGACTGAACCAGGACTGAACCAGGACTAGTCCAGAACTGAACCAGGACTGAACCAGGACTGAACCAGGACTGAACCAGGACTAGACCAGGACTAGACCAGGACTGAACCAGGACTGAACCAGGACTGAACCAGGACTGAACCAGGACTGAACCAGGACTGAACCAGGACTGAACCAGGACTGAACCAGGACTGAACCAGGACTAGACCAGGACTAGACCAGGACTGAACCAGGACTGAACCAGGACTGAACCAGGACTAGACCAGGACTGAACCAGGACTGAACCAGGACTGAACCAGGACTAGACCAGGACTGAACCAGGACTGAACCAGGACTGAACCAGGACTAGACCAGGACTGAACCAGGACTGAACCAGGACTAGACCAGGACTGAACCAGGACTGAACCAGGACTGAACCAGGACTGAACCAGGACTGAACCAGGACTGAACCAGGTCTGAACCAGGACTGAACCAGGACTAGACCAGGACTGAACCAGGACTGAACCAGGACTGAACCAGGACTGAACCAGGTCTGAACCAGGACTGAACCAGGACTGAACCAGGACTGAACCAGGTCTGAACCAGGACTGAACCAGGACTGAACCAGGACTGAACCAGGTCTGAACCAGGTCTGAACCAGGACTGAACCAGGACTGAACCAGGACTGAACCAGGACTGAACCAGGACTAAACCAGGACTGAACCAGGACTGAACCAGGACTTTACCAGGACTGAACCAGGACTGGACCAGGACTGGACCAGGACTAGACCAGGACTGAACCAGGACTGAACCAGGACTGAACCAGGACTGAACCAGGACTAGACCAGGACTGAACCAGGACTGAACCAGGACTAAACCAGGATTGAACCAGGACTGAACCAGGACTAGACCAGGACTGAACCAGGACTAGACCAGGACTGAACCAGGTCTGAACCAGGACTGAACCAGGACTGAACCAGGACTAAACTAGGGCTAAACCAGGACTCAAGCAGGTCTGAAGCAGGTCTGAATCAGGACTGAACTAGGGCTGAACTAGGGCTGAACCAGGACTAAACCAGGACTAAACCAGGACTAAACCAGGACTGAACCAGGACTGAACCAGGACTGAACCAGGACTAGACCAGGACTGAACCAGGACTGAACCAGGACTAGACCAGGACTGAAGCAGGATTGAACCAGGACTAGACCAGGACTGACGCAGGATTGAACCAGGACTAGACCAGGACTGAACCAGGACTGAACCAGGACTGAACCAGGACTGAACCAGGACTAAACCAGGACTAAACCAGGACTGAACCAGGACTGAACCAGGCCTGAACCAGGACCGAACCAGGACCGAACCAGGACCGAACCAGGCCTGAACCAGGACAGAACCAGGACTGAACCAGGACTGAACCAGGACTGAACCAGGACTGAACCAGGACTGAACCAGGACTAAACCAGGACTGAACCAGGACTAGACCAGGACTGAACCAGGACTGAACCAGGACTAGACCAGGACTGAACCAGGACTGAACCAGGACTAAACCAGGACTGAACCAGGACTAAACCAGGACTGAACCAGGACTGAACCAGGTCTGAACCAGGACTGAACCAGGTCGGAACCAGGACTAAACCAGGTCTGAACCAGGTCTGAACCAGGTCGGAACCAGGACTAAACCAGGACTAAACCAGCACTGGACCAGGTCTAAACCAGGTCTGAACCAGGCCTGAACCAGGTCTGAACCAGGACTAAACCAGGTCTGAAACAGGACTAAACCAGGTCTGAACCAGGACTGAACCAGGACTGAACCAGGACTGAACCAGGACTAAACCAGGACTAAACCAGGACTAGACCAGGACTGAACCAGGACTGAACCAGGACTAAACCAGGACTAAACCAGGACTAGACCAGGACTGAACCAGGACTGAACCAGGACTGAACCAGGACTAAACCAGGACTGAACCAGGACTAAACCAGGACTAAACCAGGACTAAACCAGGACTAGACCAGGACTGAACCAGGACTGAACCAGGACTGAACCAGGACTAAACCAGGACTAGACCAGGACTGAACCAGGACTGAACCAGGACTAAACCAGGACTGAACCAGGACTGAACCAGGACTGAACCAGGACTAAACCAGGACTAAACCAGGTCTGAACCAGGACTAAACCAGGATTAAACCAGGACTGAACCAGGACTGAACCAGGAGTAAACCAGGACTAAACCAGGACTGGACCAGGACTAAACCAGGTCTGAACCAGGACTGGACCAGGACTGAACGAGGACTGAACCAGGACTCAACCAGGACTAAACCAGGACTAAACCAGGACTGGACCAGGACTAAACCAGGACTGAACCAGGACTGAACCAGGACTGAACCAGGACTGAACGAGGACTGAACCAGGACTGAACCAGGACTAAACCAGGACTAAACCAGGGCTGAACCAGGGCTAAACCAGGACTGAACCAGGACTGAACCAGGACTGAACCAGGGCTGAACCAGGACTAAACCAGGATTAAACCAGGGCTGAACCAGGACTGAACCAGGACTGAACCAGGACTAAACCAGGACTGAACCAGGGCTGAACCAGGACTAAACCAGGACTAAACCAGGACTGAACCAGGACTGAACCAGGACTGAACCAGGGCTGAACCAGGACTGAACCAGGACTGAACCAGGACTGAACCAGGGCTGAACCAGGACTAAACCAGGACTAAATCATGACTGAACCAGGGCTGAACCAGGACTAAACCAGGACTAGACCAGGACTGAACCAGGACTGAACCAGGACTAAACCAGGACTAGACCAGGACTGAACCAGGACTGAACCAGGACTGAACCAGGACTAAACCAGGACTAAACCAGGACTGAACCAGGACTGAACCAGGACTGAACCAGGACTAAACCAGGACTAGACCAGGACTAGACCAGGACTAAACCAGGACTAAACCAGGACTGAACCAGGACTGAACCAGGACTGAACCAGGACTGAACCAGGGCTGAACCAGGAATAGACCAGGACTCTACCAGGACAAGACCAGGACTCCACCAGGACTAAACCAGGACAACCAGGACTAAACCAGGACTAAACCAGGACTGAACCAAGACTGAACCAGGACTAAACCAGGACTGAACCAGGACTAGACCAGGACTAAACCAAGACTAAACCAGGACTGAACCAGGACTGAACCAGGACTAAACTAGGACTGAACCAGGACTAAACCAGGACAACCAGGACTGAACCAGGATTAAACCAGGACTAAATCAGGACTGAACCAGGACTGAACCAGGACTAGACCAGGACTAAACCAGGACTGAACCAGGTCTAAACCAGGACTGAACCAGGCCTGAACCAGGACTGAACCAGGACTGAACCAGGACTAAACTAGGACTGAACCAGGACTAAACCAGGACTGAACCAGGACTAAACCAGGACAACCAGGACTAAACCAGGTCTGAACCAGGAGTGAACCAGGGCTGAACCAGGACTAAACCAGGACTAGACCAGGACTGAACCAGGACTGAACCAGGACTGAACCAGGACTGAACCAGGACTGAACCAGGACTGAACCAGGACTGAACCAGGACTAAACTTGGACTGAACCAGGACTAAACTTGGACTGAACCAGGACTAAACCAGGACTAAACTTGGACTGAACCAGGACTAAACCAGGACTAATCTTGGACTGAACCAGGACTAAACCAGGACTAAACCAGGACTGAACCAGGACTAAACTTGGACTAAACCAGGACTGAACCAGGACTAAACCGGGACTAAACCGGGACTTAACCGGGACTGAACCGGGACTGAACCAGGACTAAACCAGGACTGAACCAGGACTGAACCAGGACTGAACCAGGACTAAACCAGGACTAAACCAGGACTGAACCAGGACTGAACCAGGACTGAACCAGGACTAAACTTGGACTGAACCAGGACTGAACCAGGACTTAACCAGGTCTGAACCAGGACTGAACCAGGACTGAACCAGGACTTAACCAGGACTGAACCAGGACTAGACCAGGACTAGACCAGGACTAAACCAGGACTGAACCAGGACTGAACCAGGAGTGAGCCAGGGCTGAACCAGGACTAAACCAGGACTACACCAGGACTGAACCAGGACTGCACCAGGACTGAACCAGGACTAAACTTGGACTGAACCAGGAGTAAACCAGGACTAAACCAGGTCTGAACCAGGACTGAACCAGGGCTGAACCAGGACTAAACCAGGACTAGACCAGGACTGAACCAGGACTAGACCAGGACTAAACCAGGTCTGAACCAGCTCTGAACCAGGACTGAACCAGGACTAAACCAGGACTAAACCAGGTCTAAACCAGGACTGAACCAGGACTGAACCAGGACTATACCAGGATTGAACCAGGATTGAACCAGGACTGAACCAGGACTGAACCAGGACTGAACCAGGACTGAACCAGGACTAAACCAAGACTAAACCAGGACTAAACCAGGCCTACACCAGGACTAAACCAGGACTAAACCAGGTCTTAACCAGGACTAAACCAGGACTGAACCAGAACTGAACCAGGACTAAACCAGGACTAAACCAGGACTAAACCAGGACTAAACCAGGACTAAACCAGGACTAAACCAGGTCTAAACCAGGTCTAAACCAGGGATAAACCAGGACTAAACCAGGACTAAACCAGGACTAAACCAGGACTAAACCAGGTCTAAACCAGGACTAAACCAGGACTAAACCAGGAGTAAACCAGGACTACAGCAGGACTAAACCAGGACTAGACCAGAACTAGACCAGGTCTAGACCAGGACTAAACCAGGTCTAAACCAGGACTAAACCGGGACCAAACCAGGTGTGTGACTAATCGACATCTTTTGCACAGCAGCACTTGCGTTTACGTAGGTTTCACCGTGGATACTTTTATGTAAGTTAGCATTGCTAAGAGAGACACTCGTGAGCGAACTTCTCTGTTGGCTGGAGCACTATACACTGACGCAGCCGTTTATTGAACATACAAAAAAAGAAACGTGATGCGTACATGCGTGCGCACTGACGTCATTAACGTCATATATATATTGGATACTGAACATGACTTTGCCAAAATAACAAATATGCTTAACACCAGGACTAAACCAGGACCAAACCAGGACTAGTCCAGGACTAGACCAGGTCTAGACCAGGACTAAACCAGGTCTAGACCAGGACTATCGGGGCCTTTCTAAATCTGTCCTGTGGCAGGTCTGGAGACCAGATCTCCTGTGTGGTTGAACACGTCAGTCTCAAAGAGCCCATGGTCCTGAACTGGGGTAAGGCCTGTGTCAGATGCCCTCCCGTCCCTCTGCACTTCCTGTAGGAGTCTCTTGTGTAGAGCTGTAGTAAACTGTCCTCTCCCACAGAGGGCGCCGTCTCAGACGGGGACAGGAATAAAATCGCCATCGGAGCCTCTGGTCTGGTCCTGGGTCTGGTTCTGTCTTTGGCCGGATTCATCTTCTACAAACACAAGTCCAGAGGTATTGAACTTCTTTTAAAATGTGACAAAACTCCAAATCAAACGATCAAATGTCCATAAGCAAACCTGACTCTCCTGGACTGACACATAAAACAACTTCACCCCTCGGAATAGTCCAATATGGAACAATAAATATATTAAATCTAGAGGTAAAAGCTCATTTATTCATAACTGGTTCAGTAAAGAGGTTAAATTAACATCCCAAATGTTTCACTCAGATGGAGGATTTTATAACTTTGCTGATTTTACAATGTTATTAGCTCAGAAAAAGGATTTTATTTGGTAAGAAACTGAATCCCAGTCAGTGTTTGTATGTATCAGCACAATGAGAATCTAGAGTCTAAAGTTGGACCTTTGCCCTTTGATTATCTGACAAAAGGTGCAATAACAAACACATTCGGAAAATCCTTAAGAGTAAAACTGTCGGCGTTGGTCAATACAAATGGAACACGATTTCTGTAGATATCAACTGGAAATATCACAACTGAAATGTCCACATTCTGTTTATATAATAAAATCAAGGAAGTCACCTTTAAAGTTCTGCATCATATTTACCCAACAAATGTATATTTAAAGATTTAATATTGATAATGATTTGAATTGCAATTATATTACATCCACAAATCAAAGTGGTCAAAAAAAATATCCCAAATTAGTGAGTTCTGTTTTGAAATACAATTTTATTTTCAAGCATTAAAAAATAGTAAAAGCACTGAAAGCATTGACCGTATATGAAGATTACAAATTATATGATGTATAAAACTAAACTTATGTTAATTCGAGCCCATTAAATACTATTTATTTAGATAATAAACCCAACTGTCTTTGGTTTAAGTGTTTCTGTTTGTTTTCCTGGTTATCTGCTTCATGTATTTATATATGTGCTGCACTGTGTTGTACTGATCTGTTTTAATTAAACAAAAAAAAACAAGTCCAGAGGTCAGCCATCTTGGATCTGTGCGGCCATCTTGGATCTGTGCAGCCATCTTGGATCTGTGCAGCCATCTTGGATCTGTGCAGCCATCTTGGATCTGTGCAGCCATCTTGGATCTAAACCTCCTGACTGTTCCTCTTGTGTTTCAGGCTGGTTCCTGGTCTCGCGGGGCTCCTGAAAACTCCTGAAGGCTCCTGAAGGCTCCTGAAGATTTCTGAAGGTTCCTGAAGGCTCCTGAAGGTTCCTGAAGGTTCCTGAAGGTTCCTGAAGGTTCCTGAAGGCTCCTGAAGGTTCCTAAAGGTTCCTGAAGGCTCCTGAAGGTTCCTAAAGGTTCCTGAAGGTTCCTGAAGGCTCCTCTCATGTCCTGATGTTTGTCTCTGGACTAAATCTGCTGCTTTTTTAGGGTTTGGGTTCATAAATCACAATAAAACTTATGTGAATAAAAGTGATTTGAAGCAGGAGATGGAAACGCTTTAGCTGTGATCCTCAGTGGGACGTGTGTTTGTGAGGAGCTTCATGTCTCTGTGCTTTGTCCTTCTAATAAAGCCTAAAGTGAACGTGAGTGTGGTGAGGAGGAGCTCGAGTGAAGTCCTGTCTGATGATTATTGGTCTGTGAAGCTCTCCGTGTGAGGGTCTTTCTGCTTCTGCTTTAATAAAATGAATCACTTTGTTTGGAGATTAAGTTCTTTGTGTGGTGTTGTTCTTAGACTTTTACTGGACCTGAGCTCCTCAGGAACTCACTGATGATGGGAAATGCACAAAAACAACAAAAGCAAAAGTTTCTTTCTCTTCTGAGGGGGATTCACGTCGTTTTCATGCTCGTGTAAAGAGCAGAACCACTGCAGAGTCCGAGTTTCCTCTGGTGTTTCTCTTGTGGAGCCGTTTCCTCTGGACTCAAACTTCACAAATCTAAGAGTGAAACAGAGTTTATACCTGAGCTCTCCACCTCCAGCCACAGGTTTGAGTGTTTAAGTCAAAGCCTTTGACCGTTGCACCAGTGTCGTTCTGATGCTGATGTTAAATTTACAGGCCTCAAACTCGTCTAAGGCCGAGGCTCCTGTTCTATTTGCTCTTCTTCTTCAGTTTCTTCTTCTAAAACCAGCAGCTCTGTGGCATTTTCGTTTAGTAAAAGTTTCTCACCGGAGGAAAAAGGCTGGAGACGTCTGGTCCTCCAGCTCCTCCATGAGGAACATCTGAGTGTTTGTGTTCAGCTGTGCAAAGCCACGGCACAGACCAGAGCGACACTTCCTGTAGAAGGGAAAAGAAGAGTATTAAACATGTGGCTGCAAAGGGACTTTTCTGTTTCTCTGCTGCTCACTGAAAACTCATCTGCACAGAAACGAACAAACTTCACCTGGAGAAACAAACCCTCACCAAAGAAATGTGCTCTGACCAACTCCAGACGTGAACAGGCAAAGACTTTAACTTCTGAAATTAAACTTATTAACTCAGTCATTAAACCAGACTCTTTATTTCCTGCAATATCTTTAAGAAAAGTATTAAATTAGAACTGAAATGTAATTTGAATGTAAACAAACGATCAGATGAACTCATCTCCATCAGCTCAGAACAATAAAGAACAACATTCAGAAACGTTCTAAAAGGTAAAACTTGATCTTCTGTCAAACCTGGACAAAAACATCGTTTACGTGTCTGATCTGTTCCTGAAGTTTGCACAGAGCTTCAGTTTTACCCACGAGTTTATCCAGAAACAAACACAGCGACATTAGGCTCAGTCTGCTCAGGAAACACAATAAACAAGAACATTTGACTGGGACACAGTTTCATTTATTCAGAGGCAAAAACTCAGACCATCTCATTCCAAAACCCAATAAAACACAAAATCAACACATTTGGATCCAGATTTCTACAGATTGACTGAAGAAGCTTCTGGAAACTTTTCCCTTGTGTTTGTGTCAAGGCCTGAGAGCGCCACCTACAGGAGACAATCAGAAGTTTGTCTTTCCCAGAATCTACGAGCTCCAAAAACCCCAAAAAGGAAAATGTCATGACTCACTGCACACTTCACAATGAAAAACTGAAAAACTCAAGAATCTCTTCATGTTTCTTGGCTAATTCCAGATTCACTCAGCAAAATTCTCCAAATCTAAACCTGCAAAATCCTCATCAAAAAACAGTAAAACCAGAGACATAATTCACAGGGAAATGAGCTCCTCCAAATCACTGATGTTTCCCAAAACTCTGGATTTTTTATCTTCATTTAGTTCAATTCAGGTTTGAATGACTTTATTTTATCTCTTTATTTTGTTTGATTTTCCATCTGTGGTTTGATTTTAAATGTCTGAGTTGTGTGTTTCTGTTGGATGATTCTGAAGATGAATATTTATCATTTATAGTCACATTTATGGACATAAGAACAATAATCAAACCCCAGTTTTCCCAACACAAACATGATTCCAGGAGGTGAGTGGAATCAGATAAATGACCCTCATATTGATGATGCCCACAAAGGTCACATGGGGTTTGGTGAAACTGTAATAATTTAAACTGTGGTGATATATGGAGAATGAGAGGCTCGATTATAGGTTCACCTCCACAGAATTCATAAATAAGGTTGTTGATACTAGTATTGAACCCTCTGTACTTACAGATCACAAAAGGACTTTATCTGTTAAACTGACATCTGATCCTCAAAGCTCCAAGTCCTCAAACCAGTACTGGAAACAAGTCGCTGCTAAAAGACGGTGAACTAAAAGAAACCACTGGAAACATTATGAAGGATCATCTGAAACTGCAAAAAGAAACGACTCTTATGGAAATCAGTGGGAGTGCACAAAGTTTTTAATGAGGATGGAAGCTATAAAAAGAGGGAAAGAATTGGCTAAAGAAAGAAATACAAAAGAAGAAAATATCTGAAAACAAATGATTGCATTTTATGAAAAGCAGAATCCCTCTGAGAATGAAACAAATACCCTACAGAAATTACAACTGGACCTGGACTCATTATATCAACACAAAGCAAAAGGAGCATTTATAAGATGGAGGCAGAAATGGAGGAAGGGCAGAAAAACACCAAATATTTCTAGAATCTGGAAAAGAGGAATTTAAGCCACTTCTCTGTTTTGAAACTTAAAATAAATGATTCGATCTCTGAAGATCTCCTGACAATATCCACTTCTGTCATCGAATTTTACCCAAACTTCTGCTGCTCAAACATGGTTCATTCTGCTCATTTACTGGCTGCTATAGAACCAGAGGTAAGGACGGTTAGTGAAGATTCAAGTGTTTGTGTGAGCAGAAAATAACAACTGAAGAACGAAAACAAAATACAGTCAAACTTAAAGATAATAAAGCTCCAGGTAATGACGGCTTAACAAGTGAATTCTGTAAAGAATTCAAAGATCTGTCAGAGTTCTTCTTTAGTGTCTTTGGTGAGGCGACTGAAAGAGGAGAGTTTCCTCCTGCAGTGTCATAAGGATTCACCACATTAATCCCAAAGGAAAAGAAGGATATTTTCCTCCCTGATCATTGGAGACCGATTACGTTCATCAATAATGAGGCCAAACTCTTTGCCCTTATTTTCTCTCCAAGAATAAAACATTGTCTGAATGACATTATTGATGAGTGTCCGTCCGGTTTATGAGGGAGACACATCAGCAACATTAGGTTAGTATTGGATAGAACTGATTCCAGTGAAGTTCTTCATCTCCACGGGGTTTTGCTTTTTGTTGACTTTTCTCAGGCTTTGGACACAACAGAACATTCTTTTCTGTACGATATTCTGGACCTCTTTGGCTTTGGAGAATACGTTCAGAAAATCATTCATATTATGTATAAAAACTGGAATAGTTCTGTCAAACTGCAGTCAGGAACTTCAATGTGATTTCAGATCAATAGGGAAAAACAAGGCGACCCTATCGCCCCCTATCTGTTCCTACTGGTAACACAGGCTCTGTCCATTTTTGTTCTCCAGAATCATTTTAATGGAATTGTCATTGGGGAAAATGAAATGAAATGGAGTCAATTGGCAGACGACACAAGCCTTTTTTTACAAAGTAAATCTGAGATACAGAAAGCTCTTCAGTGTCTGACAGTTCTCCCAGGCCTCTGGACTTAAGGTCAATGTCAACAAACGTGAAGTATTTTCAGTGAGAGATGGTGTGAAACATCAGGACATGGTGTTTCTGTCAAAGATCAGATCTCACACCTGGGAGTAGGGGTGGGCGATATCTCGATATTTAAAATATATCGAGATATTTTCAAAACTCGCTATGAATTCTGACATATCGATATATCACTATAATGCTTATGTTTACTTCTGGTTTCGCCGCTTCGCTTGTCTCACCTTCTCTGTGCCGCGCTCGCCTCCGCCTCCTGCTTATGTCCCCCAAGCTCCTCTGCGGAGCCCAGAGCTGGCCGCGGACTAAACCAGGACTAAACCAGGACTAAACCAGGACTAAACCAGGACTAAACCAAGACTAGGACCAGGGCTCTCCAGTGCATCCATTTCACTTGCATTTGCGAGTAAATATTTCATTGTGCGAATGTGGAAAACGAAACAGGCCCATCTGTGCGATGCTTCTGCAGCACAATAAAGAGCTGCACAGACGCAACGTGACAAGTTAAACGTTCGAAATGCACCTGCCCAGTGTGAGAGCACCTGCCCAGTGTGAGAGCACCTGCCCAGTGTGAGAGCACCTGCCCAGTGTGAGAGCACCTGCCCAGTGTGAGAGCACCTGACCTGTGCACGACTCCAGCGTACGAGGTCCACTTCTATCACTCATACGAACGAACTCCACTTCAAAATATGGCCACGCCCCCTTAAACAAGGAGCCCCACAGCAGGACCCACACCTGTCCCACCACAGGACCCACACCTGTCCCACCACAGGACCCACACCTGTCCCACCACAGGACCCACACCTGTCCCACCACAGGACCCACACCTGTCCCACCACAGGACCCACACCTGTCCCACCACAGGACCCACACCTGTCCCACCACAGGACCCACACCTGTCCCACCACAGGACCCACACCTGGGAGTTCAGAAAGCAGAGAACGGAAAATAACTTTCTCCCTTTAATTAAAAAGTTAAAGGTCGATTCAACTTTTGGCTTTCACGATATTTGTCCGTCTGTGGCCGTGCATTAGTGTCAAAGGGCGAAGGTCTGTCCAGACTTATTTATCCTGCAATGGTGATGACGTCTCAAAAATACAATTAGGCTTATGAATAAAGAATTGTTCCATTTTATTTGGAAAAATAAATGTCACCACCTGAAAAGACAAATACTGTGCATCTCAGTGAAAGATGGAGGTGTCGACATTATAGACTTTAAAACTGCCAACACCACCCTAAAAACTAAATGGTTCAAACATGATATCATCAGTAAAAAGACATTATGGTGTCTCATTATGGGAAAGAACTCCTTTTAAAATGTGACAAAACTCCAAATCAAATGATCAAATGTCCATAAGCAAACCTGACTCTGCTGGACTGACACATAAAACAACTTCACCCCTCGGAATAGTCCAATATGGAACAATAAATATATTAAATATGAGGCAAAAGCTTATTTATTCATAACTGGTTCAGTAAAGAGGTTAAATTAACGTCCCAAATGTTTCACTCAGATGGAGGATTTTATAACTTTGCTGATTTTACAATGTTATTAGCTCAGAAAAAGGATTTTATTTGGTAAGAAACTGAATCCCAGTCAGTGTTTGTATGAATCAGCACAATGAGAATCTAGAGTCTAAAGTTGGACCTTTGCCCTTTGATTATCTGACAAAAGGTGCAATAACAAACACATTCAGAAAATCCTTAAGAGTAAAACTGTCGGCGTTGGTCAATACAAATGGAACACGATTTCTGTCGATATCAGCTGGAAATATCACAACTGAAATGTCCACATTCTGTTTATATAATAAAATCAAGGAAGTCACCTTTAAAGTTCTGCATCATATTTACCCAACAAATGTATATTTAAAGATTTAATATTGATAATGATTTGAATTTGTCAACTTTGTCACTTGGAGTGAGGAGAACCACCTCCAGCTCAATGTGATGAAGACAAAGGAACTGGTGGTGGACCTTAGGAGGACCAAAGCTGCTGTGACCCCCATCTCCATCCGGGGGTCAGTGTGGACGTGGTGGAGGAGGACAAGTACCTGGGGGTGAACTTGGACAATAAACTGGACTGGAGCAGGAACGTGGACGCGGTCTACAAGAAGGGCCAGAGCCGCCTCTATTTCCTGAGGAGGCTGAGGTCCTTTGACATCTGCAGGACAATGCTCAGGATGTTCTACGAGTCTATGGTGGCCAGTGCATCATGTACGCTGTAGTCTGCTGGGGCAGCAGTCTGAGGGACACTAATAGACTCGAGAAGATCATTAGGAAGGCTGGACATGTTGTGGGGGAGGAGCTGGACTCTCTGGCGGTGGTGTTGGACAGGAGAATACTGGACAAAATCTGGACTATCCTGGACTCTCCCTCCCACCCCCTCCACGAGGTGCTGGCCAATCAGAGGAGCTCTTTCAGCCATAGACTGCGGCTGCCGCGCTGCTCCACTGAGAGACACAGGAAATCTTTCCTGCCTGTCGCCATCAAACTGTTGAACGCTGCACTTTAACTCACAAACTACTCAATCCTCTTCATCCTATTCCCTGCTCACACATGTATATAGTCAATAGATGTCACTGATGTAAATAATTTCCCAGAGAGAGCTATTTTATCTTTTATCTTATTGTATTTATCTTATTTTGTAACTTGTTTGATGTACATGCTCTTGGTCGGTTGCATCTGTAACAAAGAAAATTTCCCCTCGGGGATGAATAAAAGTAATTCTGATTCTGATTCTGATTCTGATTCTGAATTGCACCTTTTGTTCCAGAATCCTTATTGCACCTTTTTTTGAGTGTGTAACTGTGAGATTTGTTTGGCTTGAAATTGAAGCTTTTATCCAGAGGAAGACACAAGATCATCTTATAAAGTTAAGAGAAAAAGAAGTCACACTACATCTTTCCGAACATACAAATCCCAAAATAAGATGCTTAATTAACCTAATTATTATTCTAATTATATGACATCCATAAATCAAAGTGGTAAAAAAAAACCCCAAATTAGTGAGTTCTGTTTTGAAATACAATTTTATTTTCAAGCATTAAAAAATAGTAAAACCAAAAAAGCACTGAAAGCATTGACCGTATATGAACATTACAAATTATATGATGTATAAAACTAAATTTATGTTAATTCGAGCCCATTAAACACTATTTATTTCGATAATAAACCCGACTGTCTTTGGTTTAAGTGTTTCTGTTCGTTTTCCTGGTTATCTGCTTCATGTATTTATATATGTGCTACACTGTGTTGTACTGATCTATTTTAATTAAACAAACAATGTCACGTGTCTCTAGTTTGATTTAATCTCACCGAAGGGGGCGGGGCAAAGTCTGAGCCTCAAGAGCTTCCGTAGAACTCCGAGTTAGTGCGGGAACTAAACCAGGTCTAAACCGAGACTAAACTGGGACTAAACCCGGACTAAACCCGGTCTAAACCAGGACTAAACCGGGACTAAACCAGGACTCGGGACACGGTTTGTTGTCGGATTTATGGCGGAGTTGACGCGGTTTCTGCAGCGGTTCGGAGGATACAGTGACGCGGTGAGTTTGAGACTGAACCGGGACTAAACCAGGACTATAACAGGACTAAACCAGGACTATAACAGGACTAAACCGGGACTATAACAGGACTAAACCGGGACTCGGGACACGCGGGTTTGTTGTCGGTTTTATGGCGGAGTTGACGCGGTTCCTGCAGCGGTTCGGAGGATACAGTGACGCGGTGAGTTTGAGACTGAACCGGGACTAAACCAGGACTAAACCAGGACTATAACAGGACTAAACCGGGTCTAAACCAGGACTAAACCAGGACTATAACAGGACTAAACCGGGTCTAAACCAGGACTATAACAGGACTAAACCAGGACTATAACAGGACTAAACCGGGTCTAAACCAGGACTAAACCGGGACTATAACAGGACTAAACCGGGACTAAACCGGGACTGAACCGGGACTGAACCGGGTCTAAAGCGGTTCTAAACCGGGGCTAAACCAGGACTAAACCAGGACTAAACCGGGACTAAACCGGGACTAAACCGGGACTATAACGGGACTATAACGGGACTATAACGGGACTGAACCGGGACTGAACCGGGACTAAACCGGGACTAAACTGGGACTAAACCAGGACTATAACAGGACTAAACCAGGACTAAACCAGAACTAAACCAGGACTATAACAGGACTAAACCGGGTCTAAACCAAGACTATAACAGGACTAAACCGGGTCTAAAGCGGGTCTAAACCAGGACTGAACCAGGACTAAACCGAGTCTAATCCGGGTCTTGTCCTGGTCTTCAGGAGCTCCAGTGGCTTCAGGACCTGTTCGAGTTTGTCAGAGTTCACCTGTGTCATGGCCCCGCCCCCTCAGGTGACCCCGCCCCCTCAGGTGACCCCGCCCCCTCATGTGACCCCGCCCCCTCCGGTGACCCCGCCCCCTCAGGTGACCCCGGCCCCTCCGGTGACCCCGCCCCCTCCGGTGACCCCGCCCCCTCCGGTGAGTGGGTTTATTGTTGAATTATAAGTTTCTTTAGTTTATTTGATTTATTTGACAGGGAAACTGTTCAGGAGCATTAATGACAAAAATGAAAAGATTCTTGTCCCAGACTCTTGGAGCTCATTTCCATCTGCAGCCCTGAGACAAACACACAATGTTTGTGACGCAGAAGAAGGTTAAATAAAACAAATAAAACAAATAAAGCAGTTGATAATATTTAGTGTCGGTGATTCGTTTCAGCGAAGCATATTTCAGTCTGACTTTAACTCGTACAAACTGCTTCATTTCCTGTCCACATCTTTAAGTCTTTGCATAATTTTAGCTCAGTGTGAAGTCTGTTCCATTCTGAGATCGTTTTAAATGAAAATGCAGATTGTCCTGAAGACGTTTCTGTTCTACACTGATCGTTCAGACCGTCTGATCAGACTGTTTCAGTGGAGCCGTTTTATCGGTAATCTGGAAATAAACGATGAAACACGTTTATTAAAACTAAACTCTATCTTAATTTTACAAAATCCAATCACCCACAGCAGAGAAATGAGGCCCATTTGTCTGTTTATATTTTATAATTTTATGTAAATGTCCATTTTTCATCAGGCTAAAGATTATTTTACCTCAGAATTAGTCATTTCATAAAAAATACACCGGAAGTGGGTTCTTGGTGGGTTCTTGTTGGGTTCCTGGTGGGTTCTCGTGGGTTCCTGGTGGGTTCCTGGTGGGTTCTCATGGGTTCCTGGTGGGTTCTCAGTGGGTTATTGTTGGGTTCCTGCTGGGTTCTCGTGGGTTCTCGTGGGTTCCTGGTGGGTTCTCGTTGGGTTCTCGTTGGGTTCTCGTTGGGTTCTCGTTGGGTTCTCGTTGGGTTCTTGTGGGTTCTCGTTGGGTTCTCGTGTGTTCTCATGGGTTCTCGTTGGATTCTCGGTGGGTTCTCGTTGGGTTCTTGTGGGTTCTCGTTGGGTTCTTGTGGGTTCTCGTTGGGTTCTCATGGGTTCTCGTTGGGTTCTTGTTGGATTCTCGGTGGGTTCTCGGTGGGTTCTCGTTGGGTTCTCGTTGGGTTCTCGTTGGGTTCTCGTTGGATTCTCGTTGGATTCTCGTTGGGTTCTCGGTGGGTTCTCGTTGGGTTCTCGGTGGGTTCTCGTTGGATTCTCGTTGGGTTCTCGGTGGGTTCTTGTTGGGTTCTTGTGGGTTCTCGTTGGGTTCTCGTGGGTTCTCGTTGGGTTCTCGTTGGATTCTCGTTGGATTCTCGTTGGGTTCTCGGTGGGTTCTCGTTGGGTTCTCGTGGGTTCTCGTTGGGTTCTCGTTGGATTCTCGTTGGATTCTCGTTGGATTCTCGTTGGGTTCTCGGTGGGTTCTCGTTGGGTTCTCGTGGGTTCTCGTTGGGTTCTCGTTGGGTTCTCGTGGGTTCTCGTTGGGTTCTCGTTGGATTCTCGTTGGGTTCTCGTGTGTTCTCATGGGTTCTCGTTGGGTTCTCGTGGGTTTGGGTTCTCGTTGGATTCTCGTTGGGTTCTCGGTGGGTTCTCGTTGGATTCTCGTTGGGTTCTTGTGGGTTCTCGTGGGTTTTGTGACGTGGTTCTCTTTCCTGTTCCGTGCTCCAGGAGGCGTCAGACGACCTTCAGCGTCAGATCTGAGTCTGGATCTGGTCCGGATCCTCCAGGAAACGTCGGCGTCTCGATCTGTGCCTGTGTCGTACAGGTGAGTGCGCCCCCTGCTGGGGGTTCTACCTGTGTGTCTGTGGCAGAATGTTCAGCGGTTTCCGTGGTGACACAAGGCGCACATTAACAAACACTGAGAAAACGTGTTCACCTCTTCCCGCCCGTAGGCGATTCCACAACATTAAAGAGTCCAGTCTCATATTCACTTCATTATTCTTCCTCTGTTGAGCTGCTGCACATCGTTTAAAGCTTCAGTCCTCAGGAAAACAACCAGATCATTTATGCTGCAGCCAAAGAGCAAGAACTTAGAACTCCCCAAAATAATCAAACCAACAATGTGCATTTCTGACCTTTGAGCCGCTTCTGTCCAAAACTGTTTCAGTCCAGAACAGCTGAGCTCAGTTAGTCCAGAACAGTCACAGAAAAAGAACATCCAGGAGTTTGTTCATCAAATAATTCCATGTGGGGAAATAATCCAGAAAATAATCCAGAAAGACGTGTTTGTCTGATGAATGAAAACATGTCTGTCCTTTCCGTCCTTTACTTAGTTTATCTTTCACTCCTGTTGGTGCTGTGTTTCGGTCTCGGTCTGGTTCCAGGTTGGTCTCGGTCCTGGTCCTGGTCTCAGTCTCGGTCTCGGTCTGGTTCCAGGTTGGTCTCAGTCCTGGTCTCAGTCTCAGTCTCGGTCTGGTTCCAGGTTGGTCTCGGTCCTGGTCCTGGTCTCAGTCTCGGTCTCGGTCTGGTTCCAGGTTGGTCTCAGTCCTGGTCTCAGTCTCAGTCGTGGTCGTGGTCTCAGTCCTGGTCCTGGTCTCAGTCTCAGTCCTGGTCCTGGTCTCAGTCTCGGTCTGGTTCCAGGTTGGTCTCGGTCCTGGTCCTGGTCTCAGTCTCGGTCTCGGTCTGGTTCCAGGTTGGTCTCAGTCCTGGTCTCAGTCTCAGTCTCGGTCTGGTTCCAGGTTGGTCTCGGTCCTGGTCCTGGTCTCAGTCTCGGTCTCGGTCTGGTTCCAGGTTGGTCTCAGTCCTGGTCCTGGTCTCAGTCTCGGTCTCGGTCTGGTTCCAGGTTGGTTTCAGTCCTGGTCTCAGTCTCGGTCTCGGTCTGGTTCCAGGTTGGTCTCGGTCCTGGTCCTGGTCTCAGTCTCGGTCTCGGTCTGGTTCCAGGTTGGTCTCAGTCCTGGTCTCAGTCTCAGTCCTGGTCCTGGTCTCAGTCTCGGTCTGGTTCCAGGTTGGTCTCAGTCCTGGTCTCAGTCTCAGTCTCGGTCTGGTTCCAGGTTGGTCTCGGTCCTGGTCTCAGTCTTGGTCTCGGTCTGGTTCCAGGTTGGTCTCGGTCCTGGTCCTGGTCTCAGTCTCGGTCTCGGTCTGGTTCCAGGTTGGTCTCAGTCCTGGTCTCAGTCTCGGTCTCGGTCTGGTTCCAGGTTGGTCTCGGTCCTGGTCCTGGTCTCAGTCTCGGTCTCGGTCTGGTTCCAGGTTGGTCTCGGTCCTGGTCCTGGTCCTGGTCTCAGTCTCGGTCTCTATCTGGTTCCAGGTTGGTCTCAGTCTCAGTCCTGGTCCTGGTCTCGGTCTCGGTCTGCTTCCAGGTTGGTCTCGGTCCTGGTCCTGGTCTCAGTCTCGGTCTCGGTCTGGTTCCAGGTTGGTCTCGGTCTCAGACCTGGTCTCAGTCTCGGTCTCGGTCTGGTTCCAGGTTGGTCTCGGTCCTGGTCCTGGTCTCAGTCTCGGTCTCGGTCTGGTTCCAGGTTGGTCTCGGTCCTGGTCCTGGTCCTGGTCTCAGTCTCGGTCTCGGTCTGGTTCCAGGTTGGTCTCGGTCCTGGTCCTGGTCTCGGTCTCGGTCTGGTTCCAGGTTGGTCTCGGTCCTGGTCCTGGTCTCAGTCTCGGTCTCGGTCTGGTTCCAGGTTGGTCTCGGTCCTGGTCCTGGTCTCAGTCTCGGTCTCGGTCTGGTTCCAGGTTGGTCTCGGTCCTGGTCCTGGTCTCAGTCTCGGTCTCGGTCTGGTTCCAGGTTGGTCTCGGTCCTGGTCCTGGTCTCAGTCTCGGTCTCGGTCTGGTTCCAGGTTGGTCTCGGTCCTGGTCCTGGTCTCAGTCTCGGTCTCGGTCTGGTTCCAGGTTGGTCTCGGTCTCGGACCTGGTCTCAGTCTCGGTCTCGGTCTGGTTCCAGGTTGGTCTCGGTCTCGGACCTGGTCTCAGTCTCGGTCTCGGTCTGGTTCCAGGTTGGTCTCGGTCTCGGACCTGGTCTCAGTCTCGGTCTCGGTCTGGTTCCAGGTTGGTCTCGGTCCTGGTCCTGGTCTCAGTCTCAGTCTCGGTCTCGGTCTGGTTCCAGGTTGGTCTCGGTCCTGGTCCTGGTCTCAGTCTCGGTCTCGGTCTGGTTCCAGGTTGGTCTCGGTCCTGGTCCTGGTCTCAGTCTCGGTCTCGGTCTGGTTCCAGGTTGGTCTCGGTCTCGGACCTGGTCTCAGTCTCGGTCTCGGTCTCGGTCTGGTTCCAGGTTGGTCTCGGTCTTGGACCTGGTCTCAGTCTCGGTCTCGGTCTGGTTCCAGGTTGGTCTCGGTCTTGGACCTGGTCTCAGTCTCGGTCTCGGTCTCGGTCTGGTTCCAGGTTGGTCTCAGTCTCGGTCTCGGTCTGGTTCCAGGTTGGTCTCGGTCTCGGACCTGGTCTCAGTCTCAGTCTCGGTCTCGGTCTGGTTCCAGGTTGGTCTCGGTCTCGGACCTCGTGTCGCTGCAGCGTTTTCCCTGCGTCAGTCGCGTCTCCTGGACGACCAATCAGCATCGAGCCTGGACCCGGGAGGCGGAGCTTATCCCGGGACTCCGCCCACTGCCCCGAGTGAAGCTGCTGCTGATTGGACGACTGTGCAGGGGGCGTGGCCCAGACCTGCAGCTGAAGGATGCCAGCGGAGCCCTCACCTGTCAGGTACCTCACCTGTCACGCACCTGTCAGGTACCTGTCAGGCACCTGTCAGGTACCTCACCTGTCAGGTACCTCACCTGTCAGGTACCTCACCTGTCAGGCACCTCACCTGTCACGCACCTGTCAGGTACCTGTCAGGCACCTGTCAGGCACCTCACCTGTCAGGTACCTCACCTGTCAGGTACCTCACCTGTCAGGCACCTCACCTGTCAGGCACCTCACCTGTCAGGTACCTCACCTGTCAGGCACCTCACCTGTCAGGCTCCTGCAGGTGCAGAAACGCGGTGGAGCTCAGACTGTTGAATTTCTCCACTGTCAGATCAATAAAGTCCTGTCTTATCTTATCTTATTAAAGTTTTTTCTTCTCAGTTCTGCTGAACTCTTCAGTTTTTTACACATTTGTAGTTTGAGAAACAAATAAAAGGTGAAACCCAAAGGCTGCAGCACAGAGGCTCCCAGGACCAAAAGAAGCTGAAGTTAACTCCAGCGTCTGACCCACAGCTTCAGCTTCTTCTTTGGAGCTTAAACTTTCCTCAGAATGAAAACGTCTTTATGTGACTCAGACTCTTTAAGTCCTGAACCGTTCAACACGATTCTAACATATTTATGAATAAATAAATGAGTTGCATTTTTGGGCAGATGAGTTTGACTCGGTGATTTCTGAGAATCTCACAGCTGAAAACTGTTTTTAAAGAGTCTGAGGGAAAAGAAGCTCCTGTTTGTCCTGAGGCTGCAGCTCTGCTCTGGTCTAACATTTACCTGAGCTTCTGTTCATTTAAACACATTTAAATACAGATTTACTTTGAAAAACATGTTTAAATATTTATTCTACATTATTTATGCAATATTTTAAAAATCATGAAAAACTTTCGGTTTTCAGCATTTAATTTATTTGGTTTTGGCCCCAAATCTTCATTCTGGTGCATCCCTAAAATAAACACGATTCTTTTGTTTTTAAAGGTTCTGATTCAAAACTGTTTCTGTCCAGGTCCCCGTGTGGTCCCAGGATCTGGACCCGGATCTGGACCGGGCCGTGTTCCTGCCGCACTGGAACTACATCCCCCAGGATGCACCGGGGCCGGGGCTGCTGGAGCTGATTGGTCGTCCTCTGCCGCTGTGCCCCGCCCCCCGGCTACAGGGATTGGCCGGCGCGGCGGAGAGGGCGGGGTCACTAACTGTCAATCAAGCAGCGTCGCTTCTGCTGCAGCATCAGAGCAGGTCAGAGGTCACAGGGTCAGAGGTCACAGGGTCAGAGGTCAGAGGTCACAGGGTCAGAGGAGTGCGGTGATGTCGTCTGTGTGACTCCTGATTGGCTGTAGTGTGGTGATGTCGTCTGTGTGACTCCTGATTGGCTGTAGTGCGGTGATGTCGTCTGTGTGACTCCTGATTGGCTGTAGTGCGGTGATGTCATCTGTGTGACTCCTGATTGGCTGTAGTGTGGTGATGTCATCTGTCTGACTCCTGGTTGGCTGTAGTGCGGTGATGTCGTCTGTGTGACTCCTGATTGGCTGTAGTGCGGTGATGTCATCTGTCTCACTCCTGATTGGCTGTAGTGCGGTGATGTCATCTGTGTGACTCCTGATTGGCTGTAGTGTGGTGATGTCATCTGTGTGACTCCTGGTTGGCTGTAGTGCGGTGATGTCATCTGTGTGACTCCTGGTTGGCTGTAGTGCGGTGATGTCATCTGTGTGACTCCTGATTGGCTGTAGTGCGGTGATGTCATCTGTGTGACTCCTGATTGGCTGTAGTGTGGTGATGTCGTCTGTCTGGCTCCTGATTGGCTGTAGTGTGGTGATGTCATCTGTGTGACTCCTGGTTGGCTGTAGTGTGGTGATGACATCTGTGTGACTCCTGGTTGGCTGTAGTGTGGTGATGTCATCTGTGTGACTCCTGGTTGGCTGTAGTGCGGTGATGTCGTCTGTGTGACTCCTGATTGGCTGTAGTGCGGTGATGTCGTCTGTGTGACTCCTGATTGGCTGTAGTGCGGTGATGTCGTCTGTGTGACTCCTGATTGGCTGTAGTGTGGTGATGTCATCTGTGTGACTCCTGATTGGCCGTAGTGCGGTGATGTTGTCTGTGTGACTCCTGATTGGCTGTAGTGCGGTGATGTTGTCTGTGTGACTCCTGATTGGCTGTAGTGCGGTGATGTCGTCTGTGTGACTCCTGATTGGCTGTAGTGTGGTGATGTCATCTGTGTGACTCCTGATTGGCCGTAGTGCGGTGATGTTGTCTGTGTGATTCCTGATTGGCTGTAGTGCGGTGATGTCGTCTGTGTGACTCCTGATTGGCTGTAGTGCGGTGATGTCGTCTGTGTGACTCCTGATTGGCTGTAGTGCGGTGATGTCATTTGTGTGACTCCTGATTGGCTGTAGTGCGGTGATGTCGTCTGTGTGACTCCTGATTGGCTGTAGTGCGGTGATGTCGTCTGTGTGACTCCTGATTGGCTGTAGTGGCGGTGATGTCGTCTGTGTGACTCCTGATTGGCTGTAGTGCGGTGATGTCGTCTGTGTCACTCCTGATTGGCTGTAGTGCGGTGATGTCGTCTGTGTGACTCCTGATTGGCTGTAGTGCGGTGATGTCGTCTGTGTGACTCCTGATTGGCTGTAGTGCGGTGATGTCGTCTGTGTGACTCCTGATTGGCTGTAGTGCGGTGATGTCGTCTGTGTGACTCCTGATTGGCTGTAGTGCGGTGATGTCGTCTGTGTGACTCCTGATTGGCTGTAGTGCGGTGATGTCGTCTGTGTCACTCCTGATTGGCTGTAGTGCGGTGATGTCGTCTGTGTGACTCCTGGTTGGCTGTAGTGCGGTGATGTCGTCTGTGTGATTCCTGATTGGCTGTAGTGCGGTGATGTCGTCTGTGTCACTCCTGATTGGCTGTAGTGCGGTGATGTCGTCTGTGTCACTCCTGATTGGCTGTAGTGCGGTGATGTCGTCTGTGTCACTCCTGATTGGCTGTAGTGCGGTGATGTCGTCTGTGTCACTCCTGATTGGCTGTAGTGCGGTGATGTCGTCTGTGTGACTCCTGATTGGCTGTAGTGGGGTGATGTCGTCTGTGTGACTCCTGATTGGCTGTAGTGCGGTGATGTCGTCTGTGTGACTCCTGATGGGCTGTAGTGCGGTGATGTCATCTGTGTGACTCCTGATTGGCTGTAGTGTGGTGATGTCATCTGTGTGACTCCTGATTGGCTGTAGTGTGGTGATGTCGTCTGTCTGGCTCCTGATTGGCTGTAGTGCGGTGATGTCGTCTGTGTGACTCCTGGTTGGCTGTAGTGCGGTGATGTCGTCTGTGTGACTCCTGATTGGCTGTAGTGCGGTGATGTCGTCTGTGTGACTCCTGATTGGCTGTAGTGTGGTGATGTCATCTGTGTGACTCCTGGTTGGCTGTAGTGCGGTGATGTCGTCTGTCTGACTCCTGATTGGCTGTAGTGTGGTGATGTCGTCTGTCTGACTCCTGGTTGGCTGTAGTGCGGTGATGTCGTCTGTCTGACTCCTGATTGGCTGTAGTGCGGTGATGTCGTCTGTGTGACTCCTGATTGGCTGTAGTGCGGTGATGTCGTCTGTGTGACTCCTGGTTGGCTGTAGTGTGGTGATGTCGTCTGTGTGACTCCTGATTGGCTGTAGTGTGGTGATGTCATCTGTGTGACTCCTGATTGGCTGTAGTGCGGTGATGTCGTCTGTGTGACTCCTGATTGGCTGTAGTGCGGTGATGTCGTCTGTGTGACTCCTGATTGGCTGTAGTGTGGTGATGACATCTGTGTGACTCCTGATTGGCTGTAGTGCGGTGATGTCATCTGTGTGACTCCTGATTGGCTGTAGTGTGGTGATGTCGTCTGTGTGACTCCTGATTGGCTGTAGTGCGGTGATGTCTTCTGTGTGACTCCTGATTGGCTGTAGTGTGGTGATGTCGTCTGTGTGACTCCTGATTGGCTGTAGTGCGGTGATGTCGTCTGTGTGACTCCTGATTGGCTGTAGTGTGGTGATGTCATCTGTGTGACTCCTGGTTGGCTGTAGTGTGGTGATGTCGTCTGTCTGACTCCTGATTGGCTGTAGTGCGGTGATGTCGTCTGTCTGACTCCTGATTGGCTGTAGTGTGGTGATGTCGTCTGTGTGACTCCTGATTGGCTGTAGTGCGGTGATGTCGTCTGTGTGACTCCTGATTGGCTGTAGTGCGGTGATGTCATCTGTGTGACTCCTGATTGGCTGTAGTGTGGTGATGTCATCTGTGTGACTCCTGATTGGCTGTAGTGCGG
Organism: Odontamblyopus rebecca; assembly: GCA_030686955.1. Classification (NCBI taxonomy): domain Eukaryota; kingdom Metazoa; phylum Chordata; class Actinopteri; order Gobiiformes; family Gobiidae; genus Odontamblyopus; species Odontamblyopus rebecca. The sequence continues at coordinate 263,379 of CM060672.1, forward strand.
TGATGTCATCTGTCTCACTCCTGATTGGCTGTAGTACGGTGATGTCGTCTGTCTGACTCCTGATTGGCTGTAGTGCGGTGATGTCGTCTGTCTGACTCCTGATTGGCTGTAGTGTGGTGATGTCATCTGTGTGACTCCTGATTGGCTGTAGTGTGGTGATGTCATCTGTGTGACTCCTGATTGGCTGTAGTGCGGTGATGTCGTCTCAGGCCCTGTTTACACAGATATTTTTACAAACGGAGACATTTCCCTTCGTTTATTCACATCTTTTATCCGCAAACGGAGAATTTGCCTCTGAAAACGAATCTTTCTAAAAACTAAAGCGGAGCTTTTGTAAAACTCCGGTTTGGCGTTTGTAAAGTGACATAAACGGCGTTTTAGGCGGTTGCCAAAGTGTGACCAGTGTTTTTCTGTGGTGATGATCAGAAGCGTCAGAGCCGCAGTCGCGTCACTTCTGCTCAGACACTCGTCCTGTGTTTTTGCTCAGCTGATGTTTCAGATCCAAAGAGACGAATGAGGCTCAGAGCTCAGTGATTTTCCCTCTTCTCCTCACGACAAAGACCCGGTCACGTCACCAGCGCCGATTCTGCGTCCGACCGGACTCTGTCTGGAGGATCATCCTGAACCTGGTGTTTGTCCCGGAGCAGGAGGAACATTTAGGATGTGGCCTCGTCTACACAGGCGGGAATCTGAATAAAACAAGTTATTTTATACGATTTGGCCTCATCCACAGAACCGAGGATTAAGTCCTTAAACCGTTTGGAAAACTCGGCCAAAGGGAAGATTTTGGGAAACTCGGGTTTTGCGTTTGGGTTTGGACATAAATAACGGTGATTTGGGGTCAGGGGTCAGGGGTCGGGGTCAGGGGTTAGGGTCAGCGGGTTAGGGTCAGGGTTAGGGTCAGCGGGTTAGGGTTAGGATCGGGGTTAGGAGTTAGGGTCAGGGTCAGTGGGTCAGGGTTGGGGTCGGGGGTGGGGGTCAGGGGGTCAGAGTCGGGATCAGGGGTCGGGGTTAGGGGTCAGACAGTGGAGCAGGGACACTCTATGAACCCTGTTACTTCTGACCCTCTGACAGGAGCAGGGACACTCTATGGAGCCTGTTACTTCTGACCCTCTGACAGGAGCAGGGACACTCTCTGAACCCTGTTACTTCTGACCCTCTGACAGGAGCAGGGACACTCTATGAACCCTGTTACTTCTGACCCTCTGACAGGAGCTTTTTAGCTGCTTTTTTTACAAACGCAGCTCCTGCTTCTTGTGGAGGAGCAAAGCAGAAGAAGCTCGTTGCGTTCGGCTGATTTACACCAAATCCTCCTCCTCCTCGAAGGCAGAGACGCCGTCAGAGGTTTTGGGTCCGACCTGGAGCTGCAGCTGGTGGGAAACTTTGAGTCTGAAGTGAAGTGAAAACTTCTGCATGTCCAGGTCCTGTCTCCTGTCACTGTGAGACTCCCTTCAGCCTCATACAGAAGCACAAACTGTCCTGCGCTCGTGGTTAACACAGTTACAGAGCCTAATTATGCAGGTTTTGTGGATGGATTTATATTTAAACGGTTCAGTGTGGACGTAAGACTTTATTAAAGGAAGAGCAGCAGATGCGTTCGTGGTGGACATGGCCTCAGGCTCGGCGTAGTTCTGACGGCGTCGACGGTGTATTTATGCAGGTTCATGTAAACGGAAACTTTTCTGAAAACGATGCTGTTTCCTGATGTTATTTGTGCAAACGGAGTGAGGGAAATGTGTGTTTTTAAACATGTCCCTGTAAACGGGGCCTCAGACCCTCCAATAGGAGCAGAATCAAGCCCCGCCCCCTTTAACCAACCCTGCCTCCTCAGGGCGCGTGCCGATGGCGGCGGCGGGCGTTGCCGTGGCGATGGCGGCGGTGGGCGTGTCGCGGTCAGGGGCGTGGTCTCGGCCGTCTGCCCCCTGCTGGACATCGGAGGAACCACATTCTTCATCTTTTCTCTGGCACAAAACGACACGACCGTGAACGTCATCGTCAAGGTCTGAACTAGTCCTGGTTTAGTCCTGGTTTAGTCCTGGTTCAGTCCTGGTTCAGTCCTGGTTTAGTCCGGGTTTAGTCCTGGTTTAGTCCTGGTTCAGTCCTGGTTTAGTCCTGGTTTAGTCCTGGTTTAGTCCTGGTTCAGTCCTGGTTCAGTCCTGGTTCAGTCCTGGTTCAGTCCTGGTTTAGTCCTGGTTTAGTCCTGGTTTAGTCCTGGTTTAGTCCGGGTTTAGTCCGGGTTTAGTCCTGGTTTAGTCCTGGTTTAGTCCTGGTTCAGTCCTGGTTTAGTCCTGGTTTAGTCCTGGTTCAGTTCTGGTTTAGTCCTGGTTTAGTCCTGGTTTAGTCCTGGTTCAGTCCTGGTTCAGTCCTGGTTCAGTCCTGGTTTAGTCCTGGTTCAGTCCTGGTTCAGTCCTGGTTCAGTCCTGGTTTAGACCTGGTTTAGTCCTGGTTTAGTCCTGGTTCAGTCCTGGTTTAGTCCTGGTTTAGTCCTGGTTTAGTCCTGGTTTAGTCCTGGTTTAGACCTGGTTTAGTCCTGGTTTAGTCCTGGTTTAGTCCTGGTTTAGTCCTGGTTCAGTCCTGGTTTAGTCCTGGTTTAGTCCTGGTTTAGTCCTGGTTTAGTCCTGGTTTAGTCCTGGTTTAGTCCGGGTTTAGTCCGGGTTTAGTCCGGGTTTAGTCCAGGTCTAGTCCAGGTCCTGGTCTAGTCCTGGTTTAGTCCTGGTCTAGACCTGGTCTAGTCCTAGTCCTGGTCCTAGTCCTGATCCTGGTTTAGTCCTGGTACTGGTCTAGTCCTAGTCCTGGTCCTAGTCTAGTCCTAGTCCTGGTCCTAGTCCTGGTCCTGGTCCTGGTCCTGGTCCTGGTCCTAGTCCTGGTCTCGGTCTCTTTCAGGGCCGCAGTTTGAGGCTGTGGTGGAGCAGGAGCGTGCACGTGGGCATGAGCGTGCACGTGACCCATCTGCGAGCGTGCACGTTACGCTGGAGCGCGCACGGCGTCCTGAGCGCCACCGGCCAATCAGAGCTCTCTGTCCTCCAAACCGGCCAATCAGAGCTCTCCGTCCTCCAAACCGGCCAATCAGAGCGCTCCGTCCTCCAAACCGGCCAATCAGAGCTCTCCGCCCTCCAAACCGGCCAATCAGAGCTCTCCACTCACCCCGTGGACCAATCACAGTGCAGCACTGAGGAGACGCAGACTCTGGACCAATCAGAGGCTGAGGCTTCGTCCAGGAACCAATCAGGACTGAGACGCTCCTCTGTCATCAACTACAAGGTACGAGGACACTTCAGACCCGCTTTAGTCCCGTTCCAGTCCCGCTCCAGTCCCGCTCCAGTCCGGTTTCAGTCCTGGTTTCAGTCCTGGTTTCAGTCCTGGTTTCAGTCCTGTTTCAGTCCTGGTTCCAGTCCCGTTTCAGTCTCGTTTCAGTCCTGGTTTCAGTCCCGTTTCAGTCCTGGTTTCAGTCCTGTTTCAGTCTCGTTTCAGTCCCGCTTTAGTCTCGTTTCAGTCTCGTTTCAGTCTCGTTTCAGTCCTGGTTTCAGTCCTGGTTTCAGTCCCGTTTCAGTCTCGTTTCGGTTCTTTTAGGGCACTGTGACGGAGGTCCTGAGCAGAGGGGCGGGGCTTTACATGATTGACGGGAAGGTGGGGCTGTGTTTGGCCAATCAGCCGCAGCCGACGAGACGCATCAGACCCGGAGACACTTTACAGGTGAGACCAGGTTTAGTCCAGGTTTAGTCCTGGTTTAGTCCAGGTCTAGTCCTGTTATAGTCCTGTTATAGTCCAGGTTTAGTCCCGGTCTAGTTCTGGTTCAGACCTGGTTTAGACCTGCTCTAGTCCTAGTTTAGACCTGGTTTAGTCCTGGTTCAGACCCGGTCTAGACCTGGTTTAGTCCTGGTTCAGACCCGGTCTCTCGTGCACAGGTCTCTAACGTGCACGTGCTGCGGAGGCCCAGTCCGGACCACGCTCCCATGATGCTTTGCTGCTGCCTGAGGTCCAGCGTCACGGTAACGGCCTTCAGCCCCGGTTACCGCGGAGACGAGGAGGAGCGTTGCCCTGGAGACGGAGTGTTGCCGCGGTTACTGCTGCACAAGGACGTGGGCGTGGCCGAGTACCTGTGGATGTGTCACATGACCACACAGCTCAGAGACAGGTTAGTCCTGGTTTAGTCCTGGGTTAGTCCTGGGTTAGTCCTGGGTCAGTCCTGGTTTAGTCCTGGTTTAGTCCTGGGTTAGTCCTGGGTTAGTCCTGGTTCAGTCTTGGTTTAGTCCTGGGTTAGTCCTGGTTCAGTCCTGGGTTAGTCCTGGGTTAGTCCTGGGTTAGTCCTGGGTTAGTCCTGGTTTAGTCCTGGATTAGTCCTAGGTCAGTCCTGGTTCAGTCCTGGGTTAGTCCTGGATTAGTCCTGGGTCAGTCCTGGGTCAGTCCTGGTTTAGTCCTGGATTAGTCCTAGGTCAGTCCTGGTTCAGTCCTGGTTCAGTCCTGGTTTAGTCCTGGTTTAGTCCTGGGTCAGTCCTGGTTCAGTCCTGGTTCAGTCCTGGTTTTAGTCCTGGATTAGTCCTAGGTCAGTCCTGGTTCAGTCCTGGGTTAGTCCTGGATTAGTCCTGGGTCAGTCCTGGGTCAGTCCTGGTTTAGTCCTGGATTAGTCCTAGGTCAGTCCTGGTTCAGTCCTGGTTCAGTCCTGGGTGAGTCCTGGTTTAGTCCTGGGATAGTCCTGGATTAGTCCTGGGTCAGTCCTGGTTCAGCCCTGGTTTAGTCCTGGTTTAGACCTGGTTTAGTCCTGGTTCAGTCCTGGTTCAGTCCTGGATTAGGCCTGGTTTAGTCCTGGTTTAGTCCTGGTTCAGTTTTGGTTTAGTCCTGGTTTAGTCCTGGTTCAGTCCTGGTTTAGTCCTGGTTCAGTCCTGGTTTAGTCCTGGTTTAGTCATGGTTTAGTCCTGGTTCAGTCCTGGTGTAGTCCTGGTGTAGTCCTGGTGTAGTCCTGGTTCAGTCCTGGTTCAGTCCTGGTTCAGACCTGGTGTAGTCCTGGTTTAGTCCTGGTTTAGTCCTGGTTCAGTCCTGGTTCAGTCCTGGTTTAGACCTGGTTCAGTCCTGGTTCAGTCCTGGTTCAGTCCTGGGTTAGTCCTGGGTTAGTCCTGGTTCAGTCCTGGTTTAGTCCTGGTTTAGTCCTGGTTCAGGCCTGGTTCAGCTCTGGTTTAAACCTGGTTCAAACCTGGGTTAGTCCTGGTTCAGTCCTGGTTTAGTGCTGGTTTATTCCTGGTTCAGACCTGGTTTAGTCCTGGTTCAGTCCTGGTTCAGACCTGGTTTAGACCTGGGTTAGTCCTGGATTAGTCCTGGGTCAGTCCTGGGTCAGTCCTGGTTTAGTCCTGGATTAGTCCTAGGTCAGTCCTGGTTCAGTCCTGGTTCAGTCCTGGTTTAGTCCTGGTTTAGTCCTGGGTCAGTCCTGGTTCAGTCCTGGTTCAGTCCTGGGTTAGTCCTGGTTTAGTCCTGGGTTAGTCCTGGGTCAGTCCTGGTTTAGTCCTGGTTTAGTCCTGGGTTAGTCCTGGGTTAGTCCTGGTTCAGCCCTGGTTTAGTCCTGGATTAGTCCTGGTTCAGTCCTGGTTCAGTCCTGGTTCAGTCTTGGTTTAGTCCTGGATTAGTCCTGCTTTAGTCCTGGTTCAGTCCTGGTTTAGTCCTGGATTAGTCCTGGTTCAGTCCTGGTTTAGTCCTGGATTAGTCCTGCTTTAGTCCTGGTTCAGTCCTGGTTTAGTCCTGGATTAGTCCTGGATTAGTCCTGGTTCAGTCCTGGTTCAGTCCTGGTTTAGTCCTGGTTTAGTCCTGGTTCAGTCCTGGTTCAGTCCTGGTTCAGTCCTGGTTTAGTCCTGGTTCAGTCCTGGTTCAGTCCTGGTTCAGTCCTGGGTTAGTCCTGGGTTAGTCCTGGTTCAGTCCTGGTTCAGTCCTGGTTCAGTCCTGGTTCAGTCCTGGGTTAGTCCTGGGTTAGTCCTGGGTTAGTCCTGGGTTAGTCCTGGTTCAGTCCTGGTTCAGTCCTGGTTCAGTCCTGGTTCAGTCCTGGTTCAGTCCTGGTCTAGACCTGGTTAAGTCCTGGTATAGACCTGGTTCAGTCGTGGTTAAGTCCTGTTTTATTCATGGTTTAGTCCTGTTTCAGTCCTGGGTGAGTCCTGGGTTAGTCCTGGTTCAGTCCTGGTTTAGTCCTGGTTTAGTCCTGGTTCAGTCCTGGTTTACTCCTGGTTCAGTCCTGTTTCAGTCCTGGGTTAGTCCTGGGTTAGTCCTGGTTCAGTCCCGGTTCAGTCCTGGTTTAGTCCTGGTTCAGTCCTGGTTCAGTCCTGGTTTAGTCCTGATTTAGTCCTGGTTCAGTCCTGGTTCAGTCCTGGGTTAGTCCTGGGTTAGTCCTGGTTCAGTCCTGGTCTAGTCCTGGTTCAGTCCTGGTTCAGTCCTGGTTCAGTCCTGGTTCAGTCCTGGTTCAGTCCTGGTAAAGTCCTGGTTCAGTCCTAGTTCAGTCCTGGGTTAGTCCTGGGTTAGTCCTGGGTAAGTCCTGGTTAAGTCCTGGTTAAGTCCTGGTGTAGTCCTGGTTCAGTCCTGGTGTAGTCCTGGTTTAGTCCTGGTTCAGTCCTGGTTTAGTCCTGGGTTAGTCCTGGGTTAGTCCTGGTTCAGTCCTGGGTTAGTCCTGGGTTAGTCCTGGTTCAGTCCTGGTTCAGTCCTGGTTCAGTCCTGGTTCAGTCCTGGTTCAGTCCTGGTTCAGTCCTGGTTTAGTCCTGGTTCATTCCTGGTTCAGTCCTGGGTTAGTCCTGGGTTAGTCCTGGTTCAGTCCTGGTTTAGTCCTGGTTTAGTCCTGGTTCAGTCCTGGTTTACTCCTGGTTCAGTCCTGTTTCAGTCCTGGTTCAAGTCCTGGTTCAATCCTGGTTTAGTCCTGGTTCAGTCCTGGTTCAGTCCTGGTTCAGTCCTGGTTTTAGTCCCGGTCTCTGGTCCTAGTCTCTGTCTCTGGTCCTAGTCCCGGTCTCTGGTCCTAGTCCCGGTCTCTGGTCCTAGTCCCGGTCTCTGGTCCTAGTCCCGGTCTCTGGTCCTAGTCCGGGTCTCTGGTCCTAGTCCCGGTCTCTGGTCCTAGTCCCGGTCTCTGGTCCTAGTCCCGGTCTCTGGTCCTAGTCCCGGTCTCTGGTCCTAGTCCCGGTCTCTGGTCCTAGTCCCGGTCTCTGGTCCTAGTCTCGGTCTCTGGTCCTAGTCCCGGTCTCTGGTCCTAGTCCCGGTCTCTGGTCCTAGTCCCGGTCTCTGGTCCTAGTCCCGGTCTCTGGTCCTAGTCCCGGTCTCTGGTCCTAGTCCCGGTCTCTGGTCCTAGTCCCGGTCTCTGGTCCTAGTCTCGGTCTCTGGTCCTAGTCCCGGTCTCTGGTCCTAGTCCCGGTCTCTGGTCCTAGTCCCGGTCTCTGGTCCTAGTCCCGGTCTCTCGTCCTAGTCCCGGTCTCTGGTCCTAGTCCCGGTCTCTGGTCCTAGTCCCGGTCTCTGGTCCTAGTCCCGGTCTCTGGTCCTAGTCCCGGTCTCTGGTCCTAGTCCCGGTCTCTGGTCTGTTTCAGTCTGGGTCCTCAGAAGGAGCAGTGTTTGTGTCTTTTGTCCTGGAGGATCCTGGAGTCTGTGACGAGTCCGAGGACGTCGCGGCAACGCCACATCTACGCCGAGATGATGGACACGCCACACACCTGCGCCGCCGCCGAGGTAACGCCCACACCTGCGCCGAGGTAACGCCCACACCTGCGCCGAGGTAACGCCCACACCTGCGCCGAGGTAACGCCCACACCTGCGCCGAGGTAACGCCCACACCTGCGCCGAGGTAACGCCCACACCTGCGCCGAGGTAACGCCCACACCTGCGCCGAGGTAACGCCCACACCTGCGCCGCCACCGAGGTAACGCCCACACCTGCGCCGAAGTAACGCCCACACCTGCGCCGAAGTAACGCCCACACCTGCGCCGAAGTAACGCCCACACCTGCGCCGAAGTAACGCCCACACCTGCGCCGAAGTAACGCCCACACCTGCGCCGAAGTAACGCCCACACCTGCGCCGAAGTAACGCCCACACCTGCGCCGAGGTAACGCCCACACCTGCGCCGAAGTAACGCCCACACCTGCGCCGAAGTAACGCCCACACCTGCGCCGCAGTAACACCCACACCTGCGCCACCGCCGAGGTAACGCCCACACCTGCGCCGAGGTAACGCCCACACCTGCGCCGAGGTAACGCCCACACCTGCGCCGCCACCAAGGTAACGCCCACACCTGCGCCGAAGTAACGCCCACACCTGCGCCGAGGTAACGCCCACACCTGCGCCGAGGTAACGCCCACACCTGCGCCGAGGTAACGCCCACACCTGCGCCGAGGTAACGCCCACACCTGCGCCGAAGTAACGCCCACACCTGCGCCGAGGTAACGCCCACACCTGCGCCGAAGTAACGCCCACACCTGCGCCGCAGTAACGTCCACACCTGCGCCGAAGTAACGCCCACACCTGCGCCGCCACCGAGGTAACGCCCACACCTGCGCCGAAGTAACGCCCACACCTGCGCCGCAGTAACGTCCACACCTGCGCCGAAGTAACGTCCACACCTGCGCCGAAGTAACGCCCACACCTGCGCCGAGGTAACGCCCACACCTGCGCCGAAGTAACGCCCACACCTGCGCCGAGGTAACGCCCACACCTGCGCCGAAGTAACGCCCACACCTGCGCCGAGGTAATGCCCACACCGGTGCTGCTGCCGAGGTAACGCACATACCTGCGCCGAGGTAACGCCCACACATGCACCGAAGTAACGCCCACACCTCCCGCACGCTGAGCCGCGCTCTGCTCCAGCAGCATCGCTCTGATTGGTCAGAGCGGATCATGTGGTTTGTGATGTCACATGGTGGGCGGGGCTAGGCCAGTGTTCAGGAAGTGACGGACCAATGAGAATGGCGAGTTTGTTCTCCGCCCTCTGGGTTCTGCTCACGGTAACAGTCTGACGCGCCTGTCTCCTCCCCACAGTACGGCTCCGCCTCCTCGCTCCCGCACGTGCTCAGTGTGTCCTCGCTGCGCTCCTCACTGCTCTCGCTCTGCTGGTCGTCCCTCAGCCTCCGCGCTCTGCTGCCCCCCGACGGACAGAGCCTGAACTGCAGCCAGCTCAACGCAGCCCTGTCCTGGTCCCACGTCCGCCTCCCGTCAGACCCCAGGGACCGGGGGCAGGACCGTGGGCGGGACCGGGGGCGGGACCAAGGACAGGACCGAGGACCGGACCAGAGTCGACCTGCAGACCTGAACATGGGGTAAGTCTTTGTGACCAGAGCCTGAGTCACGCGTTACTCCAGACTCACCCACAGCATCCTGCCCTAATGACTATGGGCCCATAGGACTTCTGTCATCATGAAGTGCTATGAGTGAATCATTAAGACACATCTGTGGCTCCCTCCCTGTCACCCTGGAGCTGCTGCAGTTTGCACAGAGCAAAGAGTCTACAGACGACGCCATTGCTCTAGCGGTTCACACTTCTCTCACCATATGGAGAGGGCTAACACATGTGCAGAGGGCTAACACATCTGCAGAGGGCTAACACATCTGCAGAGGGCTAACACATATGCAGAGGGCTAACACATATGCAGAGGGCTAACACATCTGCAGAGGGCTAACACATCTGCAGAGGGCTAACACATATGCAGAGGGCTAACACATATGCAGAGGGCTAACACATATGCAGAGGGCTAACACATGTGCAGAGGGCTAACACATATGCAGAGGGCTAACACATGTGCAGAGGGCTAACACATGTGCAGAGGGCTAACACATGTGCAGAGGGCTAACACATGTGCAGAGGGCTAACACATGTGCAGAGGGCTAACACATGTGCAGAGGGCTAACACATATGCAGAGGGCTAACACATATGCAGAGGGCTAACACATATGCAGAGGGCTAACACATATGCTGAGGGCTAACACATATGCAGAGGGCTAACACATATGCAGAGGGCTAACACATATGCAGAGGGCTAACACATATGGAGAGGGCTAACACATATGGAGAGGGCTAACACATATGCAGAGGGCTAACACATATGCAGAGGGCTAACACATATGCAGAGGGCTAACACATATGCAGAGGGCTAACACATTTGGAGAGGGCTAACACATATGCATAGGGCTAGCACATATGCAGAGGGCTAACACATATGCTGAGGGCTAACACATATGCTGAGGGCTAACACATATGCAGAGGGCTAACACATATGCAGAGGGCTAACACATATGCAGAGGGCTAACACATATGCAGAGGGCTAACACATGCAGAGGGCTAACACATATGCTGAGGGCTAACACATATGCAGAGGGCTAACACATATGGAGAGGGCTAACACATATGCAGAGGGCTAACACATATGCAGAGGGCTAACACATATGCAGAGGGCTAACACATCTGCAGAGGGCTAACACATCTGCAGAGGGCTAACACATATGCAGAGGGCTAACACATATGCAGAGGGCTAACACATATGCAGAGGGCTAACACATATGCAGAGGGCTAACACATATGCAGAGGGCTAACACATATGCAGAGGGCTAACACATCTGCAGAGGGCTAACACATATGCAAGAAGGCTTTTCATTGACTACAGACTACAGCTCGGTGTTCAATCCCATAATCCCTCCAAACTGGTCTCTAAACTCACCGCCCTGGGCCTGGATGAGTCCATCTGCTGCTGGATATGGGACTTCCTCACCCACAGACCACAGGCGGTGAGAACCGGCAGCTCCTCTCCTCCACACGTGTCCTCAGCACTGGGACACCCTAGGGCTGTGTTCTCAGCCCTCTCCTGTATTCCCTGTTCACCTACGACTGCACCGCCAGGCACAGCTCCAACATCATCCTCAAGTTTGTGACGACACCACCACCTCTGCCTCATCACCAACAGCGACGAGAGCTACAGAGATGAGGTGAAATCACTGACCAGCTGGTGTCAGGAAAATAACCTCTCTCTAAACCTTAGTAAAACTAAGGAGATGATCGTGGACTTCAGGAGACAGCGGTTAGACCAGCACCACCATCTACATCAACAACACTGAGGTGGAGCAGGTCCAGCTTCAAGTTCCTCAGTGTTCACATCACGGAGGATTTGTCCTTGACACTACACACAGACACTGTGGTGAAGAAAGCCCCACAAAGACTCTACTTCCTGAGGAAGCTGAGGAAGTTTGGTCTGAACACCAGCACCTCACAAACTTCGACAGGTGCAGCATGGAGAGTCTGCTGACGGCTGCATCACAGTGTGGGAACTGCACCGCCCAGAGCCGAAAAGCTCTACAGAGGGTAGAGCGTATGGCAGAGGACATCACGGGCAGCAGCCTCCCTCCATCCAGGACATTTACCTCTGCAGAGTCTGAGTAACATCCAGGACATTTACCTCTGCAGAGTCTGTGTAACATCCAGGACATTTACCTCTGCAGGGTCTGAGTAACATCCAGGACATTTACCTCTGCAGGGTCTGAGTAACATCCAGGACATTTACCTCTGCAGCGTCTGAGTAACATCCAGGACATTTACCTCTGCAGGGTCTGAGTAACATCCAGGACATTTACCTCTGCAGGGTCTGAGTAACATCCAGGACATTTACCTCTGCAGGGTCTGAGTAACATCCAGGACATTTACCTCTGCAGGGTCTGTGTAACATCCAGGACATTTACCTCTGCAGGGTCTGTGTAACATCCAGGACATTTACCTCTGCAGGGTCTGAGTAACATCCAGGACATTTACCTCTGCAGGGTCTGAGTAACATCCAGGACATTTACCTCTGCAGAGTCTGAGTAACATCCAGGACATTTACCTCTGCAGGGTCTGTGTAACATCCAGGACATTTACCTCTGCAGGGTCTGAGTAACATCCAGGACATTTACCTCTGCAGAGTCTGTGTAACATCCAGGACATTTACCTCTGCAGGGTCTGAGTAACATCCAGGACATTTACCTCTGCAGAGTCTGAGTAACATCCAGGACATTTACCTCTTCAGTGTCTGTGTAACATCCAGGACATTTACCTCTGCAGAGTCTGAGTAACATCCAGGACATTTACCTCTGCAGGGTCTGTGTAACATCCAGGACATTTACCTCTGCAGGGTCTGAGTAACATCCAGGACATTTACCTCTGCAGGGTCTGAGTAACATCCAGGACATTTACCTCTGCAGGGTCTGTGTAACATCCAGGACATTTACCTCTGCAGGGTCTGAGTAACATCCAGGACATTTACCTCTGCAGAGTCTGAGTAACATCCAGGACATTTACCTCTGCAGAGTCTGTGTAACATCCAGGACATTGACCTCTGCAGCGGCTGAGTAACATCCAGGACATTGACCTCTGCAGGGTCTGTGTAACATCCAGGACATTTACCTCTGCAGAGTCTGTGTAACATCCAGGACATTTACCTCTGCAGGGTCTGTGTAACATCCAGGACATTTACCTCTGCAGAGTCTGTGTAACATCCAGGACATTTACCTCTGCAGAGTCTGAGTAACATCCAGGACATTTACCTCTGCAGAGTCTGAGTAACATCCAGGACATTTACCTCTGCAGAGTCTGAGTAACATCCAGGACATTTACCTCTACAGAGTCTGTGTAACATCCAGGACATTTACCTCTGCAGGGTCTGAGTAACATCCAGGACATTTACCTCTGCAGAGTCTGAGTAACATCCAGGACATTTACCTCTGCAGAGTCTGAGTAACATCCAGGACATTTACCTCTGCAGAGTCTGAGTAACATCCAGGACATTTACCTCTGCAGAGTCTGAGTAACATCCAGGACATTTACCTCTGCAGAGTCTGAGTAACATCCAGGACATTTACCTCTGCAGGGTCTGAGTAACATCCAGGACATTTACCTCTGCAGGGTCTGAGTAACATCCAGGACATTTACCTCTGCAGGGTCTGAGTAACATCCAGGACATTTACCTCTGCAGAGTCTGAGTAACATCCAGGACATTTACCTCTGCAGAGTCTGTGTAACATCCAGGACATTTACCTCTGCAGAGTCTGAGTAACATCCAGGACATTTACCTCTGCAGAGTCTGAGTAACATCCAGGACATTTACCTCTGCAGAGTCTGAGTAACATCCAGGACATTTACCTCTGCAGAGTCTGAGTAACATCCAGGACATTTACCTCTGCAGAGTCTGAGTAACATCCAGGACATTTACCTCTGCAGAGTCTGAGTAACATCCAGGACATTTACCTCTGCAGGGTCTGAGTAACATCCAGGACATTTACCTCTGCAGGGTCTGAGTAACATCCAGGACATTTACCTCTGCAGAGTCTGAGTAACATCCAGGACATTTACCTCTGCAGGGTCTGAGTAACATCCAGGACATTTACCTCTGCAGAGTCTGAGTAACATCCAGGACATTTACCTCTGCAGGGTCTGAGTAACATCCAGGACATTTACCTCTGCAGGGTCTGAGTAACATCCAGGACATTTACCTCTGCAGAGTCTGTGTAACATCCAGGACATTTACCTCTGCAGGGTCTGAGTAACATCCAGGACATTTACCTCTGCAGGGTCTGAGTAACATCCAGGACATTTACCTCTGCAGGGTCTGAGTAACATCCAGGACATTTACCTCTGCAGTAACTTCCAGGACATTGACCTCCGCAGAGTCTGAGTAACATCCAGGACAGTTCCCTCTGCAGGGTCTGTGTAACATCCAGGACATTTACCTCTGCAGGGTCTGTGTAACATCCAGGACATTTACCTCTGCAGAGTCTGAGTAACATCCAGGACATTTACCTCTGCAGGGTCTGAGTAACATCCAGGACATTTACCTCTGCAGTAACATCCAGGACATTTACCTCTGCAGAGTCTGAGTAACATCCAGGACATTTACCTCTGCAGGGTCTGAGTAACATCCAGGACATTTACCTCTGCAGGGTCTGAGTAACATCCAGGACATTTACCTCTGCAGAGTCTGAGTAACATCCAGGACATTTACCTCTGCAGAGTCTGAGTAACATCCAGGACATTTACCTCTGCAGGGTCTGAGTAACATCCAGGACATTTACCTCTGCAGTAACATCCAGGACATTTACCTCTGCAGGGTCTGTGTAACATCCAGGACATTTACCTCTGCAGAGTCTGAGTAACATCCAGGACATTTACCTCTGCAGAGTCTGAGTAACATCCAGGACATTTACCTCTGCAGGGTCTGAGTAACATCCAGGACAGTTACCTCTGCAGTAACATCCAGGACATTTACCTCTGCAGAGTCTGAGTAACATCCAGGACATTTACCTCTGCAGGGTCTGAGTAACATCCAGGACATTTACCTCTGCAGAGTCTGAGTAACATCCAGGACATTTACCTCTGCAGAGTCTGAGTAACATCCAGGACATTTACCTCTGCAGAGTCTGAGTAACATCCAGGACATTTACCTCTGCAGAGTCTGAGTAACATCCAGGACATTTACCTCTGCAGAGTCTGAGTAACATCCAGGACATTTACCTCTGCAGAGTCTGAGTAACATCCAGGACATTTACCTCTGCAGAGTCTGAGTAACATCCAGGACATTTACCTCTGCAGGGTCTGAGTAACATCCAGGACATTTACCTCTGCAGAGTCTGAGTAACATCCAGGACATTTACCTCTGCAGAGTCTGAGTAACATCCAGGACATTTACCTCTGCAGGGTCTGAGTAACATCCAGGACATTTACCTCTGCAGAGTCTGAGTAACATCCAGGACATTTACCTCTGCAGGGTCTGAGTAACATCCAGGACATTTACCTCTGCAGAGTCTGTGTAACATCCAGGACATTTACCTCTGCAGAGTCTGAGTAACATCCAGGACATTTACCTCTGCAGGGTCTGTGTAACATCCAGGACATTTACCTCTGCAGAGTCTGAGTAACATCCAGGACATTTACCTCTGCAGAGTCTGAGTAACATCCAGGACATTTACCTCTGCAGGGTCTGAGTAACATCCAGGACATTTACCTCTGCAGGGTCTGTGTAACATCCAGGACATTTACCTCTGCAGAGTCTGAGTAACATCCAGGACATTTACCTCTGCAGGGTCTGAGTAACATCCAGGACATTTACCTCTGCAGGGTCTGAGTAACATCCAGGACATTTACCTCTGCAGGGTCTGAGTAACATCCAGGACATTTACCTCTGCAGCGTCTGAGTAACATCCAGGACATTTACCTCTGCAGAGTCTGAGTAACATCCAGGACATTTACCTCTGCAGAGTCTGAGTAACATCCAGGACATTTACCTCTGCAGAGTCTGAGTAACATCCAGGACATTTACCTCTGCAGAGTCTGAGTAACATCCAGGACATTTACCTCTGCAGAGTCTGTGTAACATCCAGGACATTTACCTCTGCAGAGTCTGAGTAACATCCAGGACATTTACCTCTGCAGAGTCTGAGTAACATCCAGGACATTTACCTCTGCAGGGTCTGAGTAACATCCAGGACATTTACCTCTGCAGGGTCTGAGTAACATCCAGGACATTTACCTCTGCAGGGTCTGAGTAACATCCAGGACATTTACCTCTGCAGAGTCTGAGTAACATCCAGGACATTTACCTCTGCAGAGTCTGAGTAACATCCAGGACATTTACCTCTGCAGGGTCTGTGTAACATCCAGGACATTTACCTCTGCAGGGTCTGTGTAACATCCAGGACATTTACCTCTGCAGAGTCTGAGTAACATCCAGGACATTTACCTCTGCAGGGTCTGTGTAACATCCAGGACATTTACCTCTGCAGAGTCTGAGTAACATCCAGGACATTTACCTCTGCAGAGTCTGAGTAACATCCAGGACATTTACCTCTGCAGGGTCTGAGTAACATCCAGGACATTTACCTCTGCAGAGTCTGTGTAACATCCAGGACATTTACCTCTGCAGAGTCTGAGTAACATCCAGGACATTTACCTCTGCAGGGTCTGAGTAACATCCAGGACATTTACCTCTGCAGGGTCTGTGTAACATCCAGGACATTTACCTCTGCAGAGTCTGAGTAACATCCAGGACATTTACCTCTGCAGAGTCTGAGTAACATCCAGGACATTTACCTCTGCAGAGTCTGAGTAACATCCAGGACATTTACCTCTGCAGAGTCTGAGTAACATCCAGGACATTTACCTCTGCAGAGTCTGAGTAACATCCAGGACATTTACCTCTGCAGAGTCTGAGTAACATCCAGGACATTTACCTCTGCAGAGTCTGAGTAACATCCAGGACATTTACCTCTGCAGAGTCTGTGTAACATCCAGGACATTTACCTCTGCAGAGTCTGAGTAACATCCAGGACATTTACCTCTGCAGAGTCTGAGTAACATCCAGGACATTTACCTCTGCAGGGTCTGAGTAACATCCAGGACATTTACCTCTGCAGGGTCTGAGTAACATCCAGGACATTTACCTCTGCAGGGTCTGAGTAACATCCAGGACATTTACCTCTGCAGAGTCTGAGTAACATCCAGGACATTTACCTCTGCAGAGTCTGAGTAACATCCAGGACATTTACCTCTGCAGGGTCTGTGTAACATCCAGGACATTTACCTCTGCAGGGTCTGTGTAACATCCAGGACATTTACCTCTGCAGAGTCTGAGTAACATCCAGGACATTTACCTCTGCAGGGTCTGAGTAACATCCAGGACATTTACCTCTGCAGGGTCTGTGTAACATCCAGGACATTTACCTCTGCAGGGTCTGTGTAACATCCAGGACATTTACCTCTGCAGTGTCTGAGTAACATCCAGGACATTTACCTCTGCAGAGTCTGAGTAACATCCAGGACATTTACCTCTGCAGGGTCTGAGTAACATCCAGGACATTTACCTCTGCAGAGTCTGTGTAACATCCAGGACATTTACCTCTGCAGGGTCTGAGTAACATCCAGGACATTTACCTCTGCAGGGTCTGAGTAACATCCAGGACATTTACCTCTGCAGGGTCTGAGTAACATCCAGGACATTTACCTCTGCAGGGTCTGTGTAACATCCAGGACATTTACCTCTGCAGAGTCTGAGTAACATCCAGGACATTTACCTCTGCAGAGTCTGAGTAACATCCAGGACATTTACCTCTGCAGAGTCTGAGTAACATCCAGGACATTTACCTCTGCAGAGTCTGAGTAACATCCAGGACATTTACCTCTGCAGAGTCTGAGTAACATCCAGGACATTTACCTCTGCAGGGTCTGAGTAACATCCAGGACATTTACCTCTGCAGAGTCTGAGTAACATCCAGGACATTTACCTCTGCAGAGTCTGAGTAACATCCAGGACATTTACCTCTGCAGGGTCTGTGTAACATCCAGGACATTTACCTCTGCAGAGTCTGTGTAACATCCAGGACATTTACCTCTGCAGAGTCTGAGTAACATCCAGGACATTTACCTCTGCAGGGTCTGAGTAACATCCAGGACATTTACCTCTGCAGAGTCTGAGTAACATCCAGGACATTTACCTCTGCAGAGTCTGAGTAACATCCAGGATATTTACCTCTGCAGAGTCTGAGTAACATCCAGGATATTTACCTCTGCAGGGTCTGAGAAACATCCAGGACATTTACCTCTGCAGAGTCTGAGTAACATCCAGGACATTTACCTCTGAAGAGTCTGTGTAACATCCAGGACATTTACCTCTGCAGGGTCTGAGTAACATCCAGGACATTTACCTCTGCAGAGTCTGAGTAACATCCAGGACATTTACCTCTGCAGGGTCTGAGTAACATCCAGGACATTTACCTCTGCAGAGTCTGAGTAACATCCAGGACATTTACCTCTGCAGAGTCTGAGTAACATCCAGGACATTTACCTCTGCAGGGTCTGAGTAACATCCAGGACATTTACCTCTGCAGGGTCTGAGTAACATCCAGGACATTTACCTCTGCAGAGTCTGTGTAACATCCAGGACATTTACCTCTGCAGAGTCTGTTTAACATCCAGGACATTTACCTCTGCAGGGTCTGAGTAACATCCAGGACATTTACCTCTGCAGCGTCTGAGGAACATCCAGGACATGTACCTTTGCAGGGTCTGAGTAACATCCAGGACATTTACCTCTGCAGGGTCTGAGTAACATCCAGGACATTTACCTCTGCAGGGTCTGAGTAACATCCAGGACATTTACCTCTGCAGAGTCTGTGTAACATCCAGGACATTTACCTCTGCAGAGTCTGAGTAACATCCAGGACATTTACCTCTGCAGGGTCTGAGTAACATCCAGGACATTTACCTCTGCAGAGTCTGAGTAACATCCAGGACATTTACCTCTGCAGGGTCTGAGTAACATCCAGGACATTTACCTCTGCAGAGTCTGAGTAACATCCAGGACATTTACCTCTGCAGAGTCTGAGTAACATCCAGGACATTTACCTCTGCAGGGTCTGTGTAACATCCAGGACATTTACCTCTGCAGAGTCTGAGTAACATCCAGGACATTTACCTCTGCAGAGTCTGAGTAACATCCAGGACATTTACCTCTGCAGGGTCTGTGTAAGGCCTGCAGCATCACTAAGGACCACACACATCCAGCACAAGGACTTTTCCGTCTGCTGCCCTCTGGCAGACGATACAGGAGCCTCCCAGCACAAAAAGACTCAAAGAGCTACTATCCCCAGGCTGTCAGACTGCTGAACTCTCAATAACACTGCACTAAACTACTGTCTGTGATACATTATTCTCTACCGCTGCTGCACTATATGAATGTATCATGGACGTCACTCCCACTGTCACTGTTCCTGTGCAATAACCTGCTCCACGTGCAATACAATGATGTGCAATATGTTACTCATCCGTGAGATACTCTACACACACCTTATTTAATCCTACCTGCACCTTGTATCTTACATTTTTATTATATCTGTCTTATATTATATTTTATTATATTTCTACTATAGTGTTTCCTTATTTCCCTTGTATTTGCAAACACTTTTTTTAACAGTACTATATTAGTACTTGAATATCTTAGCGACTCTACGGTTCTTCTCATCCCAAGCATTTCATTGCACTGTAAACCTTGTGTTCAAACCTGCATATGACAAATAAACAATCTTGAATGTTGAATCTTGATGTTGTGGCTGTTGCTGTTGTACTTGTTGTGCAGAGAGCGCCCCCTGCTGCTGGTGGGGATTCTGCAGCTCCCGTCTGCAGGATCTGAGGCCCAGAGTCTGGAGCTCCGAGACGCCACCGGGACTGTGCCCTGCGTGGTGACAGAGGCCCGACCGGACCAGGACCAGGACCAGGAGCAGACGGCGGCCTTCAGCACGGCCTGGATCGGTACAGTTGGTTTGGTGAAGTGTTCGTAACAGCAGGTTCTGAGACCTGCCTGAAGTCGCCTCAAACACAAACCTACAAAAACGGTGTCCATCGTTTGTGCTGCAGAAAGTTTCATTTGTGCGATTCTGATTCTTCAGATATTTGCAGTTTTATTTTGGTCGAGGCTGTGGAAAAGTCTGTGTTATTATAAAATATGAATCAAAAGCAAATGACTAAAGACTGAAACAGACTTTTCCTCAGCCTCAGGTCGTTTCTCTTCACTAGTTTTGTGGAGTTTGTCTCCGTCAGCTGAGCAGAAATAATAATGAATAATTTTAGAAATAAACTCACACAAATGAAACTGTCACAGCACAAAACAGCACAAACCAAATACAAACGTTTGACATCATTTTCTTCCTGTTTTGAGGCTGTTTCACATTCTGAGGTTCTGGACGACGTCATCGACCAAAATAAAACTGTGAATATCTGAAGAACCAGAATCACAAACTGAACTTTCTGCAGCACAAACGACTGACACAGTTTTTGTAGGTTTGAGTTTGAGGCGACTTCAGCAGGTGGTTCTGAGCACGTCGTGTTTCAGTCGGCTGCACAAAAGCTCGTCCAAAATGTAAAATCTAAACACTTAAATCTGTTAGAACATTACTTAAAACAGTGAAATGTTCTGTTCCTGCAGCGAGAACATTTTACTGGACGAGTTCTGTTCAAATAATCGACCTGTAGACGAGAACGAAGCGTCTGTGAGGAGTTTGAGATAAACAGACTTAAATCCTGTTTAGGATCAGTGTTCATGGCCTGAATAAATCTGAAGCTGCTAAATTCCAGACAGAAGAGCTTAAATCTGACATGATCCGGGTTCGTCCGTTCACACTAATATAAACCAAGTGTCGCAGGGAAACTCTGGGAAACAGATCGTAGCTTCTTCTTTTAAACATTTATCACCTAAATTTAAGATTTTCTAAGATGATACGACCAGTTCAGAACGAGTCAGGAGAAAATAAATCTGAAAACAAGACAAGAACCTGATGGAAGTTTGAAACCAGATCAGAGAAACGTGCGGCGAGGTTCAGCAGAAACCTCAGAACCCCGGCCTCTGATTGGCCTGATTCTTTTAAACCCCGGCCTCTGATTGGCCTGATTCTTTTAAACCCCGGCCTCTGATTGGCCTGATTCTTTTAAACCCCGGCCTCTGATTGGCCTGATTCTTTTAAACCCCGGCCTCTGATTGGCCTGATTCTTTTAAACCCCGGCCTCTGATTGGTCTGATTCTTTTAAACCCCGGCCTCTGATTGGCCTGATTCTTTTAAACCCCGGCCTCTGATTGGCCTGATTCTTTTAAACGCTGGTCTCTGATTGGCCTGATTCTTTTAAACGCTGGTCTCTGATTGGCCTGATTCTTTTAAACGCTGGTCTCTGATTGGTCTGATTCTTTTAAACGCTGGTCTCTGATTGGCCTGATTCTTTTAAACCCCGGCCTCTGATTGGTCTGATTCTTTTAAACCCCGGCCTCTGATTGGTCTGATTCTTTTAAACCCCGGACTCTGATTGGCCTGATTCTTTTAAACCCCGGCCTCTGATTGGCCTGATTCTTTTAAACCCCGGCCTCTGATTGGTCTGATTCTTTTAAACGCCGGCCTCTGATTGGCCTGATTCTTTTAAACCCCGGCCTCTGATTGGCCTGATTCTTTTAAACGCTGGTCTCTGATTGTCCTGATTCTTTTAAACGCTGGTCTCTGATTGGCCTGATTCTTTTAAACGCTGGTCTCTGATTGGCCTGATTCTTTTAAACGCTGGTCTCTGATTGGCCTGATTCTTTTAAACGCTGGTCTCTGATTGGCCTGATTCTTTTAAACGCTGGTCTCTGATTGGCCTGATTCTTTAAACCCCGGCCTCTGATTGGCCTGATTCTTTTAAACGCTGGTCTCTGATTGGTCTGATTCTTTTAAACTCCGGTCTCTGATTGGCCTGATTCTTTTAAACCTCGGCCTCTGATTGGCCTGATTCTTTTAAACGCCGGTCTCTGATTGGCCTGATTCTTTTAAACCCCGGCCTCTGATTGGCCTGATTCTTTGTCATAATTTTTATACAATCACAATCCAGTGACAGTATTTGTGACATTTAAACTCCAGTCTCCTACCAATTGAGATTAAATCAGACCACTGAGTCAGATCTCTTTTACGTGCCTTTTTGCACGGGGAGAGCATGGCCGTGCGTGCGCTTACTAGGCTCGTCCACGCTGCTCTTCCAAAGCCCCTCCGATTCCAGCACACCTTTATTCATTTCCAACAATCCATCATGTCAGTACAAAGGCAACCTGATCAACGTATACATAATCTCGTTAAGTTTACCACAGATAACATAGTGAAGTATATCATGACTTTGTTTTACATTTGAACAAATTTACGATGTGAACAGTCCTGCAAGGAGGGAAAAGGTCATAAGAGGTCACACATCTGGTTTTAGCAGAGATAGGTTAACAAAGGCTCTTTCATCCTCTGCAATTGAGACCTTTTAACTTAGATGTACATTTTTTAATAACCTCATTATAAGCATTTTATTCTAACATTTTCCCCCTGTTTATAAAAATTACATCATATAAGATCAGAACATGTCATTTCACTTTATATTAGCACATGCCATCACAAAAATGTGTAAAATCATACACTGAGGATAATGTTGGCTCTTAGTCATTTTAACTTGTGTTTACATTTGCCTATTTGTGTTCAAAGTCCTGGTTGTCTTCGTCAGGGTCAGTTCTGTCTTGTCCTCTTTTGTCAGTGTGGTTGTAGGCTGTGTCACAGTCTCAAAGACAGTTGTTACATTTGTGTTGTGTGAATTGTGCACTCACTACCAAGTCAGGTGTATGTTTTGATATGTATCACAAACAATATTGCTATGTGCACCATGAATAGAATCATTACAAATAACACCTTATTTAACCATCTTAACTGGGTGTCATGTGGTTGTCTGACGTCTTCTTCTCTCAGACAGTTGTTTTTCCCTTGGGATGGATGGAGCTGTCATCTTTTTCAGTGCCCGAGGGTAACTTCCTCGTAAGAACACCGTTGGAGTGAACGTAGTTTACCTACTGCTCACTCTTGTCGTGGAGTCTGGTTGACTTGAAGTCCTGAGTCAGTGAGTGATGACTGGGTCAGGATCTGTCCGGTCCAACTGGTTCCTTCACTTACAGTGCGACTGATGAATCCAGGTTGACCTTTCCTTGACCTTTACTGCAGTAGATGTAGCCAGGACGACTTGATGGGTCCCACCTTGGACTGGTCCTGTTCCTCTGCTTTAGAGTCTTTATGAACACGTGGTCTCCTGGTTTTGCCGTGTTGCCCTGTGGAGAAATAGTTCTTTCTGGCAGTTTATTGTTGTTTACAACGTTTCTTGTTAACAGGGTTTTTCTCAAATAGTCAATAAGATCTTGATCAGAGTCTGGTTGTTCTTTTATCTTCATGAGTCCATGTGTAGCATGTGAAAAGGATGCTCTCTAGGTCTCTGTTGTCTTTGTGCATTATTTTTAATACAGATTAGGCATTGTTTACAAAAATTTTTTTTTTGTATTTATTAAAACCTATTGTATTAACCATATTTCCCCCTGTTGACACATTTGGCAAAGCCTATTGTGTCAATTTTCTTTATTTTCCTGACACTTATATTTGTATTTCTTATTTAGTCATGCTTACGGGAATTTGTGTTTCTGTCTTTCTCACTGTCACTATCTCCCTTTGTTTGTCTCTCACTCTCTCCCTTGCTATTCTTCTCACTCTCAATTTCTCTTTCTGTCACTCCACCTCTGTTTATCCTCCCCCCCTCTCTATCTCTCTTCTCTTGGCACAGTTGACTAGGCCTCTGCGCCTCTGCCTTACTGTCACCTTTTGACCTAGAGATGGGAAACGCAGGGGATGGAGTTTTTCATCATATGCGGGTGGGGGCTCTGCTGGGCCTCTGGAGCAGTGGGAGATGCCCAAACCAGATTTTGGTTGGCTTGTGTTTTTGTACTTTTAATTCTGGAAGTTTTGGATAAAGCCCCATAGTCCTAAACTCCTCCTTTTCTTTTCTTTTTCGTCTTATTTTTCATTTTTGCCTTGTTCCTCACCACCCTCTGCCTGTCCTGCCTGTAGAGGGCTTTTTTTTTCCACCATCAGTATCATCGCTTCTCGGACGAGACACTTTAAATGTTTTAACGCTTTTGCGCTTTTTACTTATCATTAATTGATAGGTTCATCATCAGCTCACTTAACTTTATTTCATCTAGTTTTTCACCAAAATTATATTTTACTTTTCATTTTCGTAGGAATTTGCAACTCTCTCCGAGTCTGTTTCTATTTTTACTGTTTTTTTTTTCCTTTTTCCTCTCTGCCATGATACTCTGTGTCTAAGTTTTTGCTCTACTGTTGATCAACTAAACTTTCTGTGTTTTATGACAAGCTTCTACCACGATGGGCGGTCATAAACTGGGTGTTAATTCACACACCGAGAAGGACGCTGGATCAATTTTCAACAAAACATCGACCTGTGTCCTGAATGAGATTCAACCTTGATACATCTTAACAATGATCAATTTGAATTTCCATACATTCAACAATTCATTCACACACTACAATAACTACAAATCTCTATGTAGTTCTATATAACTTCACTCTCTAGAAGTTAAATTTCTGACCTCAGGTGATATAACTGGATCTGGTTGACCGGGTCCTTCCACGAAGAGGATGCCCCACAGGGGTTGCCGTCGAGAAAAGACGGATTTTTCAGCTCGATGCGCGCTTTCCAATCTCTGTTGTTCATCCTCCAAGCAGAATCCCCGAATCCGATCGAAGGACCATTATGTCATAATTTTTATACAATCACAATCCAGTGACAGTATTTGTGACATTTAAACGCCAGTCTCCTACCAATTGAGATTAAACCACTGAGTCAGATCTCTTTTACGTGCCTTTCACGGGGAAGAGCATGGTCAGGTGCGCTACTAGGCCCGTCCACGCTGCTCTCTCCAAAGCTCCCTCCGATTCCAGCACACCTTTATTCATTTCCAACAATCCATCATGTCAGTACAAAGGCAACCTGATCAACGTATACATAATCTCTGTTAAGTTTACCACAGATAACATAGTGAAGTATATCATGACTTTGTTTTTACATTTGAACAAATTTACGATGTGAACAGTCCTGCAAGGAGGGAAAAGGTCATAAGAGGTCACACATCTGGTTTTAGCAGAGATAGCGTTAACACAGGCCCTTTCATTCTCTGCAATTGAGACCTTTAACTTAGATGTACATTTTTAATAACCTCATCATTATAAGCATTTTATTCTAACATTCTTTTAAACGCTGGTCTCTGATTGGCCTGATTCTTTTAAACGCTGGTCTCTGATTGGCCTGATTCTTTTAAACGCTGGTCTCTGATTGGCCTGATTCTTTTAAACGCTGGTCTCTGATTGGCCTGATTCTTTTAAACGCTGGTCTCTGATTGGCCTGATTCTTTTAAACGCTGGTCTCTGATTGGCAGGCTGCCTGGTGTGTGTGCATCACTTCACCATGGTAACGGAGAGATTCATCCAATCACAGTTTCCCTCCTTCAAACACCTGGACCAAGAACACTTCATCTCCCACAAGGACGCCAGGTAAGTCCCGGTTCAGACCCGGCTCAGACCCGGCTCAGACCCGGCTCAGACCCGGCTCAGTCCCGGCTCAGTCCCGGCTCAGACCCGGCTCAGTCCCGGCTCAGTCCCGGTTCAGACCCGGTTCAGACCCGGCTCAGACCCGGTTCCGACCCGGCTCAGACCCGGCTCAGACCCGGCTCAGACCCGGCTCAGTCCCGGCTCAGTCCCGGCTCAGACCCGGCTCAGTCCCGGCTCAGTCCCGGTTCAGACCCGGTTCAGACCCGGCTCAGACCCGGTTCCGACCCGGTTCAGTCTCGGCTCAGACCCGGTTTCTCTCGTAGGCTTTACCTGCAGTTCTCGCTGGATCAGGTCACTGTGCTCAGCCCGTCGGTTTCCATGGAGATTCGTCTGCGTCAGGGGGCGGGGCCTGGCCGTGATGCGAGCAGTGAGGAGGCGGAGTCAGAGGAGAGGAAGAGGAAGAGGAGAAAAACCGATGAAGGTGAAAATGAGGACGATGACTATACTTTGGCTTTAAGTGTCTGCGATACCAATACCTACCGATATCACCAATATCCACCGATATCTGCCGATACCCGAGTCTGAAAGTTTATTTCTTTAAACAAACGGACGCTCAGAAATAATCGGTGTTTCTAATCGTTTCTCTAGAATAATTCCACAGCAGCTCTGTTATATTTATGTATTATTTATGTATGTTTATATTTAAGATACTCAGAATATCGGCTGAACCGATATCTTCCGATATCCAGTCCACCACAGGTGAGTGTGACCTTTGACCTGTGTTTACGCAGGGGGCGGAGCCTGCACAGAGGGCGGAGCCGCCGCAGGGGCCAAAGCCACAGCCTGCGTTTCCGTGGTGATTCGGGTGGAGCAGAAAGAGGGCGTGGCCTTGAGGAATGTGGGGGCGGGGCCCACGCTGTCGTTCAACCTCAAAGCCGCTGTGATTGGTCCAGTCGTCTGCTGGGGGCGGGACCCAAAGAACCATCCAATCACAGAGCGAGAGGTCACAGCGCGAGAAAATACGGTACAAGATCTGAGACCAGGTTTAGACCTGGTTTAGATCTGGTTTAGATCTGGTTTTGTTCTGGTTTAGTTCTGGTTTTGACAGTCAGGTCAAATTGTGTCTGTGTTTTGTGTCTGTTGTTTCAGAGTCTGAGTCTGTGTTTTGTGTCTGTTGTTTCAGTGTGAGTCTGTGTTTTGTGTCTGTTGTTTCAGAGTGTGAGTCTGTGTTTTGTGTCTGTTGTTTCAGTGTGAGTCTGTGTTTTGTGTCTGTTGTTTCAGAGTGTGAGTCTGTGTTTTGTGTCTGTTGTTTCAGTGTGAGTCTGTGTTTTGTGTCTGTTGTTTCAGAGTGTGAGTCTGTGTTTTGTGTCTGTTGTTTCAGTGTGAGTCTGTGTTTTGTGTCTGTTGTTTCAGTGTGAGTCTGTGTTTTGTGTCTGTTGTTTCAGACTGTGAGTCTGTGTTTTGTGTCTGTTGTTTCAGAGTGAGTCTGTGTTTTGTGTCTGTTGTTTCAGAGTGTGAGTCTGTGTTTTGTGTCTGTTGTTTCAGTGTGAGTCTGTGTTTTGTGTCTGTTGTTTCAGAGTGAGTCTGTGTTTTGTGTCTGTTGTTTCAGAGTGTGAGTCTGTGTTTTGTGTCTGTTGTTTCAGTGTGAGTCTGTGTTTTGTGTCTGTTGTTTCAGACTGTGAGTCTGTGTTTTGTGTCTGTTGTTTCAGACTGTGAGTCTGTGTTTTGTGTCTGTTGTTTCAGAGTGTGAGTCTGTGTTTTGTGTCTGTTGTTTCAGTGTGAGTCTGTGTTTTGTGTCTGTTGTTTCAGAGTGTGAGTCTGTGTTTTGTGTCTGTTGTTTCAGAGTGTGAGTCTGTGTTTTGTGTCTGTTGTTTCAGAGTGTGAGTCTGTGTTTTGTGTCTGTTGTTTCAGTGTGAGTCTGTGTTTTGTGTCTGTTGTTTCAGAGTGTGAGTCTGTGTTTTGTGTCTGTTGTTTCAGAGTGAGTCTGTGTTTTGTGTCTGTTGTTTCAGAGTGTGAGTCTGTGTTTTGTGTCTGTTGTTTCAGTGTGAGTCTGTGTTTTGTGTCTGTTGTTTCAGAGTGTGAGTCTGTGTTTTGTGTCTGTTGTTTCAGTGTGAGTCTGTGTTTTGTGTCTGTTGTTTCAGTGTGAGTCTGTGTTTTGTGTCTGTTGTTTCAGTGTGAGTCTGTGTTTTGTGTCTGTTGTTTCAGTGTGAGTCTGTGTTTTGTGTCTGTTGTTTCAGACTGTGAGTCTGTGTTTTGTGTCTGTTGTTTCAGTGTGAGTCTGTGTTTTGTGTCTGTTGTTTCAGAGTGTGAGTCTGTTTTGTGTCTGTTGTTTCAGACTGTGAGTCTGTGTTTTGTGTCTGTTGTTTCAGAGTGTGAGTCTGTGTTTTGTGTCTGTTGTTTCAGACTGTGAGTCTGTGTTTTGTGTCTGTTGTTTCAGTGTGAGTCTGTGTTTTGTGTCTGTTGTTTCAGTGTGAGTCTGTGTTTTGTGTCTGTTGTTTCAGAGTGTGAGTCTGTGTTTTGTGTCTGTTGTTTCAGAGTGTGAGTCTGTGTTTTGTGTCTGTTGTTTCAGTGTGTCTGTGTTTTGTGTCTGTTGTTTCAGAGTGTGAGTCTGTGTTTTGTGTCTGTTGTTTCAGAGTGTGAGTCTGTGTTTTGTGTCTGTTGTTTCAGAGTGTGAGTCTGTGTTTTGTGTCTGTTGTTTCAGAGTGTGAGTCTGTGTTTTGTGTCTGTTGTTTCAGAGTGTGAGTCTGTGTTTTGTGTCTGTTGTTTCCAGACTGTGAGTCTGTGTTTTGTGTCTGTTGTTTCAGACTGGGAATCTGTGTTTTGTGTCTGTTGTTTCAGACTGTCAGTCTGTGTTTTGTGTCTGTTGTTTCAGACTGTCAGTCTGTGTTTTGTGTCTGTTGTTTCAGAGAGTGAGTCTGTGTTTTGTGTCTGTTGTTTCAGAGAGTGAGTCTGTGTTTTGTGTCTGTTGTTTCAGACTGTGAGTCTGTGTTTTGTGTCTGTTGTTTCAGACTGGGAGTCTGTGTTTTGTGTCTGTTGTTTCAGACTGTCAGTCTGTGTTTTGTGTCTGTTGTTTCAGACTGTCAGTCTGTGTTTTGTGTCTGTTGTTTCAGAGAGTGAGTCTGTGTTTTGTGTCTGTTGTTTCAGAGTGTGAGTCTGTGTTTTGTGTCTGTTGTTTCAGACTGTGAGTCTGTGTTTTGTGTCTGTTGTTTCAGACTGTGAGTCTGTGTTTTGTGTCTGTTGTTTCAGACTGTGAGTCTGTGTTTTGTGTCTGTTGTTTCAGACTGTGAGTCTGTGTTTTGTGTCTGTTGTTTCAGAGTGTGAGTCTGTGTTTTGTGTCTGTTGTTTCAGAGTGTGAGTCTGTGTTTTGTGTCTGTTGTTTCAGAGTGTGAGTCTGTGTTTTGTGTCTGTTGTTTCAGAGTGTGAGTCTGTGTTTTGTGTCTGTTGTTTCAGACTGTGAGTCTGTGTTTTGTGTCTGTTGTTTCAGAGTGTGAGTCTGTGTTTTGTGTCTGTTGTTTCAGAGTGTGAGTCTGTGTTTTGTGTCTGTTGTTTCAGAGTGAGTCTGTGTTTTGTGTCTGTTGTTTCAGACTGTGAGTCTGTGTTTTGTGTCTGTTGTTTCAGAGTGTGAGTCTGTGTTTTGTGTCTGTTGTTTCAGACTGTGAGTCTGTGTTTTGTGTCTGTTGTTTCAGAGTGTGAGTCTGTGTTTTGTGTCTGTTGTTTCAGAGTGTGAGTCTGTGTTTTGTGTCTGTTGTTTCAGAGTGTGAGTCTGTGTTTTGTGTCTGTTGTTTCAGAGTGTGAGTCTGTGTTTTGTGTCTGTTGTTTCAGAGTGTGAGTCTGTGTTTTGTGTCTGTTGTTTCAGAGTGTGAGTCTGTGTTTTGTGTCTGTTGTTTCAGAGTGTGAGTCTGTGTTTTGTGTCTGTTGTTTCAGACTGTGAGTCTGTGTTTTGTGTCTGTTGTTTCAGACTGTGAGTCTGTGTTTTGTGTCTGTTGTTTCAGACTGTGAGTCTGTGTTTTGTGTCTGTTGTTTCAGTGTGAGTCTGCGTTTTGTGTCTGTTGTTTCAGACTGGGAGTCTGTGTTTTGTGTCTGTTGTTTCAGACTGTCAGTCTGTGTTTTGTGTCTGTTGTTTCAGACTGAGTCTGTGTTTTGTGTCTGTTGTTTCAGAGTGTGAGTCTGTGTTTTGTGTCTGTTGTTTCAGAGTGTGAGTCTGTGTTTTGTGTCTGTTGTTTCAGACTGTGAGTCTGTGTTTTGTGTCTGTTGTTTCAGACTGTGAGTCTGTGTTTTGTGTCTGTTGTTTCAGAGTGAGTCTGTGTTTTGTGTCTGTTGTTTCAGAGTGTGAGTCTGTGTTTTGTGTCTGTTGTTTCAGAGTGTGAGTCTGTGTTTTGTGTCTGTTGTTTCAGAGAGTGAGTCTGTGTTTTGTGTCTGTTGTTTCAGAGTGTGAGTCTGTGTTTTGTGTCTGTTGTTTCAGACTGTGAGTCTGTGTTTTGTGTCTGTTGTTTCAGAGTGTGAGTCTGTGTTTTGTGTCTGTTGTTTCAGAGTGTGAGTCTGTGTTTTGTGTCTGTTGTTTCAGACTGTGAGTCTGTGTTTTGTGTCTGTTGTTTCAGACTGTGAGTCTGTGTTTTGTGTCTGTTGTTTCAGACTGTGAGTCTGTGTTTTGTGTCTGTTGTTTCAGACTGTGAGTCTGTGTTTTGTGTCTGTTGTTTCAGAGTGTGAGTCTGTGTTTTGTGTCTGTTGTTTCAGACTGTGAGTCTGTGTTTTGTGTCTGTTGTTTCAGACTGTGAGTCTGTGTTTTGTGTCTGTTGTTTCAGACTGTGAGTCTGTGTTTTGTGTCTGTTGTTTCAGACTGTGAGTCTGTGTTTTGTGTCTGTTGTTTCAGAGAGTGAGTCTGTGTTTTGTGTCTGTTGTTTCAGACTGTCAGTCTGTGTTTTGTGTCTGTTGTTTCAGACTGTCAGTCTGTGTTTTGTGTCTGTTGTTTCAGAGAGTGAGTCTGTGTTTTGTGTCTGTTGTTTCAGACTGTCAGTCTGTGTTTTGTGTCTGTTGTTTCAGTGTGAGTCTGTGTTTTGTGTCTGTTGTTTCAGACTGTGAGTCTGTGTTTTGTGTCTGTTGTTTCAGAGTGAGTCTGTGTTTTGTGTCTGTTGTTTCAGAGTGTGAGTCTGTGTTTTGTGTCTGTTGTTTCAGAGTGTGAGTCTGTGTTTTGTGTCTGTTGTTTCAGAGTGAGTCTGTGTTTTGTGTCTGTTGTTTCAGAGTGTGAGTCTGTGTTTTGTGTCTGTTGTTTCAGACTGTGAGTCTGTGTTTTGTGTCTGTTGTTTCAGAGTGTGAGTCTGTGTTTTGTGTCTGTTGTTTCAGACTGTGAGTCTGTGTTTTGTGTCTGTTGTTTCAGACTGTGAGTCTGTGTTTTGTGTCTGTTGTTTCAGACTGTGAGTCTGTGTTTTGTGTCTGTTGTTTCAGAGTGTGAGTCTGTGTTTTGTGTCTGTTGTTTCAGACTGTGAGTCTGTGTTTTGTGTCTGTTGTTTCAGAGTGTGAGTCTGTGTTTTGTGTCTGTTGTTTCAGACTGTGAGTCTGTGTTTTGTGTCTGTTGTTTCAGACTGTGAGTCTGTGTTTTGTGTCTGTTGTTTCAGAGAGTGAGTCTTTTTTTTGTGTCTGTTGTTTCAGACTGTCAGTCTGTGTTTTGTGTCTGTTGTTTCAGAGAGTGAGTCTGTGTTTTGTGTCTGTTGTTTCAGAGAGTGAGTCTGTGTTTTGTGTCTGTTGTTTCAGATTGTGAGTCTGTGTTTTGTGTCTGTTGTTTCAGTGTGAGTCTCTGTTTTGTGTCTGTTGTTTAAGAGAGTGAGACTCTGTTTTGTTTCTGTTGTTTCAGAGAGTGAGTCTGTGTTTTGTGTCTGTTGTTTCAGAGTGTGAGTCTGTGTTTTGTGTCTGTTGTTTCAGAGTGTGAGTCTGTGTTTTGTGTCTGTTGTTTCAGACTGTGAGTCTGTGTTTTGTGTCTGTTGTTTCAGAGTGTGAGTCTGTGTTTTGTGTCTGTTGTTTCAGAGTGTGAGTCTGTGTTTTGTGTCTGTTGTTTCAGAGTGTGAGTCTGTGTTTTGTGTCTGTTGTTTCAGAGAGTGAGTCTGTGTTTTGTGTCTGTTGTTTCAGAGTGTGAGTCTGTGTTTTGTGTCTGTTGTTTCAGTGTGAGTCTGTGTTTTGTGTCTGTTGTTTCAGAGTGTGAGTCTGTGTTTTGTGTCTGTTGTTTCAGACTGTGAGTCTGTGTTTTGTGTCTGTTGTTTCAGACTGTGAGTCTGTGTTTTGTGTCTGTTGTTTCAGACTGTGAGTCTGTGTTTTGTGTCTGTTGTTTCAGACTGTGAGTCTGTGTTTTGTGTCTGTTGTTTCAGACTGTGAGTCTGTGTTTTGTGTCTGTTGTTTCAGAGTGTGAGTCTGTGTTTTGTGTCTGTTGTTTCAGAGTGTGAGTCTGTGTTTTGTGTCTGTTGTTTCAGACTGTGAGTCTGTGTTTTGTGTCTGTTGTTTCAGACTGTGAGTCTGTTTTGTGTCTGTTGTTTCAGACTGTGAGTCTGTGTTTTGTGTCTGTTGTTTCAGACTGTGAGTCTGTGTTTTGTGTCTGTTGTTTCAGACTGTGAGTCTGTGTTTTGTGTCTGTTGTTTCAGACTGTGAGTCTGTGTTTTGTGTCTGTTGTTTCAGTGTGAGTCTGTGTTTTGTGTCTGTTGTTTCAGAGTGTGAGTCTGTGTTTTGTGTCTGTTGTTTCAGAGTGTGAGTCTGTGTTTTGTGTCTGTTGTTTCAGACTGTGAGTCTGTGTTTTGTGTCTGTTGTTTCAGACTGTGAGTCTGTGTTTTGTGTCTGTTGTTTCAGACTGTGAGTCTGTGTTTTGTGTCTGTTGTTTCAGAGTGTGAGTCTGTGTTTTGTGTCTGTTGTTTCAGACTGTGAGTCTGTGTTTTGTGTCTGTTGTTTCAGAGTGTGAGTCTGTGTTTTGTGTCTGTTGTTTCAGAGTGTGAGTCTGTGTTTTGTGTCTGTTGTTTCAGACTGTGAGTCTGTGTTTCGCTGGACTTTCTTCTCGATGGTTTCCGCTGCTACAGGACGGACGCTACTACAGACTGGTGGCTCCGGACACTCAGGTCAGAGGTCACACAGGGGTCAGAGGTCACACAGGGGTCAGAGGTCACACAGGGGTCACACAGGGGTCACACAGGGGTCAGAGGTCACACAGGGGTCAGAGGTCACATAGGGTTCAGGGGTCACACAGGGGTCACACAGGTCAGGTCACACAGGGGTCACACAGGGGTCAGAGGTCACACAGGGGTCACACAGGGGTCAGAGGTCACACAGGGGTCACACAGGGGTCAGAGGTCACACAGGGGTCACACAGGGGTCAGGAGTCACACAGGGGTCACACAGGGGTCAGAGGTCACACAGGGGTCACACAGGGGTCAGGAGTCACACAGGGGTCACACAGGGGTCAGAGGTCACACAGGGGTCAGAGGTCATTCGGGGGAGGTAGAAACGACTTGAACATGGAGGAACATTTGCACAGCCCAAAACTGTTGGGCTGTGATGTCAGAAACGCCGTTCTGACCAATCAGAGCGCAGCCCAGAGCGGAGTTAGCGCGGGCTTAGAGCAGGGCTACGCTAACTTTTACAAAGTTGATTTTTAGGCGCTTTGACGATTACTTTTTTTTTTTATTCGTATTGTAAAAATACAGAATAATCCCTACACAATTGGACCTTTGTGAAAACTGTGGATGCCCTGTCAGCCGAACACGGGCAGGTGGATTTCTCAGAAAGTACATTGAGCTTCTGTGGGAGAGTTATTCCAGGCTGCAGCTGCAGTTCCTCACTCGGCCACATGTCTGCGCTCACAGAGAGGGCGGGGCTTATGCAGCTCTTATCACACATCCCTGAATAAACCGGAGTCTAAAATGGCCGCTGTCTGTCCAGGATCCGAGCGTTCTGATTGGCCGTGCTGTGACTGGGCAGAAGGGGGTGGAGCTTCACGTTGACTCCGCCCTCCATGTGCATTCTGATTGGAAGATTCACACTGTGCCCCGCCCCCGGACCGCCCCCCCAGAGTCATGTGACCTCAGCCTGAGCGACGTCATCACCTCCAGGTACAGACCCAATTTAGACCCGGTTTAGACCCGGTATAGACCTCAGGGTTCAGTCCTGGTCTAGTCCTGGTCTAGTCCTGGTCTAGTCCTGGTCTAGTCCTGGTGTCTGGTTTCAGGTCTGGTTTGGTGAGTTTTCGTGCTCTGGTTTTGGAGCGAGTCGGAGTCACCGACCGGAGCCAAGACTCTGCACAGACAGGTGCCCTCCCCGTGTGTCAGATGCCCTCCCCGTGTGTCAGATGCCCTCCCTGTGTGTCTGATGCCCTCCCCGTGTGTCAGATGCCCTCCCCCTGTGTCAGATGCCCTCCCCGTGTGTCAGATGCCCTCCCTGTGTGTCTGATGCCCTCCCCGTGTGTCAGATGCCCTCCCTGTGTGTCTGATGCCCTCCCTGTGTGTCTGATGCCCTCCCGTGTGTCTGATGCCCTCCCCTGTGTCAGATGCCCTCCCTGTGTATCTGATGCCCTCCCCGTGTGTCAGATGCCCTCCCCGTGTGTCAGATGACCTCCCCGTGTGTCAGATGACCTCCCCGTGTGTCAGATGCCCTCCCTGTGTGTCTGATGCCCTCCCTGTGTATCTGATGCCCTCCCCTGTGTCAGATGCCCTCCCCGTGTGTCAGATGCCCTCCCCTGTGTCAGATGCCCTCCCTGTGTGTCAGATGCCCTCCCCCTGTGTCAGATGCCCTCCCTGTGTGTCAGATGCCCTCCCAGTGTGTCAGATGCCCTCCCCGGGTGTCAGTTGCCCTGCCCTGTGTCAGATGCCCTCCCCTGTGTCAGATGCCCTCCCCCTGTGTCAGATGCCCTCCCCGTGTGTCAGATGCCCTCCCCCTGTGTCAGATGCCCTCCCCTGTGTCAGATGCCCTCCCCGTGTGTCAGATGCCCTCCCCGTGTGTCAGATGCCCTCCCTGTGGCAGGTGTCTTCTCTTTACCTCAGATGCCCTCCCTGTGGCAGGTGTGCGCCTGACGGTGTGTGACCGGAGTGGGCGGAGTCTGCAGGTGTACCTGACACAAAGCCACACCCCCTTCAGCCCCGGCCTGTTGCCGGGCAACACTTTGAGCTTCAGCCGCCTGCAGAGGAGAGAGTCCAGGTGAGTACTCGAGTACGGCAGGAAGTACTTGAGTGCGGCAGAAAGTACTCAGTAGTACCTGCTCCTCCTGCAGCTGGAGCAGCTCCTGCAACTGGAGCAGCTCCTGCAGCTGGAGCAGTTCCTCCTGCAACTGGAGCAGCTCCTGCAGCCGGAGCAGTTCCTCCTGCAGCTGGAGCAGCTCCTGCAACTGGAGCAGCTCCTGCAGCTGGAGCTCCTCCTGCAACTGGAGCAGCTCCTCCTGCAGCCGGAGTTCCTCCTACAGCCGGAGCAGCTCCTGCAGCCGGAGCTCCTCCTGCAGATGGAGCGGCTCCTCCTGCAGCCGGAGCAGTTCCTCCTGCAGCCGGAGCAGCTCCTGCAGCCGGAGCTCCTCCTGCAGCCGGAGCAGCTCCTGCAGCCGGAGCTCCTCCTGCAGCCGGAGCAGTTCCTCCTGCACCAGGAGCAGCTCCTGCAGCCGGAGCTCCTCCTGCAGCCGGAGCTCCTCCTGCAGCCGGAGCTCCTCCTGCAGCCGGAGCTCCTCCTGCAGCCGGAGCAGCTCCTCCTGCAGCCGGAGCTCCTCCTGCAGCCGGAGCAGCTCCTCCTGCAGCCGGAGCTCCTCCTGCAGCCGGAGCAGCTCCTCCTGCAGCCGGAGCAGCTCCTCCTGCAGCTGGAGCTCCTCCTGCAGCCGGAGCAGCTCCTCCTGCAACTGGAGCAGCTCCTGCAGCTGGAGCAGTTCCTCCTGCAACTGGAGCAGCTCCTGCAGCCGGAGCAGTTCCTCCTGCAGCCGGAGCTCCTCCTGCAGCCGGAGCTCCTCCTGCAGCCGGAGCAGCTCCTCCTGCAGCCGGAGCTCCTCCTGCAGCCGGAGCAGCTCCTGCAGCCGCAGCAGTTCCTCCTGCAGCCAGAGCAGCTCCTGCAGCTGGAGCAGCTCCTGCAACTGGAGCAGCTCCTCCTGCAGCCGGAGCTCCTCCTGCAGCCGGAGCAGCTCCTGCAGCCGGAGCAGTTCCTCCTGCAGCCGGAGCAGCTCCTGCAGCCGGAGCTCCTCCTGCAGCCGGAGCAGCTCCAGCAGCCGGAGCAGCTCCTGCAGCCGGAGCAGCTCCTCCTGCAGCCGGAGCTCCTCCTGCAGCCGGAGCTCCTCCTGCAGCCGGAGCTCCTCCTGCAGCCGGAGCAGCTCCTCCTGCAGCCGGAGCTCCTCCTGCAGCCGGAGCAGCTCCTCCTGCAGCCGGAGCTCCTGCAGCCGGAGCAGCTCCTCCTGCAGCCGGAGCTCCTCCTGCAGCCGGAGCTCCTCCTGCAGCCGGAGCTCCTCCTGCAGCCGGAGCTCCTCCTGCAGCCGGAGCAGCTCCTCCTGCAGCCGGAGTTCCTCCTGCAGCCGGAGCAGCTCCTGCAGCCGGAGCAGGTCCTCCTGCAGCCGGAGCAGCTCCTGCAGCCGGAGCTCCTCCTGCAGCCGGAGCTCCTCCTGCAGCCGGAGCAGCTCCTGCAGCCGGAGCAGTTCCTCCTGCAGCCGGAGCAGCTCCTGCAGCCGGAGCTCCTCCTGCAGCCGGAGCTCCTCCTGCAGCCGGAGCAGCTCCTCCTGCAGCCGGAGCTCCTCCTGCAGCCGGAGCTCCTCCTGCAGCCGGAGCAGCTCCTCCTGCAGCCGGAGCTCCTCCTGCAGCCGGAGCAGCTCCTCCTGCAGCCGGAGTTCCTCCTGCAGCCGGAGCAGCTCCTGCAGCCGGAGCTCCTCCTGCAGATGGAGCGGCTCCTCCTGCAGACGGAGCTCCTCCCGCAGATGGAGCGGCTCCTGCAGACGGAGCGGCTCCTCCCGCAGACGGAGCGGCTCCTCCTGCAGATGGAGCGGCTCCTCCTGCAGACGGAGCTCCTCCCGCAGATGGAGCGGCTCCTGCAGACGGAGCGGCTCCTCCTGTTAGCGTCTCTCTCTTGTGCCTCAGGTCAGGGGCCGTTTACTGCTCCTGCGTCTCCGTCTCCTGCATCTCCGTCCTCCACACTGCACCCAGGTACACCTCCTCTGCACCTCCTCCTCTGTCTCCTCCTCTGCACCTGCTCCTCTGCACCTCCTCCTCTTCTGTCTCCTCCTCCTCCTCTGCCTCCTCCTCTGCACCTCCTCCTCCTCTGTCTCCTCCTCTGCCTCCTCCTCTGCACCTCCTCCTCCTCTGTCTCCTCCTCCTCCTCTGCACCTCCTCCTCCTCTGTCTCCTCCTCTGTCTCCTCCTCCGCACCTCCTCCTCCTCTGTCTCCTCCTCCTCCTCTGCACCTCCTCCTCTTCTGTCTCCTCCTCTGTCTCCTCCTCCTCCTCTGCCTCCTCCTCTGTCTCTTCCTCCTCTGTCTCCTCCTCTGTCTCCTCCTCCTCCTCTGCCTCCTCCTCTGTCTCTTCCTCCTCTGTCTCCTCCTCTGCACCTGCTCCTCTGCACCTCCTCCTCTGTCTCCTCCTCCTCTGCCTCCTCCTCTGCACCTCCTCCTCCTCTGTCTCCTCCTCCTCCTCTGCACCTCCTCCTCCTCTGTCTCCTCCTCTGCCTCCTCCTCTGCACCTCCTCCTCCTCTGCACCTCCTCCTCTGCACCTCCTCCTCTGTCTCCTCCTCCTCTGCACCTCCTCCTCTGTCTCCTCAGACCTGTTTCCTGTGTGTTTCCTTCATGTTTGTCTCTTTATTATTCGTCTGTTTCATCTGCAAAGCTCCAGACGCTCTGCTCCACCCTGTGATGTCATCAGGTGAACAGCTCCTTTTCCCTTTGGTTCAGTCGACATCAGCGACTCCAGGACTGAAACATTTATTTATTTACTTGTTAGTTTGGTTCCTGAAGTGTAAAAGACGTTCACAGCGTCACAAGATCAAACGCAGAGAAATGAACGAGAAGAAGAAAAAGAACCTGATGTTCTCCACACGTTTAACACAAATCCAGTGTTAAAGGAGCCGTACACACCAGTCCTACAGCACTGCGCTTTAACCCCGCAGACCTACAGCACTGCGCTTTAACCCCGCAGACCTACAGCACTGCGCTTTAACCCCGCAGACCTACAGCACTGCGCTTTAACCCCGCAGACCTACAGCACTGCGCTTTAACCCCGCAGACCTACAGCACTGCGCTTTAACCCCGCAGACCTACAGCACTGCGCTTTAACCCCGCAGACCTACAGCACTGCGCTTTAACCCCGCAGACCTACAGCACTGCGCTTTAACCCCGCAGACCTACAGCACTGCGCTTTAACCCCGCAGACCTACAGCACTGCGCTTTAACCCCGCAGACCTACAGCACTGCGCTTAACCCCGCAGACCTACAGCACTGCGCTTTAACCCCGCAGACCTACAGCACTGCGCTTTAACCCCGCAGACCTACAGCACTGCGCTTTAACCCCGCAGACCTACAGCACTGCGCTTTAACCCCGCAGACCTACAGCACTGCGCTTTAACCCCGCAGACCTACAGCACTGCGCTTTAACCCGCAGACCTACAGCACTGCGCTAACCCCGCAGACCTACAGCACTGCGCTTTAACCCCGCAGACCTACAGCACTGCGCTTTAACCCCGCAGACCTACAGCACTGCGCTTTAACCCCGCAGACCTACAGCACTGCGCTTTAACCCCGCAGACCTACAGCACTGCGCTTTAACCCCGCAGACCTACAGCACTGCGCTTTAACCCCGCAGACCTACAGCACTGCGCTTTAACCCCGCAGACCTACAGCACTGCGCTTTAACCCCGCAGACCTACAGCACTGCGCTTTAACCCCGCAGACCTACAGCACTGCGCTTTAACCCCGCAGACCTACAGCACTGCGCTTTAACCCCGCAGACCTACAGCACTGCGCTTTAACCCCGCAGACCTACAGCACTGCGCTTTAACCCCGCAGACCTACAGCACTGCGCTTTAACCCCGCAGACCTACAGCACTGCGCTTAACCCCGCAGACCTACAGCACTGCGCTTTAACCCGCAGACCTACAGCACTGCGCTTTAACCCCGCAGACCTACAGCACTGCGCTTTAACCCCGCAGACCTACAGCACTGCGCTTTAACCCCGCAGACCTACAGCACTGCGCTTTAACCCCGCAGACCTACAGCACTGCGCTTTAACCCCGCAGACCTACAGCACTGCGCTTTAACCCGCAGACCTACAGCACTGCGCTTTAACCCCGCAGACCTACAGCACTGCGCTTTAACCCCGCAGACCTACAGCACTGTCCACGACTCAGAGGAACATGTTTCTATAACCAGAACTTTCTAAGACAGAAACGTCCTTTTCCCCTCTGAAAGTGCAGACATAGAGGTTTCCGTACATTTCTGCGGCTTTATCCTACGTCACACTCACGCTGTGTGATGACGGGAGCAAAACGAGTGTCCAACAGGAACTTTGTTTTCCCCAAACTCATGCGCTCCGTCCATTTTGATCGAGCCAAACTTTGCCAAAGAGTGAAGTGAGTCAAGATGGTCGACTCCTCTGACTGTGTGTGTTTATAACGAGGGAAAAAGCAACGAGTGAAAATCGACGACTGACGGAGGAGAAGAGAAACTGAAAGTTGTTGAAAGAAAATGGTTCAGGAATGTGTTTTGTTTTGTTTTTTTTGCGTTTTTCCAAAAATCTAATTCCATGGTAAATAAACGGGATTAGAAACGACATCGGTGATCGAGTCTTTTGGGCTTTGGTGCAGTGGTAAATCAGCAGAGGGAAGAGGTGCTGATACAGATGTTTTCTGACGTTTCCACACACTGAACCAGAGCGTTTGGTCTGTTACTCGTGGCTGTTGTCAGTCGGGTTAAAGTGGAGCTCAGCTTCTTCCACCTCCTTTACGTCCCAAACTTCCACATTTCCAACACCTGAAGCTGAGGCTCTGTGACGATGGCGCCGAGTCCAGTGAAGGTGCAGTGTAAAAACACAGTGGAGCACTTCCTGTACGGCCACACGATGACATCACCAGGTGGAGCAGAGCGTTTTCCCGGGGTTCGGGCGGTTCTAAAATGTCGGCCGCTCTCGTCCGCAGCCCCGCCCCGGCGCCGCCTCCCTTTCCCATCATGCTCCTGGGCCAGTGGGGCGAGGGGGGCGGGGTCAGCGTGGCCCGGGTCAAAGGTCACCTGGTCTGTGTCCTGGTCCTGCAGCTGCAGTGGGTCTGTGCCCAGTGTGAGCGGGTCTACAGCCGGGTAAGACCAGACTGGGACTGGGACTGGGACTGGGACTGGGACTGGGACCGGACTGGGACTGGACTGGGACTGGGACTGGACTGGGACTGGGACTGGGACTGGGACTGGACTGGACCTGGGACTGGACCTGGGACTGGACTGGGACCGGGACCGGGACTGGGACTGGGACTGGGACTGGACTGGGACCGGACTGGGACCGGGACCGGGACTGGACTGGACCTGGGACTGGACTGGGACCGGGACTGGACCGGGACTAAACCTGGACTAAACCTGGTCTAACTGAGTCCTGTTCCAGTCCTGCTCTGGGCCTCGTTGTTCGTCGTCGTCGTCGGTTTTTCGGGCCAAACTCAAGTCAGTTTCACTTTTACTGTTTGGATCAAATATTTAAAATGACGACGTTCTAACATCACTTTGTGTTCTGTGTTTTTCCCTGTGGTTCTGGTGGTTCTGTGTGATTCCGTGTGGTTTTGGTGGTTCTGTGTGGTTCTGGTTCTGGTGGTTCTGGTGGTTCTGGTTTGGTGGTTCTGGTGGTTCTGTGGTTCTGGTGGTTCTGGTTCTGTGGTTCTGGTGGTTCCGTGTGGCTCTGGTGGTTCTGGTTCTGTGGTTTTGTTTGTTCTGGTGGTTCCGTGTGGCTCTGGTGGTTCTGGTTCTGTGATTCTGGTGGTTCTGTGTGGTTCTGTGGTGGTTCTGTGGGGTTCTTGTGGTTCCGTTTGGTTCTGCGTGGTTCCGTGTGGTTCTGGTGGTTCTCTGTGGTTCTGGTGGTTCCCTGTGGTTCTGGTGGTTCCGTGTGGCTCTGGTGGTTCCATGTGGTTTTGGTGGTTCTGTGTGGTTCTATGTGATTCCGTGTGGTTTTGGTGGTTCTGGTTCTGGTGGTTCTTTGGTTCTGGTGGTTCTGGTTCTGTGGTTCTGTGGTTCTGGTTCGGTGGTTCTGGTGGTTCCGTGTGGTTCTGGTTCTGGTGGTTCCGTGTGGCTCTGGTGGTTCTGGTTCTGTGGTTCTGTGTGGTTCTGTTGGTTCCGTGTGGCTCTGGTGGTTCTGGTTCTGTGGTTCTGTGATTCTGGTGGTTCTGTGGTTCTGGTGGTTCTGGTTCTGGTGGTTCTATGGTTCTGTTGGTTCTGGTGGTTCCGTGTGGCTCTGGTGGTTCTGGTTCTGTGATTCTGGTGGTTCTGTGTGGTTCTGTGGTGGTTCTGTGGGGTTCTGGTGGTTCCGATTGGTTCTGCGTGGTTTCGTGTGGTTCTGGTGGTTCCCTGTGGTTCTGTGGTGGTTGTGTGGTTCTGTGGTGGTTCTGGTGGTTCCGTTTGGTTCTGGTGGTTCCGTGTGGTTCTGTGTGATTCTGTGGTTCTGGTGGTTCTGTGTGGTTCTGGTGGTTCCATGTGGTTTTGGTGGTTCCATGTGGTTCTGGTGGTTCCGTGTGGTTCTGTGGTTCCGTGTGGTTCTGTGGTGGTTCTGTGTGGTTCTGTGGTGGTTGTGGTTCTGGTCGTTCCGTGTGGTTCTGGTGGTTCCGTGTGGCTCTGGTGGTTCCGTGTGGTTCTGTGGTTCCATGTGGTTCTGGTGGTTCTGTGTGGTTCTGGTGGTTCCGTGTGGCTCTGGTGGTTCTGTGTGGTTCTGGTGGTTCCGTTTGGTTCTGGTGGTTCTGTGTGATTCCATGTGGTTCTGGTGGTGGTTCTGTGGTTGTGGTTCTGGTGGTTCCGTGTGGTTCTGGTGGTTCTGGTGGTTCCGTGTGGCTCTGGTGGTTCCGTGTGGTTCTGGTGGTTCTGTGGTGGTTCTGTGGTTCTTTGGTTCTGGTGGTTCTGGTGGTTCTGGTTCTGGTGGTTCTGTGGTTCTGGTGGTTCTGGTGGTTCTGTGGTTCTGGTGGTTCTGGTTCTGGTGTTTCTGGCGGTTCTGGTGGTTCTGTGGTTCTGGTTCTGGTGGTTCTTTGGTTCTGGTGGTTCCGTGTGATTCTGTGGTTCTGTGGTTCTGGTTCTGGTGGTTCTGGTTCTGGTGGTTCTGTGGTTCTGGTTTGGTGGTTCTGGTTCTGGTGGTTCCGTGTTGTTCTGTGTGGTTCTGTGGTTGTGGTTCTGGTGGTTCCGTGTGGTTCTGGTGGTTCCCTGTGGTTCTGTGTGGTTCTGGTGGTTCTGTGGTTCTGTGTGGTTCTGTGGTTCCGTGTGGTTCTGGTGGTTCTGTGGTTCTGGTTTTGTGGTTCTGGTGGTTCTGGTGGTTGTGGTTCTGTGGTTCTGGTGGTTCTGGTTCTGGTGGTTCTGTGGTTCTGGTGGTTCTGGTTCTGTGGTTCTGGTGGTTCTGGTGGTTCTGGTGGTTCTGGTGGTTCTGATGGTTCTGGTGGTTCTGATGGTTCTGGTTGTTCTGATGGTTCTGGTTCTGGTGGTTCTGGTTCTGTGGTTCTGGTGGTTCTGTGGTTCTGGTGGTTCTGTGGTTCTGGTTCTGGTGGTTCTGGCGGTTCTGGTGGTTCTGTGGTTCTGGTGGTTCTGTGGTTCTGGTTCTGGTGGTTCTGTGGTTCTGGTGGTTCTGTGGTTCTGGTTCTGTGGTTCTGGTGGTTCTGGTTCTGGTGTTTCTGGCGGTTCTGTGGTTCTGGTGGTTCTGGTTCTGGTGGTTCTGGTGGTTCTGTGGTTCTGGTGGTTCTGGTTCTGTGGTTCTGGTGGTTCTGTGGTTCTGGTTCTGTGGTTCTGGCGGTTCTGGTGGTTCTGGTGGTTCTGTGGTTCTGGTTCTGTGGTTCTGCAGGGCGGTTCTGGAGGACGGTTCCGCTGAGGCGCACGTTTCCTTCTTCGATTCGCTGGTTCAGACTCTGCTGCGATTGGACGATTCTCAGTGGGCGGAGCTTCAGCTCAGGGTCAGAGGTCACATCCTGCTGCAGGGGCGGAGCCTGACGGTGAGTCTCCGCCCACATCTGCTCCTCCTGCTGCTGCTCCTCCTGCTGCTCCTCCTGCTCCTCCTCCTGCTGCTGCTCCTCCTCCTCCTGCTGCTCCTGCTGCTGCTCCTCCTCCTCCTCCTGCTCCTCCTCCTGCTCCTCCTCCTCCTGCTGCTCCTCCTCCTGCTCCTCCTCCTCCTGCTGCTCCTCCTCCTCCTCCTGCTGCTCCTCCTCCTCCTCCTGCTGCGCCTCCTCCTCCTCCTGCTGCTCCTCCTCCTCCTCCTGCTGCGCCTCCTCCTTGGTCTCAGTCCGGTTCTGTTTCAGGTCTAGGACTCGAGTCTAGGACTCGGTCTCAGTCCGGTTCTGGTACGGGTCAGGACTCGGTCTCAGTCCGGTTCTGGTACGGGTCCAGGACTCGGGTCCAGGACTCGGTCTCAGTCCGGTTCTGTTTCAGGTCCAGGACTCGGGTCAGGACTCGGTCTCAGTCCGGTTCTGTTTCAGGTCCAGGACTCGGGTCAGGATTCGGTCTCAGTCCGGTTCTGTTTCAGGTCCAGGACTCGGGTCAGGACTCGGGTCAGGACTCGGTCTCAGTCCGGTTCTGTTTCAGGTCCAGGACTCGGGTCAGGACTCGGGTCAGGACTCGGTCTCAGTCTGGTTCTGTTTCAGGTCCAGGACTCGGGTCAGGACTCGGTCTCAGTCTGGTTCTGTCTCGGGTCAGGACTCGGGTCAGGACTCTGTCTCAGTCTGGTTCTGTTTCAGGTCCAGGACTCGGGTCCAGGACTCGGTCTCAGTCTGGTTCTGTCTTGGGTCAGGACTCGGGTCAGGACTCGGGTCAGGACTCGGGTCAGGACTCGGGTCAGGACTCTGTCTCAGTCTGGTTCTGTTTCAGGTCCAGGACTCGGGTCAGGACTCGGGTCAGGACTCGGGTCAGGACTCGGTCTCAGTCTGGTTCTGTTTCAGGTCCAGGACTCGGGTCAGGACTCGGGTCAGGACTCGGTCTCAGTCTGGTTCTGTTTCAGGTCCAGGACTCGGGTCAGGACTCGGGTCAGGACTCGGTCTCAGTCTGGTTCTGTTTCAGGTCCAGGACTCGGGTCAGGACTCGGTCTCAGTCTGGTTCTGTCTCGGGTCAGGACTCGGGTCAGGACTCGGGTCAGGACTCGGTCTCAGTCTGGTTCTGTTTCAGGTCCAGGACTCGGGTCAGGACTCGGGTCAGGACTCGGTCTCAGTCTGGTTCTGTCTCGGGTCAGGACTCGGGTCAGGACTCGGGTCAGGACTCTGTCTCAGTCTGGTTCTGTTTCAGGTCCAGGACTCGGGTCAGGACTCGGTCTCAGTCTGGTTCTGTCTCGGGTCAGGACTCGGGTCAGGACTCTGTCTCAGTCTGGTTCTGTTTCAGGTCCAGGACTCGGGTCAGGACTCGGTCTCAGTCTGGTTCTGTCTCGGGTCAGGACTCGGGTCAGGACTCGGGTCAGGACTCTGTCTCAGTCTGGTTCTGTTTCAGGTCCAGGACTCGGGTCAGGACTCGGGTCAGGACTCGGGTCAGGACTCGGTCTCAGTCTGGTTCTGTTTCAGGTCCAGGACTCGGGTCAGGACTCGGTCTCAGTCTGGTTCTGTTTCAGGTCCAGGACTCGGGTCAGGACTCGGGTCAGGACTCGGTCTCAGTCTGGTTCTGTTTCAGGTCCAGGACTCGGGTCAGGACTCAGGTCAGGACTCAGGTCAGGACTCGGACCCTGTGTGCAGTTTCCTGTCATGTGCGGCTCGAGATGCTCTGATTGGTTCAGTGTTTCTCACCTGTCGACGCCAACGCTCGCTCCAGGCTCCAGGTGAGGTCACCACGGCAACCGCACAAACAAGCCCCGCCCCGTCACCACAGCAACCGCACAAACAAGCCCCGCCCTGTCACCACGGCAACCGCACAAACCCCGCCCTGTCACCACGGCAACTGCACAAACAAGCCCCGCCCTGTCACCACGACAACCGCACAAACAAGCCCCGCCCTGTCACCACGACAACCGCACAAACAAGCCCCGCCCTGTCACCACGGCAACCGCAAACAAGCCCCGTCCCGTCACCACGGCAACCGCAAACAAGCCCCGTCCCGTCACCACGGCAACCGCAAACAAGCCCCATCC
This sequence comes from Odontamblyopus rebecca, assembly GCA_030686955.1. NCBI lineage: Eukaryota > Metazoa > Chordata > Actinopteri > Gobiiformes > Gobiidae > Odontamblyopus > Odontamblyopus rebecca. The sequence continues at coordinate 307,487 of CM060672.1, forward strand.
CGTCACCACAGCAACCGCACAAACAAGCCCCGCCTGTCACCACGGCAACCGCAAACAAGCCCCGTCCCGTCACCACGGCAACCGCAAACAAGCCCCGTCCCGTCACCACGACAACCGCAAACAAGCCCCGCCCTGTCACCACGACAACCGCACAAACAAGCCCCGCCCTGTCACCACGACAACCGCAAACAAGCCCCGTCCCGTCACCACGACAACCGCAAACAAGCCCCGTCCCGTCACCACAGCAACCGCACAAACAAGCCCCACCCTGTCACCACGACAACCGCACAAACAAGCCCCGCCCTGTCACCGCGACAACCGCACAAACAAGCCCCGCCCCGTCACCACAGCAACCGCACAAACAAGCCCCGCCCTGACCCCACGACACCCGCACAAACAAGCCCCGCCCAGACACCACGACAACCGCAAACAAGCCCCGTCCCGTCACCACTTCAACCGCACAAACAAGCCCCGCCCTGTCACCACGACAACCGCACAAACAAGCGCCGCCCGTCACCACAGCAACCGCTGAAACAAGCCCCGTCCCGTCACCACGACAACCGCACAAACAAGCACCGCCCTGTCACCACGGCAACCGCAAACAAGCCCGTCCGTCACCACGGCAACCGCAAACAAGCCCCGTCCCGTCACCACGACAACCGCAAACAAGCCCCGCCCTGTCACCACGACAACCGCACAAACAAGCCCCGCCCTGTCACCACGACAACCGCAAACAAGCCCCGCACTGTCACCACGACAACCGCAAACAAGCCCCGTCCCGTCACCACAGCAACCGCACAAACAAGCCCCACCCTGTCACCACGACAACCGCACAAACAAGCCCCGCCCTGTCACCACGACAACCGCAAACAAGCCCCGCCCTGTCACCACGACAACCGCACAAACAAGACCCGACCCGTGACCGCACGACCCGCGCAAACAAGCCCCCACCTGTCACCACGACAACCGCAAACAAGCCCCGTCCCGTCACCACAGCAACCGCACAAACAAGCCCCACCCTGTCACCACGACAACCGCACAAACAAGCCCCGCCCTGTCACCACGACAACCGCACAAACAAGCCCCGCCCTGTCACCACGACAACCGCACAAACAAGCCCCGCCCTGTCACCACGACAACCGCACAAACAAGCCCCGCCCTGTCACCACGACAACCGCACAAACAAGCCCCGCCCTGTCACCGCGACAACCGCACAAACAAGCCCCGCCCTGTCACCGCGGCAACCGCACAAACAAGCCCCGCCCTGTCACCGCGACAACCGCACAAACAAGCCCCGCCCTGTCACCGCGACAACCGCACAAACAAGCCCCGCCCTGTCACCACGACAACCGCACAAACAAGCCCCGCCCTGTCACCACGACAACCGCACAAACAAGCCCCGCCCTGTCACCACGACAACCGCACAAACAAGCGCCGCCCTGTCACCACGACAACCGCACAAACAAGCCCCGCCCTGTCACCGCAGCAACCGCACAAACAAGCCCCGCCCTGTCACCACGACAACCGCACAAACAAGCGCCGCCCTGTCACCACGACAACCGCACAAACAAGCCCCGCCCTGTCACCACGACAACCGCACAAACAAGCACCGCCCTGTCACCACGACAACCGCACAAACAAGCGCCGCCCTGTCACCACGACAACCGCACAAACAAGCCCCGTCACCACGGCGACACAAGCCCCGCCTGAGCTCGCTCTGATTGGCCGTGTGTTTTTTGTTTGGTGTTTCAGGGCTCAGGAGAATCATTCGAGGAAACACAGAGTTTATGACCAAAGTGAAGCCGCCCCTAAAGCTCACCTGTGTGCACCTGGAGAGGACCTGACCAATCAGAGACGAGAGGAGAGGACCTGACCAATCAGAGAGGAGAGAGGAGAGGACCTGACCAATCAGAGACGAGAGGAGAGGACCTGACCAATCAGAGACGAGAGGACAGGACCTGACCAATCAGAGACGAGAGGAGAGGACCTGACCAATCAGAGACGAGAGGAGAGGACCTGACCAATCAGAGACGAGAGAGGAGAGGACCTGACCAATCAGAGACGAGAGGAGAGGACCTGACCAATCAGAGACGAGAGGACAGGACCTGACCAATCAGAGACGAGAGGAGAGGACCTGACCAATCAGAGACGAGAGGAGAGGACCTGACCAATCAGAGACGAGAGGAGAGGACCTGACCAATCAGAGACGAGAGGAGAGGACCTGACCAATCAGAGACGAGAGAGGAGAGGACCTGACCAATCAGAGACGAGAGAGGAGAGGACCTGACCAATCAGAGACGAGAGGAGAGGACCTGACCAATCAGAGACGAGAGAGGAGAGGACCTGACCAATCAGAGACGAGAGGAGAGGACCTGACCAATCAGAGACGAGAGGAGAGGACCTGACCAATCAGAGACGAGAGGAGAGGACCTGACCAATCAGAGACGAGAGGAGAGGACCTGACCAATCAGAGAGGAGAGGAGAGGACCTGACCAATCAGAGACGAGAGGAGAGGACCTGACCAATCAGAGACGAGAGGAGAGGACCTGACCAATCAGAGACGACCTGTAAAAGTTCGTTGACGTTCTGTGATTCTGCTCATTAAAGGATGTTTGGAAACTTCGTCCTTTTTTTTCAGATTTGTCGGTTTTGTACGTTTCTGTTCAGTCCTGGTTTAGTCCTGGTTTAGTCCTGGTTCAGTCCTGGTTTAGACCTGGTTTAGTCCTGGTTCAGTCCTGGTTCAGTCCTGGTTTAGACCTGGTTCAGTCCTGGTTCAGTCCTGGTTCAGTCCTGGTTTAGTCCTGGTTTAGTCCTGGTTTAGACCTGGTTCAGTCCTGGTTTAGTCCTGGTTTAGTCCTGGTTTAGTCCTGGTTTAGACCTGGTTCAGTCCTGGTTCAGTCCTGGTTTAGACCTGGTTCAGTCCTGGTTCAGTCCTGGTTCAGTCCTGGTTTAGACCTGGTTCAGTCCTGGTTCAGTCCTGGTTCAGTCCTGGTTTAGTCCTGGTTTAGTCCTGGTTCAGTCCTGGTTCAGTCCTGGTTCAGTCCTGGTTTAGACCTGGTTTAGTCCTGGTTCAGTCCTGGTTCAGTCCTGGTTCAGTCCTGGTTCAGTCCTGGTTTAGACCTGGTTTAGTCCTGGTTCAGTCCTGGTTCAGTCCTGGTTCAGTCCTGGTTTAGACCTGGTTTAGTCCTGGTTCAGTCCTGGTTCAGTCCTGGTTTAGTCCTGGTTTAGACCTGGTTCAGTCCTGGTTTAGTCCTGGTTTAGACCTGGTTCAGTCCTGGTTTAGTCCTGGTTTAGTCCTGGTTTAGACCTGGTTCAGTCCTGGTTCAGTCCTGGTTCAGTCCTGGTTCAGTCCTGGTTTAGTCCTGGTTCAGTCCTGGTTCAGTCCTGGTTTAGACCTGGTTCAGTCCTGGTTCAGTCCTGGTTTAGACCTGGTTTAGTCCTGGTTCAGTCCTGGTTCAGTCCTGGTTTAGTCCTGGTTTAGTCCTGGTTCAGTCCTGCTTTATTCCTGGTTCAGTCCTGGTTTAGACCTGGTTTAGTCCTGGTTCAGTCCTGGTTCAGTCCTGGTTCAGTCCTGGTTCAGTCTTGGTTCAGTCCTGGTTCAGTCCTGGTTCAGTCCTGGTTTAGTCCTGGTTCAGTCCTGGTTCAGTCCTGGTTCAGTCCTGGTTCAGTCCTTATTTAGTCCTGGTTCAGTCCTGGTTCAGTCCTGGTTTAGTCCTGGTTCAGTCCTGGTTTAGTCCTGGTTTAGTCCTGGTTCAGTCCTGGTTTAGTCCTGGTTCAGTCCTGGTTCAGTCCTGGTTCAGTCCTGGTTCAGTCCTGGTTTAGTCCTGGTTTAGTCCTGGTTCAGTCCTGGTTTAGTCCTGGTTCAGTCCTGGTTCAGTCCTGGTTCAGTCCTGGTTCAGTCCTGGTTCAGTCCTGGTTTAGTCCTGGTTTAGTCCTGGTTCAGTCCTGGTTTAGTCCTGGTTCAGTCCTGGTTCAGTCCTGGTTCAGTCCTGGTTCAGTCCTGGTTCAGTCCTGGTTCAGTCCTGGTTTAGTCCTGGTCAAAATCAGATACTCAATCTACAGTTTCTACATCAGATATACTCAAACTACAGTTTCTACAAAACATATACTCAAAATCAAGTTTCTACACAAAAGATATACACAAAATAGACATTATAAACAACAGATATACACAATCTACAGTTTCTACATCAGATATACTCAATCTACAGTTTCTACACATCAGATATACTCAATCTACAGTTTCTACATCAGATATACTCAATCTACAGTTTCTACATCAGATATACTCAAACTACAGTTTCTACACATCAGATATACTCAATCTACAGTTTCTACACATCAGATATACTCAATCTACAGTTTCTACATCAGATATACTCAAACTACAGTTTCTACATCAGATATACTCAAACTACAGTTTCTACACATCAGATATACTCAATCTACAGTTTCTACATCAGATATACTCAAACTACAGTTTCTACATCAGATATACTCAATCTACAGTTTCTACATCAGATATACTCAATCTACAGTTTCTACATCAGATATACTCAAACTACAGTTTCTACATCAGATATACTCAAACTACAGTTTCTACATCAGATATACTCAATCTACAGTTTCTACACATCAGATATACTCAAACTACAGTTTCTACATCAGATATACTCAATCTACAGTTTCTACACATCAGATATACTCAATCTACAGTTTCTACATCAGATATACTCAATCTACAGTTTCTACACATCAGATATACTCAATCTACAGTTTCTACATCAGATATACTCAATCTACAGTTTCTACACATCAGATATACTCAAACTACAGTTTCTACATCAGATATACTCAATCTACAGTTTCTACATCAGATATACTCAATCTACAGTTTCTACATCAGATATACTCAAACTACAGTTTCTACATCAGATATACTCAAACTACAGTTTCTACATCAGATATACTCAAACTACAGTTTCTACACATCAGATATACTCAAACTACAGTTTCTACATCAGATATACTCAATCTACAGTTTCTACATCAGATATACTCAATCTACAGTTTCTACATCAGATATACTCAATCTACAGTTTCTACATCAGATATACTCAATCTACAGTTTCTACACATCAGATATACTCAAACTACAGTTTCTACACATCAGATATACTCAATCTACAGTTTCTACATCAGATATACTCAATCTACAGTTTCTACATCAGATATACTCAATCTACAGTTTCTACACATCAGATATACTCAATCTACAGTTTCTACATCAGATATACTCAAACTACAGTTTCTACATCAGATATACTCAATCTACAGTTTCTACATCAGATATACTCAAACTACAGTTTCTACACATCAGATATACTCAAACTACAGTTTCTACACATCAGATATACTCAATCTACAGTTTCTACATCAGATATACTCAATCTACAGTTTCTACATCAGATATACTCAAACTACAGTTTCTACACATCAGATATACTCAAACTACAGTTTCTACATCAGATATACTCAAACTACAGTTTCTACATCAGATATACTCAAACTACAGTTTCTACACATCAGATATACTCAATCTACAGTTTCTACACATCAGATATACTCAATCTACAGTTTCTACATCAGATATACTCAAACTACAGTTTCTACATCAGATATACTCAAACTACAGTTTCTACATCAGATATACTCAATCTACAGTTTCTACACATCAGATATACTCAAACTACAGTTTCTACATCAGATATACTCAATCTACAGTTTCTACATCAGATATACTCAATCTACAGTTTCTACACATCAGATATACTCAAACTACAGTTTCTACACATCAGATATACTCAAACTACAGTTTCTACATCAGATATACTCAATCTACAGTTTCTACACATCAGATATACTCAAACTACAGTTTCTACACATCAGATATACTCAATCTACAGTTTCTACATCAGATATACTCAAACTACAGTTTCTACATCAGATATACTCAAACTACAGTTTCTACACATCAGATATACTCAATCTACAGTTTCTACACATCAGATATACTCAATCTACAGTTTCTACATCAGATATACTCAATCTACAGTTTCTACATCAGATATACTCAATCTACAGTTTCTACACATCAGATATACTCAAACTACAGTTTCTACATCAGATATACTCAAACTACAGTTTCTACATCAGATATACTCAATCTACAGTTTCTACATCAGATATACTCAATCTACAGTTTCTACATCAGATATACTCAAACTACAGTTTCTACACATCAGATATACTCAATCTACAGTTTCTACACATCAGATATACTCAAACTACAGTTTCTACATCAGATATACTCAATCTACAGTTTCTACATCAGATATACTCAAACTACAGTTTCTACATCAGATATACTCAAACTACAGTTTCTACATCAGATATACTCAAACTACAGTTTCTACATCAGATATACTCAAACTACAGTTTCTACACATCAGATATACTCAATCTACAGTTTCTACACATCAGATATACTCAAACTACAGTTTCTACATCAGATATACTCAAACTACAGTTTCTACACATCAGATATACTCAAACTACAGTTTCTACATCAGATATACTCAATCTACAGTTTCTACATCAGATATACTCAAACTACAGTTTCTACACATCAGATATACTCAATCTACAGTTTCTACATCAGATATACTCAATCTACAGTTTCTACATCAGATATACTCAATCTACAGTTTCTACATCAGATATACTCAATCTACAGTTTCTACACATCAGATATACTCAAACTACAGTTTCTACATCAGATATACTCAAACTACAGTTTCTACACATCAGATATACTCAAACTACAGTTTCTACACATCAGATATACTCAATCTACAGTTTCTACACATCAGATATACTCAATCTACAGTTTCTACATCAGATATACTCAATCTACAGTTTCTACATCAGATATACTCAATCTACAGTTTCTACATCAGATATACTCAATCTACAGATTCTACATCAGATATACTCAATCTACAGTTTCTACATCAGATATACTCAATCTACAGTTTCTACATCAGATATACTCAATCTACAGTTTCTACATCAGATATACTCAATCTACAGTTTCTACATCAGATATACTCAATCTACAGTTTCTACATCAGATATACTCAATCTACAGTTTCTACATCAGATATACTCAAACTACAGTTTCTACATCAGATATACTCAATCTACAGTTTCTACATCAGATATACTCAAACTACAGTTTCTACATCAGATATACTCAAACTACAGTTTCTACATCAGATATACTCAATCTACAGTTTCTACATCAGATATACTCAATCTACAGTTTCTACATCAGATATACTCAATCTACAGTTTCTACATCAGATATACTCAAACTACAGTTTCTACATCAGATATACTCAAACTACAGTTTCTACATCAGATATACTCAATCTACAGTTTCTACATCAGATATACTCAATCTACAGTTTCTACATCAGATATACTCAAACTACAGTTTCTACACATCAGATATACTCAAACTACAGTTTCTACATCAGATATACTCAATCTACAGTTTCTACATCAGATATACTCAAACTACAGTTTCTACACATCAGATATACTCAAACTACAGTTTCTACATCAGATATACTCAATCTACAGTTTCTACACATCAGATATACTCAATCTACAGTTTCTACATCAGATATACTCAATCTACAGTTTCTACATCAGATATACTCAATCTACAGTTTCTACACATCAGATATACTCAAACTACAGTTTCTACATCAGATATACTCAATCTACAGTTTCTACATCAGATATACTCAATCTACAGTTTCTACATCAGATATACTCAATCTACAGTTTCTACATCAGATATACTCAATCTACAGTTTCTACACATCAGATATACTCAATCTACAGTTTCTACATCAGATATACTCAAACTACAGTTTCTACATCAGATATACTCAATCTACAGTTTCTACATCAGATATACTCAAACTACAGTTTCTACATCAGATATACTCAATCTACAGTTTCTACACATCAGATATACTCAATCTACAGTTTCTACATCAGATATACTCAATCTACAGTTTCTACATCAGATATACTCAATCTACAGTTTCTACATCAGATATACTCAATCTACAGTTTCTACACATCAGATATACTCAATCTACAGTTTTCTACATCAGATATACTCAATCTACAGTTTCTACACATCAGATATACTCAATCTACAGTTTCTACACATCAGATATACTCAATCTACAGTTTCTACATCAGATATACTCAATCTACAGTTTCTACATCAGATATACTCAATCTACAGTTTCTACATCAGATATACTCAATCTACAGTTTCTACACATCAGATATACTCAATCTACAGTTTCTACATCAGATATACTCAATCTACAGTTTCTACATCAGATATACTCAATCTACCAGTTTCTACATCAGATATACTCAATCTACAGTTTCTAC
>CM060672.1:316130-383630 GCA_030686955.1 Odontamblyopus rebecca
CTAGTCTGGTGTCTGGTTTCAGGTCTGGTTTGGTGAGTTTTCGTGCTCTGGTTTTGGGAGCGAGGCTCTGGAGTCACCGACCGGAGCCAAGACTCTGCACAGACAGGTAAGCGGCCACTCCCCGTGTGTCAGATGCCCTCCTCTGTGTGTCCTGATGTTCCCCTCCCCCGTGTGTCAGATGCCACTCCCTGTGTGTCTGATGCCCTCCCCCGTGTGTCAAGATGCCACTCCCCGTGTGTCTGATGCCCTCCCTGTGTGTCTGATGCCCTCCCCGTGTGTCAGATGCCCTCCCTGTGTGTCTGATGCCCTCCCTGCACGTGTGCTTCGAGATGCCCTCCCCGTGTGTCAGATGCCACTCCCCTGTGTCTGATGCCTCCCTCTGTGTGTCTGATGCCACTCCCCGTGTGTCAGATGCCCCTCCCCGTGTGTCCAGATGCCCTCCCCTGTGTCTGATGCCCTCCCCTTTGTCAGATGCCCTCCCCTGTGTGTCCAGATGCCCTCCTGCAGGCTTCATGCCCTCCCGTGTGTCAGATGCCTCCCCGTGTGTCTGATGCCCCGCTCCTGTGTCAGATGCCCTCCCTGTCCAGTCCTCCTGTGTCATCAGATGCCCTCCCCAGTGCCAGATGGTCCCTCTCCTGTGTGTCAGATGCCCTCCCCGTGTGTCAGATGCCACTCCCCGGGTGTCAGATGCCCTGCACCCTGTCCAGATGCCCACTCCCCGGGTGCCGTCAGATGCCCTGCACCCTGTGTCCAGATGCCCTCCCTGTGCGTGCCACTGATGCCCTCCCCCTGTGTCAGATGCCCTCCCTGTGTGTCAGATGCCCCTCCCGTGTGTCAGATGCCTCCCGGGTGTACAGATGCCCTCCCTGTGGCAGGTGTCTTCTCTTTACCCTCAGATGCCCTCCCTGTGGCAGAGTGTGCGCCTGACAATGGTGTGTGACCGGAGATGGGCGAGTCTGCCCAGGTGTACACCTGACACAAAGCCACACCCTCTTCTCTCAGCCCCGGCCTGTTGCCGGGACAACACTTTGAGCTTCAGCCGCCTGCAGAGGAGAGAGTCCCAGGTGAGTACTGGGGAGTACGGCAGGAAGTACTTGAGTGCGGCAGAAAGTACTCGAGGTGCGGGGGAGAAAGTACTCAGTAGTACCTGCTCCTCCTGCAGCTGGAGCAGCTCCCTGCAACTGGAGCAGCTCCTGCAGCTGGAGCAGTTCCTCCTGCAGCCGCAGCAGTTTCACTGTGCAGCCGGAGCAGCGCTCCTTCGCCAGCTGGAGCAGAAGTCTCCTCCTGCAGCCGGAGCAGCTCCTGCAGCCGGAGCAGCTCCTGGCAGCCGCAGCAGTTCCTCCTGCAGCACGCAGTTGTCTCCTCCTGCAGCCGGAGCAGCTCCCTGCAGCTGGAGCAGCTCCTGCAGCTTCAGAGCAGTTCCTCCTGCAGCCGCAGCAGTTCCCTTCCTGCAGCCCCGGAGCAGCTCCTGCAGCACGGAGCAGCTCCTGCAGCCGGGAGCAGCTCCTGCAAGCCGGAGTGCAGCCCTGCAGCCTGGAGCAGTTCCTCCTGCCCCGGCCGGGAGCAGCTCCTGCAGCCGGGAGCAATTCCTCCTGCAGCCGGGAGCAGCCCTGCAGCCGGAGCAGTTCCTTCTGCAGCCGCAGCAGCTCCCTCTCGGCAGCCGCAGCAGCTCCTCCTGCAGCCGAAGCTGTTCCTCCTGCAGCCGCAGCTGTTTCCTCACTGCAGCCGGAGCAGCTCCCTGCAGTCGGAGCAGCTGCTCCTGCAGTCGGAGCAGCTGCTCCATGCCAGCCGGAGCAGCTCCCTGCAGCCGCAGCAGTTCCTCCTGCAGCCGCAGTGAACCTTCCTCCTGCAGCCGGAGCAGCTCCTGCAACTGGAGCTTTTTTTGCCTGGGCCGGCTGCAGCTGGAGCAGTTCCTCCTGCAGTCGCAGCGAGTTCCTGCAGCCGGAGCAGCTCCGCCGGGCAGCTGCCGAGCGGTTCCTCCTGCAGCCGGAGCAGGCTCACTGCAGCCGGAGCAGCTCCTGCAGCCGCAGCAGTTCCTCCACTGCCAGCCAGAGCAGCTCCTGCAGCTGGAGCAGCTCACTGCAGCTGGAGCAAGTTCCTCCTCCTGCAGCACGCAGCAGTTCCTCCTGCAGTCGTAGAGCAGCTCCCGCAGTGTCGGAGCACGCTCCTGTGTCGGAGCAGCTCCTGGTGCAGGCCGGAGCAGCTTGGCCTCGCAGCTGGAGCAGTTCCTCCTGGCAGCCGGGAGCAGCTCGCCGCAGCCGGAGCAATTCCCTCCTGCAGCCGGGAGCGGCTCCTGCAGCCGGAGCAGTTCCTTCTGCAGCCGCAGCAGCTCCCTCTGGGCAGCCGCAGCAGCTCCTCCTGCAGCCCGAAGCTGTTCCATCCCAGGCAGCCGCCAGCTGTTTCCTCCTGCACCAGCCGGAGCAGCTCCTTGGCAGCCGTAGCAGCTGCTCGCAGTTGACAGCCGGATAGGCCTCCTGCAGCCGCAGCAGTTCCTCCTGGCAGTCACAGCAGTTCCTCCTGCAGCCGGAGCCAGCTCCTGCAGGCCTGGAGCAGTTCCTCCTGCAGCCGGGAGCAATTCCTCCTGCAGCCGGGAGCAGCTCCTGCAGCACAGGAGCACAGTTCTTTCTGCAGCCGGAGCATGCTTCCTGCAGCCGGAGCTTGGCTCCCGCAGCCGGAGCAGCTCCTGCAGCCGGAGCAGCTCCTGCAGCTGGAGCACCCTTCCTGCAGCCGGAGAGCCCTGCAGCTGACAGGTTCCTTGCAGCTGGAGCAGTTCCTCTGCAGCCTGAGCAGCTCCTGCAGCCGGAGCAGCTCCTCCCTGGGCCGGGAGCAGCTCCTCCTGCACCCAGAGAGAGCTCCTCCTGCAGACGGAGCGGCTCCTCCCCGCAAGACAGGAGCGGCTCCTCCCATGCAGACGGCGCTCCCTCCCGCAGACGGAGGCCTTCCTCCCGCAGACGGGAGCTCCTCCCGCAGACGCCCCAGAGCTCCTCCTGCAGACGGAGCGGCTCTCTCCTGCAGAGAGAGCTCCTCTCGCAGACGGAGCGGCTCCTCCCGCAGACGGAGACGGGGCTCCTCCCGCAGACGGAGGCGGCTCCTCCCGCATGACGGGAGCGGCTCCTCCCCGCAGACGGAACTCCTCCCGCAGATGGGAAGCGGCTCCTGCAGACGGAGCGGCTCCTCCACCTGTTCAGCGCTCTCTCTTGTGCCTCAGGTCAGGGGCCGTTTACTGCTCCTGCGTCTCCGCTTCGCCTCCCTGCATCTCCGCTCCTCCACATCTGCACCCAGGCACACCTCCTCTGCATCTGCTCCTCTGTGCACCTCTCCTCCTCCTCTGTCTCCTCCTCCTCTGCCTCCTCTCTCTGCCTACTACCTGCCTCCTCCTCTGCCTCCTCTGCCCCCTCCCTCTGTCTCCTCCTCCCTCTGTCTCCCTCCCCTCCTCTGCCTCCCTCCTCCTGTCTCCTCCTCCCGCACCTTATCCTCCTCTGCTCTTCTCCTCCTCTGTCTCCTCCTCCCCACTCTCTGTCTCCTCTTCTGTCTCCCTCCTCTGTCTCCCCTCCTCTGCACTACTCCTCCCTCTGTCTCCTCCTCTCTCTCCCGCTCTCCTCTTCTCGTCTCCCTCCTCCTCTGCCTCCTCCCTCTGTTTCCTCCTCTCCTCCTCCTCTGTTTCCTCCTCCTCTGCCTCCTCTCTCTGTCTCCTCCCTCTCTGTCTCCTCCCTCCTCTCATCTCCTCCCTCCTCTGTTTCCTCCTCCTCTGCCTCCTCCTCTGCACTCCTCTCTTTGGTGTCTCCCTTTCCTCCTCTCTGTCTCCTCCCCCTCCCTCTGTCTCACCTCCTCTGTCTCCCTCCCTCCTCTGCCTCCTCCCTTTCCCTCCTCTGCACCTCCTCCTCCTCTGTCTCCCTCTCTCCTCCAGCACCTCCTCCTCTCCCTCCTCCCTCCTCTGTCTCCTCCTCTCCCTCTGTCTCCTCCTCCTCTGCCCTCCTCCTCCTGCACCTCCTCCTCTGTCTCCCTCAGACCTTGTTTCCTGTCTGTTTCCTTTCATGTTTGTCTATTTCTTGCGTCTGTTTCGATCTGCAAAAGCTCCAGACGCTCTGCTCCACCTCTGTGATGTCATCAGATGAACAGCTCCTTTTCCCTTTAGTTCAGCTCTGACATGTCAGCGACTCCAGGACTGAAACATTTTATTTGTTTACTTGTTTTGGGTTTAGTTTGGTTCTCTTGAAGTGTAAAAGACGTTCACAGCGTCTACAAGACTCAAACGCATGAAAGAAATGGAACGTAGAAGAAGAAAAAGAACCTGATGTTCTGCACCATGGGTTAACACAAATCCAGTGTTAAAAGGCAGGCCTGCATACACCTCAGTCCCCTGCAGCACTGGCGCTTTTAATCCTCGCAGACCTACAGCACTGCGCTTTAACCCCCTTCAACGCAGACCTGCAGCACTGCGCTTTAACGCCCGCAGACTCTAGCAGCATCATGCGCTTTAATCCCCCGCAGACCTGCAGCACTGCGCCTTCAACCCCGCAGACCTACAGCACTGCGCTTTAACCGCGAAGACCCACCGTATTATGCTTCGCCTACGAGCACTGCAGCTTTAGCATGACCCCGCAGACCTACAGCACTGCAGGCGCTTTAACCCCGCAGACCTACAGCACTGCGCTTTAACCCCGCAGGACCTACAGCACTGCGTTTTTGGCCAACCCCGCAGACCTACAGCACTGCGCTTGGCAGCCGCGAACCTACAGCACTGCGCATGACCCACAGCACTGCGCTTTTAACCCCGCAGGAGCCTACAGCACTGCAACTGCTTTAACCCCGCAGACCTACAGCGCCATGCGCTGCTTAACCCCGCAGACCTACAGCACTGCGGGCTTTAACCACGTGAGACCACTACCAGCACTGCATACTTTAACCCGCAGACCTACAGCACTGCGCCTTAACGCCCGCAGACCTACAGCACTAAGGCCAGCTAACCCCGCAGGACCTACAGCACTGCGCTTTAACCCCCGCGAGACCTACAGCACTGCGCTTTCTAACCCGCAGACCTACCCGGCACTGCGCTTTAACCCCGCAGACCTACAGCACTGCGCCTTAACCCCGCAGACCTACAGCACTGCGCTTTAACCCCGCAGACCTACAGGCACTGCGCTTTAACCCCGCAGACCTACAGCACTGCGCTTTAACCCCGCAGACCTACAGCACTGCGCTTTAACGCCCGCAGAGCCTACAGCACTGCGCTTTAACCCGCAGACTGGCTGCAGCACTGCCGCCGACCCACGCAGGACCCACAGCACTGCGCTTTAACGCCCGCCAGACCTACAGCACTGCGCTGCTTAACCCCGCAGACCTACAGCACTGCGCTTTTAACCCCGCAGGACTACAGCACTGCGGCCAACCCCCGCAGACCTACAGCACTGCGCTTTTAACCCCGCAGACCACAGCACTGCGCTTTAACCCCGCATGAGCCTACAGCACTGCGCTTTAACCCCAAGCAGACCTACAGCACTGTCGCTTTAACCCCGCAGACCTACAGCACTGCGCTGAGCTCCCGCAGACCTACAGCACTATGCGCTTTAACCTTCCACAGACCTACAGCACTGCGCTTTTTAACCCCGATATAGACCTACAGCACTGCGCTTTTAACCCCGCAGACCTACAGCACTGCGCTTTCTTTAACCCCGCAGACCTACAGCACTGCTACGCTTTAACCCCATGCAGACCTACAGCACTGCGCTTTAACTCCCGCAGACCTAAGCAGTAGCACTGTCACATGACTCAGAGGAACATGTTTCTATAACCACAACTTTCTTACGGTAAAAGTACAGAAAACGTCCTCTTTTCCCCTCTGGAAAGTGCAGACATAGAGGTTTCCGTGCACATTTCATGCTGACTTTATCCTACGTCACACTCACGCTGTGTGATGACGTTGGAAACAAAAGCAAGTGTCCAACTTAGGGAACTTTGTTTTCCCCTTAAACTCATGCGCTCCGTCCATTTTGGATCGAGCCAAACTTTGCCAAAAGAGTGAGAGTGATGTCAAAGGATGGTCGACTCCTCTGACTGTGTGTGTTTATAAAGAGGGAAAAGCAAATTAGTGAGGAAATCGACGACTAATGACGGAGAAGAAGAAAACTGAAAGTTGTTGAAAGAAAATGGTTCAGGAATGTATGTTGTTTTTTTTTTTTTGCGTTTTTTCCAAAAATCTAATTCCATGGTGAAATAAACGGGATTAGAAAACGACATCAGTGATCGAAGTCTTTTGGGCTTTGGCCTGTACTGTGAAATCTGAAGCAGAGGGAAAGAGGTAAAGTTGATACAGATGTTTTTCTTGATCGTTTCCACACACTGAACCAGAGCGTTTGGTCCTGTTACCGTGGCTGTTGTCAGAGCGGGTTAAAGTGGAGCTCAGCTTCTTCCCACCTCCTTTACGTCTCCAAACTCCCACATTTCCAACACCTGAAGCTGAGGCTCTGGGTAACGATGGCATGCACGGAGGTCCAGTGAAGGGTGCAGTGTAAAACACAGTGGAGGGGACTTCCTGTGCACGGCCACACGATGACATCACCAGGTGGAGCAGAGCTGCGTTTTCCCGGGGTTCGGGCGAATGTTCTGTATCGTCATGGCACGCTCTGCGTCCGCAAGCCCCATCACTGGCGCCGCCTCCCGCTTTCCCCATCATGCTCCCTGGGCCCGGAGGTGGGGCGAGGGGGCGGGGTCAGCGTGGCCCGGGTCAAAGGTCACCTGGTTCTGTGTCCTGGTCCTGGCTGCAGCTGCACCCAGTGGGTCTGTGCCCAGTGTGGGAGCGGGTCTACAACCGGGTAAGCCGTCGAGACTGGAGACTGGGACTGAGACTGGAGACCGGAGACTGGGACTGGGAACTGAGACTGAACTAGAACTCGAGACTATGGGGACACTGGGACTGGACTGACTGGGACTGAACCCTGGACTGGGACCCTGAGACTGAACCTGGGACTGGACCTGAGACTGGACTGGGACCGGGGACCGAGACGCTGAACTGGGACTGAGACTGAATGACCTGGACTGGGACCGGAACTGGAATTGACCGGGACCGGGACTGAACTGGACCTGAGACTGGACTGGGACCGAGACTGGACCGACTTGACTGGAATTTAAACCTGGACTAAACCATGGTCTAACTCCGGGAGTCCTGTCTCAGTCCTGCTCTGAGCCTGGGTGTTACCGTCAAGTCAGCTGCATTAAATCGGTTTTTCGGGACCCAAACTCCAGAAGTCAGTTTCACTTTACACTGTTTGGATCTGTAAATATTGTAAAATGACGACGTTTCTAACTTATCACTTTCTTCTGTTCTGTGTTTTTCCCTGTGGTTCTGGTGGTTCTGTGTGATTCCTTTGTGGTTTTGGTGGTTCTGTGTGGTTTCTGGTTCTGCAGTGGTTCTTTGGTTCTGAGTGGTTCTGGTTCTTGTGGTTCTTGGTTCTCAATGGTGGTTCTGTGGTTTCAACTGCACTTGAGCCCTATATTCTGGTCTGCGGTTCTGGTTCGGTGGCCCCAGGTTCTGTGGTTCTGCGTGGTTCTAGTCTCTGTGTGGTTCTGGTGGTTCCGTGTGGCTCTGGTGGTTCTGGTTCTGTGGTTTTTGTTTGTTCTGGTGGTTCCGTTGTGGCACTTGGTGGTTTCTGGTTCTGTGATTCTGGTGGTTCTGTGTTATTGGTTCTGCAGGTGGTTCTGTAGAGGGTTCTGGTGGTTCCGTTTGGTTCCTGCGTGGTTCCGTGTGGTTCTGGTGGTTCTCTGTGGTTCCTGAGTGGTTCTCTCTGTGGTTCTGGTGGTTCCGTGTTAGCCAGCTCTGGGTGGTTCCATGTGGTTTTGGTGGTTCTGTGTGGTTCTCATGTGTGATTCCTGTGGTTTTGGTGGTTCTAGTTCCAAGAGTGGTTCTTTGGTTCTGGTGGTTCTGGTTCTGTGGTTCTGTGGTTCTGGTTCGGTGGTTCTGGTGGTTCCGTGTGGTTCTAGGTGGTTCCGTGTGGTTCTGGTTCTGGTGGTTCTAGGTGGTTCCCGTGTAGCTCCTGGTGGTTCTGGTTCTGTGTAGTTCTGGTGGACTACTGTCTGCTGTCCGTGTGGCTCTGGTGGTTCTGGTTCTGTGGTTCTGTGTGATTCTGGTGGTTCTGGTGGTTTTGGTGGTTCTGGTTCTGGGTGGATTTCTATGAGGTTCATGTTAGTTTCTAGTGGTTCCGTGTAGCTCTAGTGGTTCTGGTTCTGTGATTCTGAGCTGGTTCTCGTGTGGTTCTGTGAGTGGTTCTGTGGGAGTTCTGGTGGTTCCGATTGGTTCTGCGTGGTTCCGTGTGGTTCTGGTGGTTCCCTACTGTGGTTCTGTGGTAGTTGTGTAGTTCTGTGGTGGTTCTGGTGGGTTCCGTTTGGTTCTGGTGGTTCCGTGTGGTTCTGTGTGATCTCCTGTGGTTCTGGTGGTTCCCCGTGTGGCTCTGGTGGTTCTGGTGGTTCCATGTGGTTTTGGTGTGTTCCATGTGGTTCTGGTGGTTCCGTGATATTGGTTCTGTGTAGTTCCGTGTGGTTCTGTGGTGGTTCTGTGTGGTTCTGCAAAAGGTGATTTGTGGTTCTAGTGCGTTCCGTGTGGTTCTTGAGTGGTTCTGTGTGGCTCTGTGGTGGTTCCGTGTGGTTCTGTGGTTCCATGTGGTTCCTGTGTGGTTCTGGTGGTTCCGTGTGCAGCTCTGGTGGTTCTAGCACATGTGGTTCTGGTGGTTCCGTTTGGTTCTGGTGATGATTTCTGTGTGCATTCCATGCCGTGGTTCTGGTGGTGGTTCTGTGGTTGTGGGTTCCGTGGTGGTTCTGGTGGTTCTGGTGGTTCCGTGTGGCTCTGGTGGTTCCGTGTGGTCTCTGAGCCAGTGGTTCTGTGGTAGTTCTGTGGTTCTGAGTTCTGGTGGTTCTGGTGGTTCTGGTTCTGGTGATTTCTGTGGTTCTGGTGGTTCTGTGGTTCTGGTGGTTCATGGGTGGTTCCAGACTCTGGTTCTGGTGGTTTCTGGCAGTTCTGGTGGTTTCTGTGGTTCTGGTTCTGGTGGTTTCTTTGGTTCTGTGGTTTCTGGTTCTCCGTAGTTCTTTGGTTCTGGTGGTTCTGGGGTTCTGGTTTGAGTGGATTTCTGGTGGTTCCGTGTGGTTCTGTGTGTTCTGTGGTTGTGGTTCTGGTGGTTCCCGTGGTGGTTCTGGTGGTTCCATGTGGTTCTGTGTGGTTCGTTGCAGTAGTTCTGTGTGCTTCCGTGCATGTGGTTCTGGTGGTTCTGGGTGGTTCTGGTGTCTGTGGGTTATGGTGGTTCTGGTGGTTGTGGTTCTGTGGTTCTGGTGGTTCTGGTTCTGAGTGGTTCTGTGGTTCTTATGTGGTTCTGGTTCTGGTGGTTGTAACTAAAGGTTCTGCTTCCAGGTTCTGTGGTTCTGGTGGTTCTGGGGTTCTGTGGTGGTTCTGTGGATTCCTGGTGGTTCTGTGGTTCTGGGTGGTTCTGGTTCTGGTGGTTCTGTGGTTCTGGTGGTTCTGGTTCTGTGGTTCTGGTGGTTCTGGTGGTTGTGGTTCTGGTGGTTCTGTGGTTCTGGTGGTTCTGTGGTTCTGGTTCTGTGGCTCTGGTGGTTCTGGGGGTTCTGGTGGTTCTGTGGTTCTGGTGGTTCTGTGGTTCTGGTTCTGGTGGTTCTGGTGGTTCTGTGGTTCTGGTGGTTCTGTGGTTCTGGTGGTTCTGGTTCTGGTGTTTCTGGCAGTTCTGTGGTTCTGTGGTTCTGGTTCTGTGGTTCTGGGTGGTTCTGGTGGTTCTGTGGTTCTGGTTCTGTGGTTCTGGTGGTTCTGTGGTTCTGGTTCTGTGGTTCTGGTGGTTCTGGCGGTTCTGGTGGTTCTGTGGTGTCTGGTTCTGTGGTTCCATAGGCGGTTCTCTTGAGGACGGTTCCGCTTTGGTTCTGCTGAGGCGCACGCTTCCTTCTTCAGATTCCGCTTGGTTCAGACTCTGGGCTGCGATTGGACGATTCTCAGTGGGCGGAGCTTCAGCTCAGGGTCAGAAAGGTCACATCCTGCTGCAGGGCGGAGCCTGACGGTGAAGTCTCCGCCCACATCTGCTCCCTCCTGCTGCTGCTCCTCCAGCTGCTCCTCCTGCTACTGCTCCTCCTGCTCCTCCTCCCGCTGCTGCTCTTCCTCCTCCTCCTCTGCTGCTCCTACTGTTGCTCCTCCTCCCTCCCTCCCTGCTCCCTCCCTCCTGCTCCTCCTCCCTCCTCCCAGCTGCTCCTCCCTCCTGCTCCTCCTCCTCCTGCTGCCTCCTCCTCCTCCTGCTGCCTCCTCCTCCCTCCTGCTGCTGTGCCTCCTTCCTCCTCCTGCTGCTCCCTCCTCCCTCCTCCTGCCTGCTAACCTCCTCCTTGGTCTCAGTCCGGTTCTGTTTTCAGGTCCAGGACTAAAGGTCCAGGACTCGGTCTCAGTCCGGTTCCTGGTACGGGTCCAGGACTCGGGTCCAGGACCTCGGTCTCCTGAGTCCGGTTCTGATGCTACGGGTCCAGGACTCCGGGTCCAGGAACTCAGTCTCCAGTCCGGTTCTGGTTTTGAGTCCAGGACTCGGGTCAGTGACTTCGGTCTCCAGTTCCTGGTTCTGTTTCAGGGTCCAGGACCGGAGTCAGTGATCCTCCGGTCTCAGTCCGGTTCCCTTGTTTCCCAGGTCCAGGACTCCCGGGTCAGGACTCCCGGGTCAGGGACTCGGTCTCAGTCTGGTTCTGGTTTCAGTGGGGTCCAGGACTCGGGTCAGAGACTCGGGTCAGGACTCGGTCTCTCAGTCTGGTTCTGGTTTCCTGTGGTCCAGGACTCGGGTCAGAACTCCCTCCGGTCTCAGTCTGGTTCTGTCTCGGGTCAGGACTCGGGATCCAGACTCTCGTCTCAGTCTGTAGTTCTGTTTCAGGTCCAGGACTCGGGTCAGGACTCGGTCTCCAGTCTGGTTCTGTCTCGGGGTCAGGACCTCGGGTCAGGACTCGGGTCAGGACTCCTGGTCAGGACTCTGTCTCCAGTCTGGTTCTGTTTCAGGTCCAGGACCTCGGGTCAGGACTCGGGGTCAGGGTTCCTGGGGTCAGGACTCGAGTCAGGGACTCGGTCTCCAGTCTGGTTCTGTTTCCAGGTCCAGGACTCGGGTCAGGACTCTGGTCCCAGGATTCCGGTCTCAGTCCGGTTCTCAGTTTCAGGTCCAGGACTTGGGTCAGGACTCCGGGTCAGGACCTCGGGTGTCAGGTCTGTGGTCTCTGTTTGCAGGTCCCAGGACCTCGGAGTCAGGAACTCGGTCTCAGTCTGGTTTCTGTCTCGGGTCAGGACTCGGGTCAGGGACTACGGGTCAGGACTCCTGGTCTCAGTCTGGTCTCTGTTTCAGGTCCAGGACCTCGGAGTCCCAGGACTCGGGTCAGGACCTCGGTCTCAGTCCTGGTTCTGTTCTCGGGTCAGGACTCGGGTCAGGACTCGGGTCAGGACTCTGTCCTCAGTCTGGTTCTCGTTTCCCAGGTCCCAGGACTTCCGGGCTCAGGACTCGGTCTCCAGTCTGGTTCTGTGTCTCGGGTCAGGGACTACGGGGTCAGGACTCTGTCTCAGTCTGGTTCTGTTTCAGGTCCAGGACTCGGGTCAGGACTGCGGTCCTCCAGTCTGGTTCTGTCTTGGGTCCCAGGACTCGAGGTCAGGACTCGGGTCAGGACTCTGTCTCAGTCTGGTTCTGTTTCCCAGGTCCAGGACTCGGGTCAGGACTCCGAGGTCAGGACTCGGAGTCCGTGACTCGGGTCAGGACTTCGGTCTCAGTCTGGTTCTGTTTCAGGTCCAGGACTCGAGGGTCAGGACTACGGTCCTCAGTCTGGTCTCTTGTTTTGGCATTCCAGGACTCGGGTCAGGACTCTCCGGGTCAGGACTCGGTCTCAGTCTGGTTCCCTTGTTTCAGGTCCAGGACTCCGGGTCCAGGACTCAGGTCAGGACTCAGTGTCAGGACTCGGGACCTGTGTTGCAGTTTCTGTCATGTGCGGCTCCTGAGAGGCTCTGGATTGGTTCCAGTGTTTCTCTCACCTGCCGACGCTAACGCTTGCTCCCAGGCTCCAGGTGAGGCTCACCACGGCAACACGCACAAACAGAGCCCCGCCCCGTCACCTGACCACGCAGACACTCGCACAAACAAGCCCCGCCCTGTCACCACCCACGAGCAGAACCTTGCACAAACAAACCCCGCCCTGTCACCACGGGGTAACTGTGTAACAAACAAGCCCCGCCCCTGTCACTTCACGTACAACCGCACAAACTCAGCGCCTCACTTCTGTCACTACGATTTAGACACACCGCGACAAACAAGCCCCAGCATCCCTGTCACTTCACGACAACATGAGCAAACAGCCCCGCTCTGTCACCACGGCAACCGCAAACAAGCCCCGCCTCTGTCACCACGTAACCGCAACAAGCCCTGTCCCGTCACTCACGACCAACCATAGAAAGCAAGCCCCGTCCCGTCACTCACAGTAACCCGCTGAGAGCAAGCCCTGCCTTCTGTCACTTCACCGGCAACTCCAAACAAGCCGTCATTCCCGTCACTCACTACAGTAACCGCAAATAAGCCCTGGCCCCAATGCCACGACATTTATAACCGGTGAAATAAGCCCCGTCCCGTCACTTCCACAGGCAGCAGCATCAGGGAAGCAAGCCCCTAGTTCTGTCACCTACGATTTATTAACACCCCAGAACAAGCCCCGCCCTGTCACTATCGACAACCCGCAAACAAGCCCCGTTTGTCACGATAACCGCAAATTGCCCCACCACAGCACAGTGAACCGCACAAAACAAGCCCTCACCTTAATCTCTGTCACCACGACTGCATAACCGCACAAACAAGCTCCCGCTCTGTCACTCACGACAACCGCAGAACAAGCCGTTGCCCGTCACCATTACAGCTTGCAGACAAACAAGCCCTCGCCCTGTCACTCCACGGACATTAACCGCACTGACAACAAGCCTCGCCTAGTCAGCTCCACGATAACGCGCAAACAAGCCTCATTCCCACGTCACCACGCGCAGAACTGCGACAAAACAAGCCCCGCTACTTGTCACCACGACTGATAACTGCAGATAAACAAGCCCCGCCCGTCATGCTACCATACAGCAACCGCCTGACAAACAAGCTCCCGTCCCTGTCAATGCATTTATTAATGACAGCCGCATTAAATAAGCACTACCGCCCTGTCACTTCACGGGTGAACCGCCAGAACAGCCTCGTTCCAGCTACGGCGGCCATTGCCCGTCCGGTACCGACTCCATATAAACAAGCCCCGTACTACACTACCATGACAACTGCAGAAACAAGCTGTCCCGTCCTGCGACAACCGCCAGCAAAGCGTCGTCCCGCCACAGCAACCGCACACAACAAGCCTCACTTGTCACCCACGACAACGCGCAAGAACAAGCCCCGCCCTGTCACTTCACGACAACCGCCAGAAATGAAGCCCCGGTCCTGGCACACTACAACGCAAATCGCGACAAACAAGCCCCACCCTGTCACTCACGACAACTCAGCGACAAACAAGCCCCGCCCTAAGTCACCACGATAACACGCAAACAAGCCCGTCCCAGTCCACCATTGAGCAACCGGCACATGAAACAAGCCCGCCCTGCCTGTCACCACGACATTTTATTAACCGCTTGATAAACAAGCCCCGCCCTGTCACCACGACATTAACCGCAAACAAGCTCCTTACCCCGTACACCATTGCAGCAACCGCACAAACAAGCCTCGCTGCCTGTCACTTCGACGTATTAAACCGCACATAAACAAGCCCTGCCCTATTACCACGACAATCAAGATAAACAAGCCCCAATGCGTCTCGCTTCGCCCTGTCACTACGACAACCGCCACAAACAAACCCCGCATTTCTGTCCACCACGCGACAACCGCGCACAAATCAAGCCCCCGCCCTGTCACTTCATCGATGCTAACCGCACAAACAAGCTCCCGCCCTGTCATCACGCGACAACCGCACAAACAAGCCCCGCCTCTGTCACCGCGGCAATTGCACAAACAAGCCCCGCCCTGTCACCGCGAATTAACCGCATGCTAAACAAGCCCCGCTACTTGTCACTGCGACAACCGCACAAACAAGCCCCGCCCTGTCACCACGGGGTAGCCAATTGCATAAACAAAGCCCCGCTCTGTCACTTCAGCCGACTAACCGCACAAACATGAACCCCACCCTGTCACCAAATGCATTAACCGCACAAACAAAGCGCCGCCCCTTTGTCACCCACGACAACCGCACCAAGACAAGCCCCGTTCTCCATTTGTCACCACAGAATCATGACTGAAACAAGCCCCCGCCCTGTCACCATCGTACATCCCGCACAAACAAGCGCCGCCCTGTCACCGCTGGCAATCATCGCACAAACAAGCCCGCCCTGTCCAATTACACGACAACCGCACCTGATTAAACAAGGCACCGCCCTGTCACCACGACAACCATGCACAAATGCCAGCGCCGCCCTGTCACCACGACAACCGCACAAACAAGCCTCCGTCACCACGGCGACTATAAGCCCCGCCTGGAGCTTCGCTCTGATTGGCCGTGTGTTTTTGTTTGGTGTTTCAGGAGCTCAGGAGAATCATCTCGAGGAAACACAGAGTTTATGGACCAGTAAAAGTGAAGCCGCCCCTGAAAGCTCACCTGTGTGCACCTGGAGAGGACCTGACCAATCAGAGACGAGAGGAGAGGACCTGACCAATCAGAGAGGAGGAGAGGAGAGGAAGGACCTGACCAATCAGAGGAGACGAGAGAGGAGAGGACCTGACCAATCAGACGAGAGGACAGGACCTGACCAGTCAAAGACGAGAGGAGAGGACCTGACCAATCAGAGGCAGAGAGGAGAGGACCTGACCAATCAGAGACGAGAGAGGAGAGGACCTGACCAATCGGAGACGAGAGGAGAGGACCTGACCAATCAGAGACGCAGAGGACAGGACCTGACCAATCAGGAGACGAGACGAAGGAGAGGACCTCACCAATCAGGAGACGAGAGGAGAGGACCTGACCAATCAGAGGCAGAGAGGACAGGACCTGACCTATCAGAGACGAGAGGAGAGGACCTGACCAATCAGAGAGGAGAGGAGAGGACCTGACCAATCAGAGACGAGAGAGGAGAGGACCTGACCAATCAGAGACGAGAGGAGAGGACCTGACCAATCAGAGACGAGAGAGGAGAGGACCTGACCAATCAGAGACGAGA
The DNA here is from genome assembly GCA_030686955.1 of Odontamblyopus rebecca. NCBI lineage: Eukaryota > Metazoa > Chordata > Actinopteri > Gobiiformes > Gobiidae > Odontamblyopus > Odontamblyopus rebecca. The sequence continues at coordinate 331,348 of CM060672.1, forward strand.
GGAGAGGACCTGACCAATCAGAGACGCGAGGAAAGGACCTGACCAATCAGGAGACGAGAGGAGAGGACCTGACCAATCAGAGAGGAGAGGACCTGACCAATCAGAGACGAGAGAGGAGAGGACCTGACCAATCAGAGACGAGAGGAGAGGACCTGACCAATCAGAGACGAGAGGACAGGACCTGACCAATCAGAGACGACCTGTAAAAGTTCGTTGACGTTCTGTGATTCTGCTCATTAAAGGATGTTTGGAAACTTCGTCCTTTTTTTTTTCAGATTTGTCACAAGTTTTGTCGGTTTTGTATCGTTTCTGTTCAGTCCTGGTTTAGTCCTGGTTTAGTCCTGGTTTAGTGCTGGTTTAGTCCTGGTTCAGTCCTGGTTTAGTCCTGGTTTAGTCCTGGTTCAGTCCTGGTTTAGTCCTGGTTTAGACCTGGTTCAGTCCTGGTTCAGTCCTGGTTCAGTCCTGGTTTAGTCCTGGTTTAGTCCTGGTTTAGACCTGGTTCAGTCCTGGTTTAGTCCTGGTTTAGTCCTGGTTTAGTCCTGGTTTAGACCTGGTTCAGTCCTGGTTCAGTCCTGGTTCAGTCCTGGTTTAGTCCTGGTTCAGTCCTGGTTCAGTCCTGGTTTAGACCTGGTTCAGTCCTGGTTCAGTCCTGGTTCAGTCCTGGTTTAGACCTGGTTTAGTCCTGGTTCAGTCCTGGTTCAGTCCTGGTTCAGTCCTGGTTTAGACCTGGTTTAGTCCTGGTTCAGTCCTGGTTCAGTCCTGGTTCAGTCCTGGTTCAGTCCTGGTTTAGACCTGGTTTAGTCCTGGTTCAGTCCTGGTTCAGTCCTGGTTCAGTCCTGGTTTAGACCTGGTTTAGTCCTGGTTCAGTCCTGGTTCAGTCCTGGTTTAGTCCTGGTTTAGACCTGGTTCAGTCCTGGTTTAGACCTGGTTTAGACCTGGTTCAGTCCTGGTTTAGACCTGGTTTAGTCCTGGTTTAGACCTGGTTCAGTCCTGGTTCAGTCCTGGTTCAGTCCTGGTTCAGTCCTGGTTTAGTCCTGGTTCAGTCCTGGTTCAGTCCTGGTTTAGACCTGGTTCAGTCCTGGTTCAGTCCTGGTTTAGACCTGGTTTAGTCCTGGTTCGCTTCCTGGTTCAGTCCTGGTTTAGACCTGGTTTAGACCTGGTTCAGTCCTGGTTCGCTCCTGGTTCAGTCCTGGTTTAGTCCTGGTTTAGTCCTGGTTCAGTCCTGGTTCAGTCCTGGTTCAGTCCTGGTTCAGTCTTGGTTCAGTCCTGGTTCAGTCCTGGTTCAGTCCTGGTTTAGTCCTGGTTCAGTCCTGGTTCAGTCCTGGTTCAGTCCTGGTTCAGTCCTGATTTAGTCCTGGTTCAGTCCTGGTTCAGTCCTGGTTTAGTCCTGGTTCAGTCCTGGTTTAGTCCTGGTTTAGTCCTGGTTCAGTCCTGGTTTAGTCCTGGTTCAGTCCTGGTTCAGTCCTGGTTCAGTCCTGGTTCAGTCCTGGTTTAGTCCTGGTTTAGTCCTGGTTCAGTCCTGGTTTAGTCCTGGTTCAGTCCTGGTTCAGTCCTGGTTCAGTCCTGGTTCAGTCCTGGTTCAGTCCTGGTTTAGTCCTGGTTTAGTCCTGGTTCAGTCCTGGTTTAGTCCTGGTTCAGTCCTGGTTCAGTCCTGGTTCAGTCCTGGTTCAGTCCTGGTTCAGTCCTGGTTCAGTCCTGGTTTAGTCAATCTGGTCAAAATCAGATATACTCAATCTACAGTTTCTACATCAGATATACTCAAACTACAGTTTCTACATCAGATATACTCAAACTACAGTTTCTACACATCAGATATACTCAATCTACAGTTTCTACACATCAGATATACTCAATCTACAGTTTCTACATCAGATAGACTCAATCTACAGTTTCTACACATCAGATATACTCAATCTACAGTTTCTACATCAGATATACTCAATCTACAGTTTCTACATCAGATATACTCAAACTACAGTTTCTACACATCAGATATACTCAATCTACAGTTTCTACACATCAGATATACTCAATCTACAGTTTCTACATCAGATATACTCAAACTACAGTTTCTACACATCAGATATACTCAATCTACAGTTTCTACACATCAGATATACTCAATCTACAGTTTCTACACATCAGATATACTCAAACTACAGTTTCTACATCAGATATACTCAATCTACAGTTTCTACATCAGATATACTCAAACTACAGTTTCTACCACATCATATATACTCAAACTACAGTTTCTACATCAGATATACTCAAACTACAGTTTCTACATCAGATATACTCAATCTACAGTTTCTACACATCAGATATACTCAAACTACAGTTTCTACATCAGATATACTCAATCTACAGTTTCTACATCAGATATACTCAATCTACAGTTTCTACATCAGATATACTCAAACTACAGTTTCTACACATCAGATATACTCAATCTACAGTTTCTACATCAGATATACTCAATCTACAGTTTCTACACATCAGATATACTCAAACTACAGTTTCTACATCAGATATACTCAATCTACAGTTTCTACCACATCAGATATACTCAATCTACAGTTTCTACATCAGATATACTCAAACTACAGTTTCTACATCAGATATACTCAAACTACAGTTTCTACATCAGATATACTCAAACTACAGTTTCTACACATCAGATATACTCAATCTACAGTTTCTACATCAGATATACTCAATCTACAGTTTCTACATCAGATATACTCAAACTACAGTTTATACATCAGATATACTCAATCTACAGTTTCTACATCAGATATACTCAATCTACAGTTTCTACACATCAGATATACTCAAACTACAGTTTCTACACATCAGATATACTCAATCTACAGTTTCTACATCAGATATACTCAATCTACAGTTTCTACATCAGATATACTCAATCTACAGTTTCTACACATCAGATATACTCAATCTACAGTTTCTACATCAGATATACTCAAACTACAGTTTCTACATCAGATATACTCAATCTACAGTTTCTACATCAGATATACTCAATCTACAGTTTCTACATCAGATATACTCAAACTACAGTTTCTACACATCAGATATACTCAATCTACAGTTTCTACACATCAGATATACTCAAACTACAGTTTCTACACATCAGATATACTCAAACTACAGTTTCTACACATCAGATATACTCAAACTACAGTTTCTACATCAGATATACTCAAACTACAGTTTCTACATCAGATATACTCAAACTACAGTTTCTACACATCAGATATACTCAATCTACAGTTTCTACACATCAGATATACTCAATCTACAGTTTCTACATCAGATATACTCAAACTACAGTTTCTACATCAGATATACTCAAACTACAGTTTCTACATCAGATATACTCAATCTACAGTTTCTACACATCAGATATACTCAAACTACAGTTTCTACATCAGATATACTCAATCTACAGTTTCTACATCAGATATACTCAATCTACAGTTTCTACACATCAGATATACTCAAACTACAGTTTCTACACATCAGATATACTCAAACTACAGTTTCTACATCAGATATACTCAATCTACAGTTTCTACACATCAGATATACTCAAACTACAGTTTCTACACATCAGATATACTCAATCTACAGTTTCTACATCAGATATACTCAAACTACAGTTTCTACATCAGATATACTCAAACTACAGTTTCTACACATCAGATATACTCAAACTACAGTTTCTACACATCAGATATACTCAATCTACAGTTTCTACATCAGATATACTCAATCTACAGTTTCTACATCAGATATACTCAATCTACAGTTTCTACACATCAGATATACTCAAACTACAGTTTCTACATCAGATATACTCAAACTACAGTTTCTACATCAGATATACTCAATCTACAGTTTCTACATCAGATATACTCAATCTACAGTTTCTACACATCAGATATACTCAAACTACAGTTTCTACACATCAGATATACTCAATCTACAGTTTCTACACATCAGATATACTCAAACTACAGTTTCTACATCAGATATACTCAAACTACAGTTTCTACACATCAGATATACTCAAACTACAGTTTCTACATCAGATATACTCAAACTACAGTTTCTACACATCAGATATACTCAAACTACAGTTTCTACATCAGATATACTCAAACTACAGTTTCTACATCAGATATACTCAATCTACAGTTTCTACACATCAGATATACTCAAACTACAGTTTCTACATCAGATATACTCAATCTACAGTTTCTACACATCAGATATACTCAATCTACAGTTTCTACATCAGATATACTCAATCTACAGTTTCTACATCAGATATACTCAATCTACAGTTTCTACACATCAGATATACTCAAACTACAGTTTCTACATCAGATATACTCAAACTACAGTTTCTACATCAGATATACTCAATCTACAGTTTCTACACATCAGATATACTCAATCTACAGTTTCTACACATCAGATATACTCAATCTACAGTTTCTACACATCAGATATACTCAAACTACAGTTTCTACATCAGATATACTCAATCTACAGTTTCTACATCAGATATACTCAATCTACAGTTTCTACACATCAGATATACTCAATCTACAGTTTCTACACATCAGATATACTCAATCTACAGTTTCTACATCAGATATACTCAAACTACAGTTTCTACATCAGATATACTCAATCTACAGTTTCTACACATCAGATATACTCAATCTACAGTTTCTACATCAGATATACTCAAACTACAGTTTCTACATCAGATATACTCAAACTACAGTTTCTACATCAGATATACTCAATCTACAGTTTCTACATCAGATATACTCAAACTACAGTTTCTACACATCAGATATACTCAAACTACAGTTTCTACATCAGATATACTCAATCTACAGTTTCTACATCAGATATACTCAAACTACAGTTTCTACATCAGATATACTCAATCTACAGTTTCTACATCAGATATACTCAATCTACAGTTTCTACATCAGATATACTCAATCTACAGTTTCTACATCAGATATACTCAAACTACAGTTTCTACATCAGATATACTCAATCTACAGTTTCTACATCAGATATACTCAATCTACAGTTTCTACACATCAGATATACTCAAACTACAGTTTCTACATCAGATATACTCAAACTACAGTTTCTACATCAGATATACTCAATCTACAGTTTCTACACATCAGATATACTCAAACTACAGTTTCTACACATCAGATATACTCAATCTACAGTTTCTACACATCAGATATACTCAATCTACAGTTTCTACACATCAGATATACTCAAACTACAGTTTCTACATCAGATATACTCAATCTACAGTTTCTACATCAGATATACTCAAACTACAGTTTCTACACATCAGATATACTCAATCTACAGTTTCTACATCAGATATACTCAATCTACAGTTTCTACATCAGATATACTCAATCTACAGTTTCTACATCAGATATACTCAATCTACAGTTTCTACACATCAGATATACTCAAACTACAGTTTCTACATCAGATATACTCAAACTACAGTTTCTACATCAGATATACTCAAACTACAGTTTCTACACATCAGATATACTCAATCTACAGTTTCTACATCAGATATACTCAATCTACAGTTTCTACACATCAGATATACTCAAACTACAGTTTCTACACATCAGATATACTCAATCTACAGTTTCTACATCAGATATACTCAATCTACAGTTTCTACATCAGATATACTCAATCTACAGTTTCTACACATCAGATATACTCAAACTACAGTTTCTACATCAGATATACTCAATCTACAGTTTCTACACATCAGATATACATAATCTACAGTTTCAACATCAGATATACTCAATCAACAGTTTCTACATCATATCTACTCAAACTACAGTTTCTACACATCAGATATACTCAATATACAGTTTCTACATCAGATATACTCAATCTACAGTTTCTACATCAGATATACTCAATCTACAGTTTCTACATCAGATATACTCAATCTACAGTTTCTACATCAGATATACTCAAACTACAGTTTCTACATCAGATATACTCAATCTACAGTTTCTACATCAGATATACTCAATCTACAGTTTCTACATCAGATATAATCAATCTAAAGTTTCTACATCATATATACTCAATCTACAGTTTCTACATCAGATATACACAATCTACAGTTTCTACATCAGATATACTCAAACTACAGTTTCTACATCAGATATACTCAATCTACAGTTTCTACATCAGATATACTCAATCTACAGTTTCTACACATCAGATATACTCAATCTACAGTTTCTACATCAGATATACTCAATCTACAGTTTCTACACATCAGATATACTCAATCTACAGTTTCTACACATCAGATATACTCAATCTACAGTTTCTACATCAGATATACTCAATCTACAGTTTCTACATCAGATATACTCAATCTACAGTTTCTACACATCAGATATACTCAATCTACAGTTTCTACATCAGATATACTCAATCTACAGTTTCTACATCAGATATACTCAATCTACAGTTTCTACACATCAGATATACTCAATCTACAGTTTCTACACATCAGATATACTCAATCTACAGTTTCTACATCAGATATACTCAATCTACAGTTTCTACATCAGATATACTCAATCTACAGTTTCTACACATCAGATATACTCAAACTACAGTTTCTACACATCAGATATACTCAAACTACAGTTTCTACATCAGATATACTCAATCTACAGTTTCTACATCAGATATACTCAATCTACAGTTTCTACACATCAGATATACTCAATCTACAGTTTCTACATCAGATATACTCAATCTACAGTTTCTACATCAGATATACTCAATCTACAGTTTCTACACATCAGATATACTCAATCTACAGTTTCTACATCAGATATACTCAATCTACAGTTTCTACCACATCAGATATACTCAATCTACAGTTTCTACATCAGATATACTCAATCTACAGTTTCTACACATCAGATATACTCAATCTACAGTTTCTACCACATCAGATATACTCAAACTACAGTTTCTACATCAGATATACTCAATCTACAGTTTCTACACATCAGATATACTCAATCTACAGTTTCTACACATCAGATATACTCAATCTACAGTTTCTACATCAGATATACTCAATCTACAGTTTCTACACATCAGATATACTCAAACTACAGTTTCTACAAATCAGATATACTCAATCTACAGTTTCTACATCAGATATACTCAATCTACAGTTTCTACATCAGATATACTCAAACTACAGTTTCTACACATCAGATATACTCAAACTACAGTTTCTACATCAGATATACTCAATCTACAGTTTCTACACATCAGATATACTCAATCTACAGTTTCTACATCAGATATACTCAATCTACAGTTTCTACACATCAGATATACTCAATCTACAGTTTCTACACATCAGATATACTCAATCTACAGTTTCTACATCAGATATACTCAATCTACAGTTTCTACACATCAGATATACTCAATCTACAGTTTCTACATCAGATATACTCAAACTACAGTTTCTACACATCAGATATACTCAATCTACAGTTTCTACATCAGATATACTCAAACTACAGTTTCTACATCAGATATACTCAATCTACAGTTTCTACACATCAGATATACTCAATCTACAGTTTCTACACATCAGATATACTCAATCTACAGTTTCTACATCAGATATACTCAAACTACAGTTTCTACACATCAGATATACTCAATCTACAGTTTCTACACATCAGATATACTCAATCTACAGTTTCTACATCAGATATACTCAATCTACAGTTTCTACATCAGATATACTCAATCTACAGTTTCTACATCAGATATACTCAAACTACAGTTTCTACATCAGATATACTCAAACTACAGTTTCTACACATCAGATATACTCAATCTACAGTTTCTACATCAGATATACTCAATCTACAGTTTCTACACATCAGATATACTCAATCTACAGTTTCTACATCAGATATACTCAATCTACAGTTTCTACACATCAGATATACTCAATCTACAGTTTCTACTCATCAGATATACTCAAACTACAGTTTCTACACATCAGATATACTCAATCTACAGTTTCTACTCATCAGATATACTCAATCTACAGTTTCTACACATCAGATATACTCAATCTACAGTTTCTACATCAGATATACTCAATCTACAGTTTCTACACATCAGATATACTCAATCTACAGTTTCTACACATCAGATATACTCAATCTACAGTTTCTACACATCAGATATACTCAATCTACAGTTTCTACATCAGATATACTCAATCTACAGTTTATACACATCAGATATACTCAAACTACAGTTTCTACAAATCAGATATACTCAATCTACAGTTTCTACATCAGATATACTCAATCTACAGTTTCTACACATCAGATATACTCAATCTACAGTTTCTACATCAGATATACTCAAACTACAGTTTCTACATCAGATATACTCAAACTACAGTTTCTACATCAGATATACTCAATCTACAGTTTCTACACATCAGATATACTCAAACTACAGTTTCTACATCAGATATACTCAATCTACAGTTTCTACACATCAGATATACTCAATCTACAGTTTCTACACATCAGATATACTCAAACTACAGTTTCTACACATCAGATATACTCAATCTACAGTTTCTACACATCAGATATACTCAATCTACAGTTTCTACATCAGATATACTCAAACTACAGTTTCTACACATCAGATATACTCAATCTACAGTTTCTACATCAGATATACTCAAACTACAGTTTCTACACATCAGATATACTCAATCTACAGTTTCTACATCAGATATACTCAAACTACAGTTTCTACACATCAGATATACTCAATCTACAGTTTCTACACATCAGATATACTCAATCTACAGTTTCTACACATCAGATATACTCAATCTACAGTTTATACATCAGATATACTCAAACTACAGTTTCTACATCAGATATACTCAAACTACAGTTTCTACACATCAGATATACTCAATCTACAGTTTCTACACATCAGATATACTCAATCTACAGTTTCTACATCAGATATACTCAATCTACAGTTTCTACACATCAGATATACTCAAACTACAGTTTCTACACATCAGATATACTCAATCTACAGTTTCTACATCAGATATACTCAATCTACAGTTTCTACATCAGATATACTCAATCTACAGTTTCTACATCAGATATACTCAAACTACAGTTTCTACATCAGATATACTCAAACTACAGTTTCTACACATCAGATATACTCAAACTACAGTTTCTACATCAGATATACTCAATCTACAGTTTCTACAACAGATATACTCAATCTAAAGTTTCTACATCAGATATACTCAAACTACAGTTTCTACACATCAGATATACTCAATCTACAGTTTCTACATCAGATATACTCAATCTACAGTTTCTACATCAGATATACTCAATCTACAGTTTCTACACATCAGATATACTCAAACTACAGTTTCTACATCAGATATACTCAAACTACAGTTTCTACATCAGATATACTCAATCTACAGTTTCTACATCAGATATACTCAATCTACAGTTTCTACACATCAGATATACTCAAACTACAGTTTCTACACATCAGATATACTCAATCTACAGTTTCTACATCAGATATACTCAATCTACAGTTTCTACATCAGATATACTCAATCTACAGTTTCTACACATCAGATATACTCAATCTACAGTTTCTACACATCAGATATACTCAATCTACAGTTTCTACATCAGATATACTCAATCTACAGTTTCTACACATCAGATATACTCAAACTACAGTTTCTACATCAGATATACTCAATCTACAGTTTCTACATCAGATATACTCAAACTACAGTTTCTACATCAGATATACTCAATCTACAGTTTCTACACATCAGATATACTCAATCTACAGTTTCTACATCAGATATACTCAAACTACAGTTTCTACATCAGATATACTCAATCTACAGTTTCTACATCAGATATACTCAATCTACAGTTTCTACATCAGATATACTCAAACTACAGTTTCTACATCAGATATACTCAAACTACAGTTTCTACATCAGATATACTCAATCTACAGTTTCTACATCAGATATACTCAATCTACAGTTTCTACACATCAGATATACTCAATCTACAGTTTCTACATCAGATATACTCAAACTACAGTTTCTACATCAGATATACTCAATCTACAGTTTCTACATCAGATATACTCAATCTACAGTTTCTACATCAGATATACTCAAACTACAGTTTCTACACATCAGATATACTCAAACTACAGTTTCTACACATCAGATATACTCAATCTACAGTTTCTACACATCAGATATACTCAAACTACAGTTTCTACATCAGATATACTCAATCTACAGTTTCTACACATCAGATATACACAATCTACAGTGTCTACATCAGATATACTCAATCTACAGTTTCTACATCAGATATACTCAATCTACAGTTTCTACATCAGATATACTCAATCTACAGTTTCTACACATCAGATATACTCAAACTACAGTTTCTACATCAGATATACTCAAACTACAGTTTCTACATCAGATATACTCAAACTACAGTTTCTACACATCAGATATACTCAAACTACAGTTTCTACATCAGATATACTCAAACTACAGTTTCTACACATCAGATATACTCAAACTACAGTTTCTACATCAGATATACTCAATCTACAGTTTCTACACATCAGATATACTCAATCTACAGTTTCTACATCAGATATACTCAAACTACAGTTTCTACATCAGATATACTCAAACTACAGTTTCTACACATCAGATATACTCAATCTACAGTTTCTACATCAGATATACTCAATCTACAGTTTCTACATCAGATATACTCAATCTACAGTTTCTACATCAGATATACTCAATCTACAGTTTCTACATCAGATATACTCAATCTACAGTTTCTACACATCAGATATACTCAAACTACAGTTTCTACATCAGATATACTCAAACTACAGTTTCTACATCAGATATACTCAATCTACAGTTTCTACATCAGATATACTCAATCTACAGTTTCTACATCAGATATACTCAAACTACAGTTTCTACACATCAGATATACTCAATCTACAGTTTCAACATCAGATATACTCAATCTACAGTTTCTACACATCAGATATACTCAATCTACAGTTTCTACATCAGATATACTCAAACTACAGTTTCTACATCAGATATACTCAAACTACAGTTTCTACACATCAGATATACTCAATCTACAGTTTCTACATCAGATATACTCAATCTACAGTTTCTACACATCAGATATACTCAATCTACAGTTTCTACACATCAGATATACTCAAACTACAGTTTCTACATCAGATATACTCAAACTACAGTTTCTACATCAGATATACTCAAACTACAGTTTCTACATCAGATATACTCAATCTACAGTTTCTACACATCAGATATACTCAATCTACAGTTTCTACATCAGATATACTCAATCTACAGTTTCTACATCAGATATACTCAAACTACAGTTTCTACACATCAGATATACTCAATCTACAGTTTCTACATCAGATATACTCAATCTACAGTTTCTACATCAGATATACTCAAACTACAGTTTCTACACATCAGATATACTCAATCTACAGTTTATACATCAGATATACTCAAACTACAGTTTCTACATCAGATATACTCAATCTACAGTTTCTACATCAGATATACTCAATCTACAGTTTCTACACAACAGATAAACTCAAACTAAAGTTTCTACAGCAGATATTCTCAATCTACAGTTTCTACACATCAGATATACTCAATCTACAGTTTCTACATCATATATACTCAATCTACAGTTTCTACATCAGATATACTCAAACTACAGTTTCTACATCAGATATACTCAAACTACAGTTTCTACACATCAGATATACTCAATCTACAGTTTCTATATCAGATATACTCAATCTACAGTTTATAAATCAGATATACTCAAACTACAGTTTCTACATCAGATATACTCAATCTACAGTTTCTACACATCAGATATACTCAAACTACAGTTTCTACATCAGATATACTCAATCTACAGTTTCTACATCAGATATACTCAAACTACAGTTTCTACACATCAGATATACTCAAACTACAGTTTCTACATCAGATATACTCAATCTACAGTTTCTACATCAGATATACTCAAACTACAGTTTCTACATCAGATATACTCAATCTACAGTTTCTACACATCAGATATACTCAATCTACAGTTTCTACATCAGATATACTCAAACTACAGTTTCTACACATCAGATATACTCAATCTACAGTTTCTACATCAGATATACTCAAACTACAGTTTCTACACATCAGATATACTCAATCTACAGTTTATACATCAGATATACTCAATCTACAGTTTCTACATCAGATATACTCAATCTACAGTTTCTACATCAGATATACTCAATCTACAGTTTCTACACATCAGATATACTCAATCTACAGTTTCTACATCAGATATACTCAAACTACAGTTTCTACATCAGATATACTCAAACTACAGTTTCTACACATCAGATATACTCAATCTACAGTTTCTACATCAGATATACTCAATCTACAGTTTCTACATCAGATATACTCAATCTACAGTTTCTACACATCAGATATACTCAATCTACAGTTTCTACATCAGATATACTCAAACTACAGTTTCTACATCAGATATACTCAATCTACAGTTTCTACACATCAGATATACTCAAACTACAGTTTCTACATCAGATATACTCAAACTACAGTTTCTACATCAGATATACTCAATCTACAGTTTCTACACATCAGATATACTCAATCTACAGTTTCTACATCAGATATACTCAAACTACAGTTTCTACATCAGATATACTCAATCTACAGTTTCTACACATCAGATATACTCAAACTACAGTTTCTACATCAGATATACTCAATCTACAGTTTCTACACATCAGATATACTCAAACTACAGTTTCTACATCAGATATACTCAAACTACAGTTTCTACATCAGATATACTCAAACTACAGTTTCTACATCAGATATACTCAATCTACAGTTTCTACATCAGATATACTCAAACTACAGTTTCTACACATCAGATATACTCAAACTACAGTTTCTACATCAGATATACTCAATCTACAGTTTCTACATCAGATATACTCAATCTACAGTTTCTACATCAGATATACTCAATCTACAGTTTCTACACATCAGATATACTCAATCTACAGTTTCTACATCAGATATACTCAAACTACAGTTTCTACACATCAGATATACTCAATCTACAGTTTCTACATCAGATATACTCAAACTACAGTTTCTACACATCAGATATACTCAAACTACAGTTTCTACATCAGATATACTCAATCTACAGTTTCTACACATCAGATATACTCAATCTACAGTTTCTACATCAGATATACTCAATCTACAGTTTCTACATCAGATATACTCAAACTACAGTTTCTACATCAGATATACTCAATCTACAGTTTCTACACATCAGATATACTCAATCTACAGTTTCTACATCAGATATACTCAATCTACAGTTTCTACATCAGATATACTCAAACTACAGTTTCTACACATCAGATATACTCAATCTACAGTTTCTACATCAGATATACTCAAACTACAGTTTCTACATCAGATATACTCAAACTACAGTTTCTACACATCAGATATACTCAATCTACAGTTTCTACATCAGATATACTCAAACTACAGTTTCTACACATCAGATATACTCAAACTACAGTTTCTACATCAGATATACTCAAACTACAGTTTCTACACATCAGATATACTCAATCTACAGTTTCTACATCAGATATACTCAAACTACAGTTTCTACATCAGATATACTCAAACTACAGTTTCTACATCAGATATACTCAAACTACAGTTTCTACATCAGATATACTCAATCTACAGTTTCTACACATCAGATATACTCAATCTACAGTTTCTACATCAGATATACTCAATCTACAGTTTCTACACATCAGATATACTCAATCTACAGTTTCTACATCAGATATACTCAATCTACAGTTTCTACATCAGATATACTCAAACTACAGTTTCTACATCAGATATACTCAAACTACAGTTTCTACATCAGATATACTCAATCTACAGTTTCTACATCAGATATACTCAATCTACAGTTTCTACACATCAGATATACTCAATCTACAGTTTCTACATCAGATATACTCAATCTACAGTTTCTACATCAGATATACTCAATCTACAGTTTCTACATCAGATATACTCAAACTACAGTTTCTACATCAGATATACTCAATCTACAGTTTCTACACATCAGATATACTCAATCTACAGTTTCTACACATCAGATATACTCAAACTACAGTTTCTACATCAGATATACTCAAACTACAGTTTCTACATCAGATATACTCAAACTACAGTTTCTACACATCAGATATACTCAAACTACAGTTTCTACATCAGATATACTCAATCTACAGTTTCTACATCAGATATACTCAAACTACAGTTTCTACATCAGATATACTCAAACTACAGTTTCTACACATCAGATATACTCAATCTACAGTTTCTACATCAGATATACTCAAACTACAGTTTCTACATCAGATATACTCAATCTACAGTTTCTACACATCAGATATACTCAATCTACAGTTTCTACATCAGATATACTCAATCTACAGTTTCTACATCAGATATACTCAATCTACAGTTTCTACACATCAGATATACTCAATCTACAGTTTCTACATCAGATATACTCAATCTACAGTTTCTACACATCAGATATACTCAAACTACAGTTTCTACATCAGATATACTCAATCTACAGTTTCTACATCAGATATACTCAATCTACAGTTTCTACATCAGATATACTCAATCTACAGTTTCTACATCAGATATACTCAAACTACAGTTTCTACATCAGATATACTCAATCTACAGTTTCTACACATCAGATATACTCAATCTACAGTTTCTACATCAGATATACTCAATCTACAGTTTCTACATCAGATATACTCAAACTACAGTTTCTACATCAGATATACTCAATCTACAGTTTCTACATCAGATATACTCAAACTACAGTTTCTACATCAGATATACTCAATCTACAGTTTCTACATCAGATATACTCAAACTACAGTTTCTACATCAGATATACTCAATCTACAGTTTATACATAAGATATACTCGATCTACAGTTTCTACATCAGATATACTCAAACTACAGTTTCTACATCACATATACTCTCTCTACAGTTTCTACACATCAGATATACTCAATCTACAGTTTCTACATCAGATATACTCAATCTACAGTTTCTACATCAGATATACTCAATCTACAGTTTCTACATCAGATATACTCAATCTACAGTTTCTACATCAGATATACTCAATCTACAGTTTCTACACATCAGATATACTCAAACTACAGTTTCTACATCAGATATACTCAATCTACAGTTTCTACATCAGATATACTCAATCTACAGTTTCTACACATCAGATATACTCAAACTACAGTTTCTACACATCAGATATACTCAATCTACAGTTTCTACATCAGATATACTCAATCTACAGTTTCTACACATCAGATATACTCAAACTACAGTTTCTACATCAGATATACTCAATCTACAGTTTCTACATATCAGATATACTCAATCTAGTTTGTATACATCAGATATACTCAAACTACAGTTTCTACATCAGATATACTCAATCTACAGTTTCTACATCAGATATACTCAAACTACAGTTTCTACATCAGATATACTCAAACTACAGTTTCTACATCAGATATACTCAATCTACAGTTTCTACACATCAGATATACTCAATCTACAGTTTCTACATCAGATATACTCAATCTACAGTTTCTACACATCAGATATACTCAATCTACAGTTTCTACATCAGATATACTCAAACTACAGTTTCTACATCAGATATACTCAAACTACAGTTTCTACATCAGATATACTCAATCTACAGTTTCTACACATCAGATATACTCAATCTACAGTTTCTACACATCAGATATACTCAAACTACAGTTTCTACATCAGATATACTCAATCTACAGTTTCTACACATCAGATATACTCAATCTACAGTTTCTACATCAGATATACTCAAACTACAGTTTCTACATCAGATATACTCAAACTACAGTTTCTACATCAGATATACTCAATCTACAGTTTCTACACATCAGATATACTCAAACTACAGTTTCTACATCAGATATACTCAATCTACAGTTTCTACATCAGATATACTCAATCTACAGTTTCTACATCAGATATACTCAAACTACAGTTTCTACATCAGATATACTCAATCTACAGTTTCTACACATCAGATATACTCAAACTACAGTTTCTACATCAGATATACTCAAACTACAGTTTCTACATCAGATATACTCAAACTACAGTTTCTACACATCAGATATACTCAATCTACAGTTTCTACATCAGATATACTCAATCTACAGTTTCTACACATCAGATATACTCAATCTACAGTTTCTACACATCAGATATACTCAATCTACAGTTTCTACATCAGATATACTCAAACTACAGTTTCTACATCAGATATACTCAATCTACAGTTTCTACATCAGATATACTCAATCTACAGTTTCTACATCAGATATACTCAATCTACAGTTTCTACACATCAGATATACTCAATCTACAGTTTCTACAAATCAGATATACTCAATCTACAGTTTCTACATCAGATATACTCAATCTACAGTTTCTACATCAGATATACTCAATCTACAGTTTCTACACATCAGATATACTCAATCTACAGTTTATACATCAGATATACTCAAACTACAGTTTCTACATCAGATATACTCAATCTACAGTTTCTACATCAGATATACTCAATCTACAGTTTCTACACATCAGATATACTCAATCTACAGTTTCTACATCAGATATACTCAAACTACAGTTTCTACACATCAGATATACTCAAACTACAGTTTCTACATCAGATATACTCAAACTACAGTTTCTACACATCAGATATACTCAAACTACAGTTTCTACATCAGATATACTCAATCTACAGTTTCTACACATCAGATATACTCAATCTACAGTTTCTACATCAGATATACTCAATCTACAGTTTCTACATCAGATATACTCAAACTACAGTTTCTACACATCAGATATACTCAAACTACAGTTTCTACACATCAGATATACTCAAACTACAGTTTCTACATCAGATATACTCAATCTACAGTTTCTACATCAGATATACTCAATCTACAGTTTCTACATCAGATATACTCAAACTACAGTTTCTACACATCAGATATACTCAAACTACAGTTTCTACATCAGATATACTCAATCTACAGTTTCTACATCAGATATACTCAAACTACAGTTTCTACACATCAGATATACTCAATCTACAGTTTCTACACATCAGATATACTCAATCTACAGTTTCTACATCAGATATACTCAATCTACAGTTTCTACATCAGATATACTCAATCTACAGTTTCTACACATCAGATATACTCAATCTACAGTTTCTACATCAGATATACTCAAACTACAGTTTCTACATCAGATATACTCAAACTACAGTTTCTACATCAGATATACTCAATCTACAGTTTCTACACATCAGATATACTCAATCTACAGTTTCTACACATCAGATATACTCAATCTACAGTTTCTACATCAGATATACTCAAACTACAGTTTCTACATCAGATATACTCAATCTACAGTTTCTACACATCAGATATACTCAATCTACAGTTTCTACATCAGATATACTCAATCTACAGTTTCTACACATCAGATATACTCAAACTACAGTTTCTACATCAGATATACTCAAACTACAGTTTCTACACATCAGATATACTCAATCTACAGTTTCTACACATCAGATATACTCAATCTACAGTTTCTACATCAGATATACTCAATCTACAGTTTCTACATCAGATATACTCAATCTACAGTTTCTACATCAGATATACTCAAACTACAGTTTCTACACATCAGATATACTCAATCTACAGTTTCTACACATCAGATATACTCAAACTACAGTTTCTACACATCAGATATACTCAATCTACAGTTTCTACATCAGATATACTCAATCTACAGTTTCTACATCAGATATACTCAATCTAAAGTTTCTACACATCAGATATACTCAAACTACAGTTTCTACATCAGATATACTCAATCTACAGTTTCTACATCAGATATACTCAATCTACAGTTTCTACATCAGATATACTCAATCTACAGTTTCTACAACAGATATACTCAATCTACAGTTTCTACATCAGATATAGTCAATCTAGAGATTCTAAACATCAGATATACTCAATCTACAGTTTCTACATCAGATATACTCAAACTACAGTTTCTACATCAGATATACTCAATCTACAGTTTCTACACATCAGATATACTCAATCTACAGTTTCTACATCAGATATACTCAATCTACAGTTTCTACATCAGATATACTCAATCTACAGTTTCTACATCAGATATACTCAAACTACAGTTTCTACATCAGATATACTCAATCTACAGTTTCTACATCAGATATACTCAATCTACAGTTTCTACACATCAGATATACTCAATCTACAGTTTCTACATCAGATATACTCAAACTACAGTTTCTACATCAGATATACTCAATCTACAGTTTCTACACATCAGATATACTCAAACTACAGTTTCTACATCAGATATACTCAATCTACAGTTTCTACATCAGATATACTCAAACTACAGTTTCTACACATCAGATATACTCAATCTACAGTTTCTACATCAGATATACTCAAACTACAGTTTCTACACATCAGATATACTCAATCTACAGTTTCTACATCAGATATACTCAATCTACAGTTTCTACATCAGATATACTCAAACTACAGTTTCTACACATCAGATATACTCAAACTACAGTTTCTACACATCAGATATACTCAATCTACAGTTTCTACATCAGATATACTCAATCTACAGTTTCTACATCAGATATACTCAAACTACAGTTTCTACATCAGATATACTCAAACTACAGTTTCTACATCAGATATACTCAATCTACAGTTTCTACACATCAGATATACTCAATCTACAGTTTCTACATCAGATATACTCAATCTACAGTTTCTACATCAGATATACTCAAACTACAGTTTCTACACATCAGATATACTCAAACTACAGTTTCTACATCAGATATACTCAATCTACAGTTTCTACACATCAGATATACTCAATCTACAGTTTCTACATCAGATATACTCAATCTACAGTTTCTACACATCAGATATACTCAATCTACAGTTTCTACATCAGATATACTCAATCTACAGTTTCTACACATCAGATATACTCAAACTACAGTTTCTACATCAGATATACTCAATCTACAGTTTCTACATCAGATATACTCAATCTACAGTTTCTACATCAGATATACTCAATCTACAGTTTCTACACATCAGATATACTCAAACTACAGTTTCTACATCAGATATACTCAAACTACAGTTTCTACATCAGATATACTCAATCTACAGTTTCTACATCAGATATACTCAATCTACAGTTTCTACATCAGATATACTCAAACTACAGTTTCTACACATCAGATATACTCAAACTACAGTTTCTACATCAGATATACTCAATCTACAGTTTCTACATCAGATATACTCAAACTACAGTTTCTACACATCAGATATACTCAATCTACAGTTTCTACATCAGATATACTCAAACTACAGTTTCTACATCAGATATACTCAAACTACAGTTTCTACACATCAGATATACTCAAACTACAGTTTCTACATCAGATATACTCAATCTACAGTTTCTACACATCAGATATACTCAATCTACAGTTTCTACACATCAGATATACTCAATCTACAGTTTCTACATCAGATATACTCAAACTACAGTTTCTACACATCAGATATACTCAATCTACAGTTTCTACATCAGATATACTCAAACTACAGTTTCTACATCAGATATACTCAAACTACAGTTTCTACATCAGATATACTCAAACTACAGTTTCTACATCAGATATACTCAATCTACAGTTTCTACACATCAGATATACTCAAACTACAGTTTCTACATCAGATATACTCAAACTACAGTTTCTACATCAGATATACTCAATCTACAGTTTCTACATCAGATATACTCAAACTACAGTTTCTACACATCAGATATACTCAATCTACAGTTTCTACACATCAGATATACTCAATCTACAGTTTCTACATCAGATATACTCAAACTACAGTTTCTACACATCAGATATACTCAATCTACAGTTTCTACATCAGATATACTCAAACTACAGTTTCTACACATCAGATATACTCAATCTACAGTTTCTACACATCAGATATACTCAATCTACAGTTTCTACACATCAGATATACTCAATCTACAGTTTCTACATCAGATATACTCAATCTACAGTTTCTACACATCAGATATACTCAATCTACAGTTTCTACATCAGATATACTCAATCTACAGTTTCTACATCAGATATACTCAATCTACAGTTTCTACATCAGATATACTCAAACTACAGTTTCTACACATCAGATATACTCAATCTACAGTTTCTACATCAGATATACTCAAACTACAGTTTCTACATCAGATATACTCAAACTACAGTTTCTACACATCAGATATACTCAAACTACAGTTTCTACACATCAGATATACTCAAACTACAGTTTCTACATCAGATATACTCAAACTACAGTTTCTACACATCAGATATACTCAATCTACAGTTTCTACACATCAGATATACTCAATCTACAGTTTCTACATCAGATATACTCAAACTACAGTTTCTACATCAGATATACTCAAACTACAGTTTCTACATCAGATATACTCAATCTACAGTTTCTACATCAGATATACTCAAACTACAGTTTCTACATCAGATATACTCAATCTACAGTTTCTACACATCAGATATACTCAATCTACAGTTTCTACATCAGATATACTCAAACTACAGTTTCTACACATCAGATATACTCAAACTACAGTTTCTACATCAGATATACTCAAACTACAGTTTCTACATCAGATATACTCAAACTACAGTTTCTACACATCAGATATACTCAATCTACAGTTTCTACATCAGATATACTCAAACTACAGTTTCTACATCAGATATACTCAATCTACAGTTTCTACATCAGATATACTCAATCTACAGTTTCTACACATCAGATATACTCAATCTACAGTTTCTACCACATCAGATATACTCAATCTACAGTTTCTACATCAGATATACTCAATCTACAGTTTCTACACAACAGATATACTAAATATACAGTTTATACATCAGATATACTCAATCTACAGTTTCTACATCAGATATACTCAATCTACAGTTTCTACATCAGATATACTCAATCTACAGTTTCTACACATCAGATATACTCAATCTACAGTTTCTACATCAGATATACTCAATCTACAGTTTCTACATCAGATATACTCAATCTACAGTTTCTACCACATCAGATATACTCAATCTACAGTTTCTACATCAGATATACTCAATCTACAGTTTCTACACATCAGATATACTCAATCTACAGTTTCTACATCAGATATACTCAATCTACAGTTTCTACACATCAGATATACTCAAACTACAGTTTCTACATCAGATATACTCAAACTACAGTTTCTACATCAGATATACTCAATCTACAGTTTCTACACATCAGATATACTCAATCTACAGTTTCTACATCAGATATACTCAATCTACAGTTTCTACATCAGATATACTCAAACTACAGTTTCTACACATCAGATATACTCAATCTACAGTTTCTACATCAGATATACTCAAACTACAGTTTCTACATCAGATATACTCAAACTACAGTTTCTACATCAGATATACTCAATCTACAGTTTCTACATCAGATATACTCAATCTACAGTTTCTACACATCAGATATACTCAATCTACAGTTTCTACATCAGATATACTCAAACTACAGTTTCTACACATCAGATATACTCAATCTACAGTTTCTACATCAGATATACTCAATCTACAGTTTCTACACATCAGATATACTCAATCTACAGTTTCTACATCAGATATACTCAATCTACAGTTTCTACATCAGATATACTCAATCTACAGTTTCTACACATCAGATATACTCAAACTACAGTTTCTACATCAGATATACTCAAACTACAGTTTCTACATCAGATATACTCAATCTACAGTTTCTACATCAGATATACTCAAACTACAGTTTCTACACATCAGATATACTCAATCTACAGTTTCTACATCAGATATACTCAATCTACAGTTTCTACACATCAGATATACTCAATCTACAGTTTCTACACATCAGATATACTCAATCTACAGTTTCTACATCAGATATACTCAAACTACAGTTTCTACATCAGATATACTCAAACTACAGTTTCTACACATCAGATATACTCAATCTACAGTTTCTACATCAGATATACTCAAACTACAGTTTCTACACATCAGATATACTCAATCTACAGTTTCTACACATCAGATATACTCAATCTACAGTTTCTACATCAGATATACTCAATCTACAGTTTCTACATCAGATATACTCAATCTACAGTTTCTACATCAGATATACTCAATCTACAGTTTCTACACATCAGATATACTCAATCTACAGTTTCTACATCAGATATACTCAATCTACAGTTTCTACATCAGATATACTCAAACTACAGTTTCTACATCAGATATACTCAAACTACAGTTTCTACACATCAGATATACTCAAACTACAGTTTCTACATCAGATATACTCAAACTACAGTTTCTACATCAGATATACTCAAACTACAGTTTCTACATCAGATATACTCAAACTACAGTTTCTACACATCAGATATACTCAATCTACAGTTTCTACATCAGATATACTCAATCTACAGTTTCTACACATCAGATATACTCCATCTACAGTTTCTACATCAGATATACTCAATCTACAGTTTCTACACATCAGATATACTCAAACTACAGTTTCTACATCAGATATACTCAATCTACAGTTTCTACATCAGATATACTCAATCTACAGTTTCTACATCAGATATACTCAATCTACAGTTTCTACATCAGATATACTCAAACTACAGTTTCTACATCAGATATACTCAATCTACAGTTTCTACACATCAGATATACTCAATCTACAGTTTCTACATCAGATATACTCAATCTACAGTTTCTACATCAGATATACTCAAACTACAGTTTCTACATCAGATATACTCAATCTACAGTTTCTACACATCAGATATACTCAAACTACAGTTTCTACACATCAGATATACTCAAACTACAGTTTCTACATCAGATATACTCAAACTACAGTTTCTACACATCAGATATACTCAAACTACAGTTTCTACATCAGATATACTCAATCTACAGTTTCTACATCAGATATACTCAATCTACAGTTTCTACACATCAGATATACTCAAACTACAGTTTCTACATCAGATATACTCAAACTACAGTTTCTACATCAGATATACTCAATCTACAGTTTCTACATCAGATATACTCAATCTACAGTTTCTACATCAGATATACTCAATCTACAGTTTCTACATCAGATATACTCAATCTACAGTTTCTACATCAGATATACTCAAACTACAGTTTCTACATCAGATATACTCAATCTACAGTTTCTACATCAGATATACTCAATCTACAGTTTCTACACATCAGATATACTCAATCTACAGTTTCTACATCAGATATACTCAATCTACAGTTTCTACATCAGATATACTCAAACTACAGTTTCTACACATCAGATATACTCAATCTACAGTTTCTACACATCAGATATACTCAATCTACAGTTTCTACATCAGATATACTCAAACTACAGTTTCTACATCAGATATACTCAATCTACAGTTTCTACACATCAGATATACTCAATCTACAGTTTCTACATCAGATATACTCAATCTACAGTTTCTACACATCATATACACTCAAACTACATTTTCTACATCAGATATACTCAATCTACAGTTTCTACATCAGATATACTCAAACTACAGTTTCTACACATCAGATATACTCAATCTACAGTTTCTACATCAGATATACTCAAACTACAGTTTCTACACATCAGATATACTCAATCTACAGTTTCTACATCAGATATACTCAATCTACAGTTTCTACATCAGATATACTCAAACTACAGTTTCTACATCAGATATACTCAATCTACAGTTTCTACATCAGATATACTCAATCTACAGTTTCTACATCAGATATACTCAATCTACAGTTTCTACATCAGATATACTCAATCTACAGTTTCTACACATCAGATATACTCAAACTACAGTTTCTACACATCAGATATACTCAAACTACAGTTTCTACACATCAGATATACTCAATCTACAGTTTCTACATCAGATATACTCAAACTACAGTTTCTACATCAGATATACTCAAACTACAGTTTCTACATCAGATATACTCAAACTACAGTTTCTACACATCAGATATACTCAAACTACAGTTTCTACACATCAGATATACTCAAACTACAGTTTCTACATCAGATATACTCAATCTACAGTTTCTACACATCAGATATACTCAAACTACAGTTTCTACACATCAGATATACTCAATCTACAGTTTCTACACATCAGATATACTCAATCTACAGTTTCTACATCAGATATACTCAAACTACAGTTTCTACATCAGATATACTCAATCTACAGTTTCTACATCAGATATACTCAATCTACAGTTTCTACATCAGATATACTCAAACTACAGTTTCTACATCAGATATACTCAATCTACAGTTTCTACACATCAGATATACTCAATCTACAGTTTCTACATCAGATATACTCAAACTACAGTTTCTACATCAGATATACTCAAACTACAGTTTCTACACATCAGATATACTCAATCTACAGTTTCTACATCAGATATACTCAAACTACAGTTTCTACACATCAGATATACTCAAACTACAGTTTCTACATCAGATATACTCAATCTACAGTTTCTACATCAGATATACTCAATCTACAGTTTCTACATCAGATATACTCAATCTACAGTTTCTACACATCAGATATACTCAATCTACAGTTTCTACATCAGATATACTCAATCTACAGTTTCTACACATCAGATATACTCAATCTACAGTTTCTACATCAGATATACTCAATCTACAGTTTCTACATCAGATATACTCAATCTACAGTTTCTACATCAGATATACTCAATCTACAGTTTCTACATCAGATATACTCAATCTACAGTTTCTACATCAGATATACTCAATCTACAGTTTCTACATCAGAAATACTCAATCTACAGTTTCTACATCAGATATACTCAATCTACAGTTTCTACACATCAGATATACTCAATCTACAGTTTCTACATCAGATATACTCAATATACAGTTTATACACATCAGATATACTCAATCTACAGTTTCTACATCAGATATACTCAATCTACAGTTTCTACATCAGATATACTCAATCTACAGTTTCTACATCAGATATACTCAATCTACAGTTTCTACATCAGATATACTCAATCTAAAGTTTCTACACATCAGATATACTCAATCTACAGTTTCTACATCAGATATACTCAAACTACAGTTTCTACATCAGATATACTCAAACTACAGTTTCTACACATCAGATATACTCAATCTACAGTTTCTACACAACAGATAAACTCAATCTACAGTATCTACATCAGATATACTCAATCTACAGTTTCTACATCAGATATACTCAATCTACAGTTTCTACACATCAGATATACTCAAACTACAGTTTCTACACATCAGATATACTCAATCTACAGTTTCTACATCAGATATACTCAATCTACAGTTTCTACATCAGATATACTCAATCTACAGTTTCTACATCAGATATACTCAATCTACAGTTTCTACACATCAGATATACTCAAACTACAGTTTCTACATCAGATATACTCAATCTACAGTTTCTACACATCAGATATACTCAATCTACAGTTTCTACATCAGATATACTCAATCTACAGTTTCTACATCAGATATACTCAAACTACAGTTTCTACATCAGATATACTCAATCTACAGTTTCTACACATCAGATATACTCAATCTACAGTTTCTACATCAGATATACTCAATCTACAGTTTCTACATCAGATATACTCAAACTACAGTTTCTACACATCAGATATACTCAATCTACAGTTTCTACATCAGATATACTCAAACTACAGTTTCTACACATCAGATATACTCAATCTACAGTTTCTACACATCAGATATACTCAATCTACAGTTTCTACATCAGATATACTCAATCTACAGTTTCTACATCAGATATACTCAAACTACAGTTTCTACATCAGATATACTCAATCTACAGTTTCTACACATCAGATATACTCAAACTACAGTTTCTACACATCAGATATACTCAATCTACAGTTTCTACACATCAGATATACTCAATATACAGTTTATACATCAGATATACTCAATCTACAGTTTCTACATCAGATATACTCAATCTACAGTTTCTACATCAGATATACTCAATCTACAGTTTCTACACATCAGATATACTCAATCTACAGTTTCTACATCAGATATACTCAATCTACAGTTTCTACACATCAGATATACTCAATCTACAGTTTCTACATCAGATATACTCAATCTACAGTTTCTACACATCAGATATACTCAAACTACAGTTTCTACACATCAGATATACTCAATCTACAGTTTCTACATCAGATATACTCAATCTACAGTTTCTACACATCAGATATACTCAATCTACAGTTTCTACACATCAGATATACTCAATCTACAGTTTCTACATCAGATATACTCAATCTACAGTTTCTACATCAGATATACTCAATCTACAGTTTCTACACATCAGATATACTCAATCTACAGTTTCTACACATCAGATATACTCAATCTACAGTTTCTACATCAGATATACTCAAACTACAGTTTCTACATCAGATATACTCAAACTACAGTTTCTACATCAGATATACTCAAACTACAGTTTCTACACATCAGATATACTCAATCTACAGTTTCTACATCAGATATACTCAATCTACAGTTTCTACACATCAGATATACTCAAACTACAGTTTCTACATCAGATATACTCAAACTACAGTTTCTACATCAGATATACTCAATCTACAGTTTCTACATCAGATATACTCAAACTACAGTTTCTACACATCAGATATACTCAATCTACAGTTTCTACACATCAGATATACTCAATCTACAGTTTCTACATCAGATATACTCAATCTACAGTTTCTACACATCAGATATACTCAATCTACAGTATCTACATCAGATATAATCAATCTACAGTTTCTACACATCATATATACTCAATCTACAGTTTCTACATCAGATATACTCAATCTACAGTTTCTACACATCAGATATACTCAATCTACAGTTTCTACACATCAGATATACTCAATCTACAGTTTCTACATCAGATATACTCAATCTACAGTTTCTACACATCAGATATACTCAATCTACAGTTTCTACATCAGATATACTCAATCTACAGTTTCTACATCAGATATACTCAATCTACAGTTTCTACATCAGATATACTCACTCTACAGTTTCTACATCAGATATACTCAATCAACAGTTTCTAAACATAAGATATACTCAATCTACAGTTTCTACATCAGATATACTCAATCTACAGTTTCTACATCAGATATACTCAATCTACAGTTTCTACATCAGATATACTCAATCTACAGTTTCTACACATCAGATATACTCAAACTACAGTTTCTACATCAGATATACTCAAACTACAGTTTCTACACATCAGATATACTCAATCTACAGTTTCTACATCAGATATACTCAATCTACAGTTTCTACACATCAGATATACTCAATCTACAGTTTCTACATCAGATATACTCAATCTACAGTTTCTACATCTCAGATAATCACTCTACAGTTTCTAGACATCAGATATAATAAATATACAGTTTCTACATCATATATACTCAATCTACAGTTTCTACATCAGATATACTCAAACTACAGTTTCTACATCAGATATACTCAATCTACAGTTTCTACATCAGATATACTCAAACTACAGTTTCTACACATCAGATATACTCAAACTACAGTTTCTACACATCAGATATACTCAATCTACAGTTTCTACACATCAGATATACTCAAACTACAGTTTCTACATCAGATATACTCAAACTACAGTTTCTACATCAGATATACTCAAACTACAGTTTCTACATCAGATATACTCAATCTACAGTTTCTACACATCAGATATACTCAATCTACAGTTTCTACATCAGATATACTCAAACTACAGTTTCTACACATCAGATATACTCAATCTACAGTTTCTACATCAGATATACTCAAACTACAGTTTCTACACATCAGATATACTCAAACTACAGTTTCTACATCAGATATACTCAATCTACAGTTTCTACACATCAGATATACTCAATCTACAGTTTCTACACATCAGATATACTCAATCTACAGTTTCTACACATCAGATATACTCAATCTACAGTTTCTACATCAGATATACTCAATCTACAGTTTCTACATCAGATATACTCAATCTACAGTTTCTACACATCAGATATACTCAATCTACAGTTTCTACATCAGATATACTCAAACTACAGTTTCTACACATCAGATATACTCAATCTACAGTTTCTACACATCAGATATACTCAATCTACAGTTTCTACATCAGATATACTCAATCTACAGTTTCTACACATCAGATATACTCAATCTACAGTTTCTACATCAGATATACTCAATCTACAGTTTCTACATCAGATATACTCAAACTACAGTTTCTACATCAGATATACTCAAACTACAGTTTCTACATCAGATATACTCAATCTACAGTTTCTACATCAGATATACTCAATCTACAGTTTCTACACATCAGATATACTCAAACTACAGTTTCTACATCAGATATACTCAATCTACAGTTTCTACACATCAGATATACTCAATCTACAGTTTCTACATCAGATATACTCAATCTACAGTTTCTACATCAGATATACTCAATCTACAGTTTCTACACATCAGATATACTCAATCTACAGTTTCTACACATCAGATATACTCAATCTACAGTTTCTACATCAGATATACTCAATCTACAGTTTCTACACATCAGATATACTCAAACTACAGTTTCTACACATCAGATATACTCAATCTACAGTTTCTACACATCAGATATACTCAATCTACAGTTTCTACATCAGATATACTCAATCTACAGTTTATACATCAGATATACTCAATCTACAGTTTCTACATCAGATATACTCAATCTACAGTTTCTACATCAGATATACTCAATCTACAGTTTCTACATCAGATATACTCAAACTACAGTTTCTACACATCAGATATACTCAATCTACAGTTTCTACATCAGATATACTCAATCTACAGTTTCTACATCAGATATACTCAATCTACAGTTTCTACACATCAGATATACTCAATCTACAGTTTCTACATCACATATAATCAATCTACAGTTTCTACACATCAGATATACTCAAACTACAGTTTCTACATCAGATATACTCAATCTACAGTTTCTACACATCAGATATACTCAATCTACAGTTTCTACATCAGATATACTCAATCTACAGTTTCTACACATCAGATATACTCAATCTACAGTTTCTACACATCAGATATACTCAATCTACAGTTTCTACACATCAGATATACTCAATCTACAGTTTCTACATCAGATATACTCAATCTACAGTTTCTACATCTGATATACTCAATCTACAGTTTATACACATCAGATATACTCAATCTACAGTTTCTACAGCAGATATTCTCAATCTACAGTTTCTACACATCAGATATACTCAATCTACAGTTTCTACATCAGATATACTCAATCTACAGTTTCTACATCAGATATACTCAAACTACAGTTTCTACATCAGATATACTCAATCTACAGTTTCTACACATCAGATATACTCAATCTACAGTTTCTACATCAGATATACTCAAACTACAGTTTCTACACATCAGATATACTCAATCTACAGTTTCTACACATCAGATATACTCAATCTACAGTTTCTACATCAGATATACTCAAACTACAGTTTCTACATCAGATATACTCAATCTACAGTTTCTACATCAGATATACTCAATCTACAGTTTCTACACATCAGATATACTCAATCTACAGTTTCTACATCAGATATACTCAAACTACAGTTTCTACATCAGATATACTCAATCTACAGTTTCTACATCAGATATACTCAAACTACAGTTTCTACATCAGATATACTCAATCTACAGTTTCTACACATCAGATATACTCAAACTACAGTTTCTACATCAGATATACTCAATCTACAGTTTCTACACATCAGATATACTCAATCTACAGTTTCTACATCAGATATACTCAAACTACAGTTTCTACACATCAGATATACTCAATCTACAGTTTCTACATCAGATATACTCAAACTACAGTTTCTACACATCAGATATACTCAATCTACAGTTTCTACATCAGATATACTCAAACTACAGTTTCTACACATCAGATATACTCAATCTACAGTTTCTACACATCAGATATACTCAATCTACAGTTTCTACATCAGATATACTCAATCTACAGTTTCTACATCAGATATACTCAATCTACAGTTTCTACATCAGATATACTCAAACTACAGTTTCTACACATCAGATATACTCAATCTACAGTTTCTACATCAGATATACTCAAACTACAGTTTCTACATCAGATATACTCAAACTACAGTTTCTACATCAGATATACTCAATCTACAGTTTCTACACATCAGATATACTCAAACTACAGTTTCTACACATCAGATATACTCAATCTACAGTTTCTACACATCAGATATACTCAATCTACAGTTTCTACATCAGATATACTCAATCTACAGTTTCTACATCAGATATACTCAAACTACAGTTTCTACACATCAGATATACTCAATCTACAGTTTCTACATCAGATATACTCAATCTACAGTTTCTACATCAGATATACTCAATCTACAGTTTCTACACATCAGATATACTCAAACTACAGTTTCTACATCAGATATACTCAATCTACAGTTTCTACACATCAGATATACTCAAACTACAGTTTCTACATCAGATATACTCAATCTACAGTTTCTACACATCAGATATACTCAATCTACAGTTTCTACACATCAGATATACTCAATCTACAGTTTCTACACATCAGATATACTCAATCTACAGTTTCTACATCAGATATACTCAATCTACAGTTTCTACATCAGATATACTCAATCTACAGTTTCTACACATCAGATATACTCAAACTACAGTTTCTACATCAGATATACTCAAACTACAGTTTCTACATCAGATATACTCAATCTACAGTTTCTACACATCAGATATACTCAATCTACAGTTTCTACATCAGATATACTCAATCTACAGTTTCTACATCAGATATACTCAATCTACAGTTTCTACACATCAGATATACTCAAACTACAGTTTCTACACATCAGATATACTCAATCTACAGTTTCTACACATCAGATATACTCAATCTACAGTTTCTACATCAGATATACTCAATCTACAGTTTCTACATCAGATATACTCAATCTACAGTTTCTACATCAGATATACTCAAACTACAGTTTCTACATCAGATATACTCAATCTACAGTTTCTACACATCAGATATACTCAATCTACAGTTTCTACATCAGATATACTCAAACTACAGTTTCTACACATCAGATATACTCAATCTACAGTTTCTACATCAGATATACTCAATCTACAGTTTCTACATCAGATATACTCAATCTACAGTTTCTACACATCAGATATACTCAAAATACAGTATCTAAATCAGATATACTCAAACTACAGTTTCTACATCAGATATACTCAATCTACAGTTTCTACATCAGATATACTCAATCTACAGTTTCTACATCAGATATACTCAATCTACAGTTTCTACATCAGATATACTCAATCTACAGTTTCTACATCAGATATACTCAATCTACAGTTTCTACATCAGATATACTCAATCTACAGTTTCTACATCAGATATACTCAATCTACAGTTTCTACATCAGATATACTCAATCTACAGTTTCTACATCAGATATACTCAATCTACAGTTTCTACACATCAGATATACTCAAACTACAGTTTCTACACATCAGATATACTCAATCTACAGTTTCTACATCAGATATACTCAATCTACAGTTTCTACACATCAGATATACTCAATCTACAGTTTCTACATCAGATATACTCAATCTACAGTTTCTACACATCAGATATACTCAAACTACAGTTTCTACATCAGATATACTCAATCTACAGTTTCTACATCAGATATACTCAATCTACAGTTTCTACACATCAGATATACTCAATCTACAGTTTCTACTCATCAGATATACTCAAACTACAGTTTCTACACATCAGATATACTCAATCTACAGTTTCTACACATCAGATATACTCAATCTACAGTTTCTACATCAGATATACTCAATCTACAGTTTCTACATCAGATATACTCAATCTACAGTTTCTACATCAGATATACTCAATCTACAGTTTCTACATCAGATATACTCAAACTACAGTTTCTACACATCAGATATACTCAATCTACAGTTTCTACAACAGATATACTCACTCTACAGTTTCTACACATCAGATATACTCAATCTACAGTTTCTACATCAGATATACTCAATCTACAGTTTCTACACATCAGATATACTCAATCTACAGTTTCTACACATCAGATATACTCAATCTACAGTTTCTACATCAGATATACTCAATCTACAGTTTCTACATCAGATATACTCAATCTACAGTTTCTACACATCAGATATACTCAATCTACAGTTTCTACATCAGATATACTCAAACTACAGTTTCTACACATCAGATATACTCAATCTACAGTTTCTACACATCAGATATACTCAAACTACAGTTTCTACATCAGATATACTCAATCTACAGTTTCTACACATCAGATATACTCAATCTACAGTTTCTACACATCAGATATACTCAATCTACAGTTTCTACACATCAGATATACTCAATCTACAGTTTCTACATCAGATATACTCTATCTACAGTTTCTACACATCAGATATACTAAATCTACAGTTTCTACATCAGATATACTCAATCTACAGTTTCTACATCAGATATACTCAAACTACAGTTTCTACATCAGATATACTCAATCTACAGTTTCTACATCAGATATACTCAATCTACAGTTTCTACATCAGATATACTCAATCTACAGTTTCTACATCAGATATACTCAATCTACAGTTTCTACATCAGAGATACTCAATCTACAGTTTCTACACATCAGATATACTCAATCTACAGTTTCTACATCAGATATACTCAATCTACAGTTTCTACATCAGATATACTCAATCTACAGTTTCTACACATCAGATATACTCACTCTACAGTTTCTACATCAGATATACTCAATCTACAGTTTCTACACATCAGATATACTCAATCTACAGTTTCTACACATCAGATATACTCAATCTACAGTTTCTACACATCAGATATACTCAATCTACAGTTTCTACACATCAGATATACTCAATCTACAGTTTCTACATCAGATATACTCAATCTACAGTTTCTACACATCAGATATACTCAATCTACAGTTTATACATCAGATATACTCAATCTACAGTTTCTACACATCAGATATACTCAAACTACAGTTTCTACATCAGATATACTCAATCTACAGTTTCTACACATCAGATATACTCAATCTACAGTTTCTACACATCAGATATACTCAAACTACAGTTTCTACATCAGATATACTCAATCTACAGTTTCTACATCAGATATACTCAATCTACAGTTTCTACACATCAGATATACTCAAACTACAGTGTCTAAATCAGATATACTCAATCTACAGTTTCTACATCAGATATACTCAATCTACAGTTTCTACATCAGATATACTCAATCTACAGTTTCTACACATCAGATATACTCAATCTACAGTTTCTACACATCAGATATACTCACTCTACATTTTCTACATCAGATATACTCAATCTACAGTTTCTACACATCAGATATACTCAAACTACAGTTTCTACATCAGATATACTCAAACTACAGTTTCTACATCAGATATACTCAATCTACAGTTTCTACATCAGATATACTCAATCTACAGTTTCTACACATCAGATATACTCAATCTACAGTTTCTACATCAGATATACTCAATCTACAGTTTCTACATCAGATATACTCAATCTACAGTTTCTACATCAGATATACTCAATCTACAGTTTCTACATCAGATATACTCAATCTACAGTTTCTACATCAGATATACTCAAACTACAGTTTCTACACATCAGATATACTCAATCTACAGTTTCTACACATCAGATATACTCAATCTACAGTTTCTACATCAGATATACTCAATCTACAGTTTCTAAATCATATATACTCAAACTACAGTTTCTACACATCATAAAAACTCAATCTACAGTTTCTACATCAGATATACTCAATCTACAGTTTCTACATCAGATATACTCAATCTACAGTTTCTACATCAGATATACTCAATCTACAGATTCTACAACAGATATAATCTATCTAAAGTTTATAAAAAGCAGATATACTCAATCTACAGTTTCTACACATCAGATATACTCAAACTACAGTTTCTACACATCAGATATACTCAAACTACAGTTTCTACATCAGATATACTCAAACTACAGTTTCTACATCAGATATACTCAAACTACAGTTTCTACACATCAGATATACTCAATCTACAGTTTCTACACATCAGATATACTCAAACTACAGTTTCTACACATCAGATATACTCAATCTACAGTTTCTACATCAGATATACTCAATCTACAGTTTCTACATCAGATATACTCAAACTACAGTTTCTACACATCAGATATACTCAAACTACAGTTTCTACATCAGATATACTCAAACTACAGTTTCTACACATCAGATATACTCAATCTACAGTTTCTACATCAGATATACTCAAACTACAGTTTCTACACATCAGATATACTCAATCTACAGTTTCTACATCAGATATACTCAATCTACAGTTTCTACACATCAGATATACTCAATCTACAGTTTCTACACATCAGATATACTCAATCTACAGTTTCTACATCAGATATACTCAAACTACAGTTTCTACATCAGATATACTCAAACTACAGTTTCTACACATCAGATATACTCAAACTACAGTTTCTACACATCAGATATACTCAATCTACAGTTTCTACACATCAGATATACTCAATCTACAGTTTCTACATCAGATATACTCAAACTACAGTTTCTACACATCAGATATACTCAAACTACAGTTTCTACACATCAGATATACTCAAACTACAGTTTCTACACATCAGATATACTCAAACTACAGTTTCTACATCAGATATACTCAATCTACAGTTTCTACATCAGATATACTCAATCTACAGTTTCTACATCAGATATACTCAAACTACAGTTTCTACATCAGATATACTCAATCTACAGTTTCTACATCAGATATACTCAATCTACAGTTTCTACATCAGATATACTCAAACTACAGTTTCTACACATCAGATATACTCAATCTACAGTTTCTACACATCAGATATACTCAATCTACAGTTTCTACATCAGATATACTCAATCTACAGTTTCTACACATCAGATATACTCAAACTACAGTTTCTACATCAGATATACTCAATCTACAGTTTCTACACATCAGATATACTCAATCTACAGTTTCTACACATCAGATATACTCAATCTACAGTTTCTACACATCAGATATACTCAATCTACAGTTTCTACATCAGATATACTCAATCTACAGTTTCTACATCAGATATACTCAATCTACAGTTTCTACACATCAGATATACTCAAACTACAGTTTCCACACATCAGATATACTCAATCTACAGTTTCTACACATCAGATATACTCAATCTACAGTTTCTACATCAGATATACTCAATCTACAGTTTCTACACATCAGATATACTCAAACTACAGTTTCTACATCAGATATACTCAATCTACAGTTTCTACACATCAGATATACTCAAACTACAGTTTCTACATCAGATATACTCAATCTACAGTTTCTACACATCAGATATACTCAATCTACAGTTTCTACACATCAGATATACTCAATCTACAGTTTCTACACATCAGATATACTCAAACTACAGTTTCTACATCAGATATACTCAATCTACAGTTTCTACATCAGATATACTCAATCTACAGTTTCTACACATCAGATATACTCAATCTACAGTTTCTACATCAGATATACTCAAACTACAGTTTCTACATCAGATATACTCAATCTACAGTTTCTACACATCAGATATACTCAATCTACAGTTTCTACATCAGATATACTCAAACTACAGTTTCTACAAATCAGATATACACAATATACAGTTACTACACATAAGATATACACAATCTACAGTTTCTACATAAGATATACTCAATCTACAGTTTCTACACATCAGATATACTCAATCTACAGTTTCTACATCAGATATACTCAAACTACAGTTTCTACACATCAGATATACTCAAACTACAGTTTCTACATCAGATATACTCAATCTACAGTTTCTACATCAGATATACTCAATCTACAGTTTCTACACATCAGATATACTCAATCTACAGTTTCTACACATCAGATATACTCAATCTACAGTTTCTACATCAGATATACTCAAACTACAGTTTCTACATCAGATATACTCAAACTACAGTTTCTACACATCAGATATACTCAAACTACAGTTTCTACATCAGATATACTCAATCTACAGTTTCTACATCAGATATACTCAAACTACAGTTTCTACATCAGATATACTCAAACTACAGTTTCTACATCAGATATACTCAAACTACAGTTTCTACATCAGATATACTCAATCTACAGTTTCTACACATCAGATATACTCAATCTACAGTTTCTACATCAGATATACTCAATCTACAGTTTCTACATCAGATATACTCAAACTACAGTTTCTACATCAGATATACTCAATCTACAGTTTCTACACATCAGATATACTCAATCTACAGTTTCTACATCAGATATACTCAATCTACAGTTTCTACACATCAGATATACTCAAACTACAGTTTCTACACATCAGATATACTCAATCTACAGTTTCTACACATCAGATATACTCAATCTACAGTTTCTACACATCAGATATACTCAATCTACAGTTTCTACATCAGATATACTCAATCTACAGTTTCTACATCAGATATACTCAATCTACAGTTTCTACACATCAGATATACTCAAACTACAGTTTCTACACATCAGATATACTCAATCTACAGTTTCTACATCAGATATACTCAATCAACAGTATATACAACAGATATACTCAATCTACAGTATCTACATCATATATACTCAATCTACTGTTTCTACATCAGATATACTCAAACTACAGTTTCTACACATCAGATATACTCAAACTACAGT
This sequence comes from Odontamblyopus rebecca, assembly GCA_030686955.1. Lineage (NCBI taxonomy): Eukaryota > Metazoa > Chordata > Actinopteri > Gobiiformes > Gobiidae > Odontamblyopus > Odontamblyopus rebecca. Next base: position 369,584 of record CM060672.1, read on the forward strand.
TTCTACATCAGATATACTCAATCTACAGTTTCTACATCAGATATACTCAATCTACAGTTTCTACACATCAGATATACTCAATCTACAGTTTCTACATCAGATATACTCAATCTACAGTTTCTACACATCAGATATACTCAATCTACAGTTTCTACACATCAGATATACTCAAACTACAGTTTCTACACATCAGATATACTCAATCTACAGTTTCTACATCAGATATACTCAATCTACAGTTTCTACACATCAGATATACTCAATCTACAGTTTCTACATCAGATATACTCAATCTACAGTTTCTACATCAGATATACTCAAACTACAGTTTCTACACATCAGATATACTCAATCTACAGTTTCTACATCAGATATACTCAATCTACAGTTTCTACATCAGATATACTCAATCTACAGTTTCTACATCAGATATACTCAATCTACAGTTTCTACATCAGATATACTCAATCTACAGTTTCTACATCAGATATACTCAATCTACAGTTTCTACACATCAGATATACTCAAACTACAGTTTCTACACATCAGATATACTCAAACTACAGTTTCTACATCAGATATACTCAATCTACAGTTTCTACATCAGATATACTCAAACTACAGTTTCTACATCAGATATACTCAATCTACAGTTTCTACACATCAGATATACTCAATCTACAGTTTCTACATCAGATATACTCAATCTACAGTTTCTACACATCAGATATACTCAATCTACAGTTTCTACACATCAGATACACTCAATCTAGTTTCTACACATCAGATATACTCAAACTACAGTTTCTACATCAGATATACTCAATCTACAGTTTCTACACATCAGATATACTCAATCTACAGTTTCTACATCAGATATACTCAATCTACAGTTTCTACACATCAGATATACTCAATCTACAGTTTCTACATCAGATATACTCAATCTACAGTTTCTACATCAGATATACTCAAACTACAGTTTCTACACATCAGATATACTCAATCTACAGTTTCTACACATCAGATATACTCAATCTACAGTTTCTACATCAGATATACTCAATCTACAGTTTCTACACATCAGATATACTCAATCTACAGTTTCTACATCAGATATACTCAAACTACAGTTTCTACATCAGATATACTCAATCTACAGTTTCTACATCAGATATACTCAATCTACAGTTTCTACATCAGATATACTCAAACTACAGTTTCTACACATCAGATATACTCAATCTACAGTTTCTACACATCAGATATACTCAATCTACAGTTTCTACATCAGATATACTCAATCTACAGTTTCTACATCAGATATACTCAATCTACAGTTTCTACACATCAGATATACTCAATCTACAGTTTCTACATCAGATATACTCAATCTACAGTTTCTACACATCAGATATACTCAATCTACAGTTTCTACATCAGATATACTCAAACTACAGTTTCTACATCAGATATACTCAATCTACAGTTTCTACATCAGATATACTCAATCTACAGTTTCTACATCAGATATACTCAATCTACAGTTTCTACACATCAGATATACTCAATCTACAGTTTCTACACATCAGATATACTCAATCTACAGTTTCTACATCAGATATACTCAATCTACAGTTTCTACATCAGATATACTCAATCTACAGTTTCTACAACAGATATAATCAATCTACAGTTTCTACACATCAGATATACTCAATCTACAGTTTCTACATCAGATATACTCAATCTACAGTTTCTACATCAGATATACTCAATCTACAGTTTCTACACATCAGATATACTCAATCTACAGTTTCTACATCAGATATACTCAATCTACAGTTTCTACACATCAGATATACTCAAACTACAGTTTATACATCAGATATACTCAATCTACAGTTTCTACATCAGATATACTCAAACTACAGTTTCTACATCAGATATACTCAATCTACAGTTTCTACATCAGATATACTCAATCTACAGTTTCTACATCAGATATACTCAATCTACAGTTTCTACACATCAGATATACTCAATCTACAGTTTCTACATCAGATATACTCAATCTACAGTTTCTACATCAGATATACTCAATCTACAGTTTCTACATCAGATATACTCAATCTACAGTTTCTACATCAGATATACTCAAACTACAGTTTCTACATCAGATATACTCAATCTACAGTTTCTACATCAGATATACTCAATCTACAGTTTCTACATCAGATATACACAATCTACAGTTTCTACATCACATATACACAATCTACAGTTTATACACATCAGATATACTCAAACTACAGTTTCTACATCAGATATACTCAATCTACAGTTTCTACACATCAGATATACTCAATCTACAGTTTCTACATCAGATAGACTCAATCTACAGTTTGTACATCAGATATACTCAATCTACAGTTTCTACACATCAGATATACTCAATCTACAGATTCTACATCAGATATACTCAATCTACAGTTTCTACATCAGATATACTCAATCTACAGTTTCTACATCAGATATACTCAATCTACAGTTTCTACACATCAGATATACTCAAACTACAGTTTCTACATCAGATATACTCAATCTACAGTTTCTACATCAGATATACTCAATCTACAGTTTCTACACATCAGATATACTCAAACTACAGTTTCTACATCAGATATACTCAATCTACAGTTTCTACACATCAGATATACTCAATCTACAGTTTCTACATCAGATATACTCAATCTACAGTTTCTACACATCAGATATACTCAAACTACAGTTTCTACATCAGATATACTCAATCTACAGTTTCTACATCAGATATACTCAATCTACAGTTTCTACACATCAGATATACTCAAACTACAGTTTCTACATCAGATATACTCAATCTACAGTTTCTACATCAGATATACTCAATCTACAGTTTCTACATCAGATATAATCAATCTAAAGTTTCTACACATCAGATATACTCAAAATACAGTTTCTACATCATATATACTCAATCTACTGTTTCTACATCAGATATACTCAAACTACAGTTTCTACATCAGATATACTCAATCTACAGTTTCTACATCAGATATACTCAATCTACAGTTTCTACATCAGATATACTCAAACTACAGTTTCTACACATCAGATATACTCAAACTACAGTTTCTACACATCAGATATACTCAATCTACAGTTTCTACAACAGAGATACTCTATCTAGAGTTTATACACATCAGATATACTCAATCTACAGTTTCTACATCAGATATACTCAAACTACAGTTTCTACACATCAGATATACTCAATCTACAGTTTCTACACATCAGATATACTCAATCTACAGTTTCTACATCAGATATACTCAATCTACAGTTTCTACATCAGATATACTCAATCTACAGTTTCTACATGAGATATACAATCTAAAGTTTCTACACATCAGATATACTCAATCTACAGTTTATACCTCATATATCCTCAATATAGAGTTTCTACATCAGATATACTCACACTACAGTTTCTACACATCAGATATACTCAATCTACAGTTTCTACATCAGATATACTCAATCTACAGTTTCTACACATCAGATATACTCAATCTACAGTTTCTACATCAGATATACTCAAACTACAGTTTCTACACATCAGATATACTCAAACTACAGTTTCTACATCAGATATACTCAAACTACAGTTTCTACACATCAGATATACTCAATCTACAGTTTCTACACATCAGATATACTCAATCTACAGTTTCTACATCAGATATACTCAATCTACAGTTTCTACACATCAGATATACTCAAACTACAGTTTCTACACATCAGATATACTCAATCTACAGTTTCTACATCAGATATACTCAAACTACAGTTTCTACACATCAGATATACTCAAACTACAGTTTCTACATCAGATATACTCAATCTACAGTTTCTACACATCAGATATACTCAATCTACAGTTTCTACATCAGATATACTCAATCTACAGTTTCTACATCAGATATACTCAAACTACAGTTTCTACACATCAGATATACTCAATCTACAGTTTCTACATCAGATATACTCAATCTACAGTTTCTACATCAGATATACTCAATCTACAGTTTCTACATCAGATATACTCAATCTACAGTTTCTACACATCAGATATACTCAAACTACAGTTTCTACATCAGATATACTCAATCTACAGTTTCTACATCAGATATACTCAATCTACAGTTTCTACATCAGATATACTCAAACTACAGTTTCTACACATCAGATATACTCAATCTACAGTTTCTACACATCAGATATACTCAATCTACAGTTTCTACATCAGATATACTCAATCTACAGTTTCTACATCAGATATACTCAATCTACAGTTTCTACACATCAGATATACTCAATCTACAGTTTCTACATCAGATATACTCAATCTACAGTTTCTACATCAGATATACTCAATCTACAGTTTCTACATCAGATATACTCAAACTACAGTTTCTACATCAGATATACTCAAACTACAGTTTCTACATCAGATATACTCAAACTACAGTTTCTACACATCAGATATACTCAAACTACAGTTTCTACATCAGATATACTCAAACTACAGTTTCTACACATCAGATATACTCAAACTACAGTTTCTACATCAGATATACTCAATCTACAGTTTCTACATCAGATATACTCAATCTACAGTTTCTACATCAGATATACTCAATCTACAGTTTCTACATCAGATATACTCAAACTACAGTTTCTACACATCAGATATACTCAATCTACAGTTTCTACATCAGATATACTCAAACTACAGTTTCTACACATCAGATATACTCAATCTACAGTTTCTACACATCAGATATACTCAATCTACAGTTTCTACATCAGATATACTCAATCTACAGTTTCTACATCAGATATACTCAATCTACAGTTTCTACATCAGATATACTCAAACTACAGTTTCTACATCAGATATACTCAAACTACAGTTTCTACATCAGATATACTCAAACTACAGTTTCTACACATCAGATATACTCAAACTACAGTTTCTACATCAGATATACTCAATCTACAGTTTCTACATCAGATATACTCAAACTACAGTTTCTACATCAGATATACTCAAACTACAGTTTCTACACATCAGATATACTCAAACTACAGTTTCTACACATCAGATATACTCAATCTACAGTTTCTACATCAGATATACTCAATCTACAGTTTCTACACATCAGATATACTCAAACTACAGTTTCTACACATCAGATATACTCAAACTACAGTTTCTACACATCAGATATACTCAATCTACAGTTTCTACACATCAGATATACTCAAACTACAGTTTCTACACATCAGATATACTCAATCTACAGTTTCTACACATCAGATATACTCAATCTACAGTTTCTACATCAGATATACTCAAACTACAGTTTCTACACATCAGATATACTCAATCTACAGTTTCTACATCAGATATACTCAATCTACAGTTTCTACACATCAGATATACTCAATCTACAGTTTCTACATCAGATATACTCAAACTACAGTTTCTACACATCAGATATACTCAATCTACAGTTTCTACATCAGATATACTCAATCTACAGTTTCTACACATCAGATATACTCAAACTACAGTTTCTACACATCAGATATACTCAAACTACAGTTTCTACATCAGATATACTCAAACTACAGTTTCTACATCAGATATACTCAAACTACAGTTTCTACACATCAGATATACTCAAACTACAGTTTCTACACATCAGATATACTCAAACTACAGTTTCTACACATCAGATATACTCAAACTACAGTTTCTACACATCAGATATACTCAAACTACAGTTTCTACACATCAGATATACTCAATCTACAGTTTCTACACATCAGATATACTCAATCTACAGTTTCTACATCAGATATACTCAAACTACAGTTTCTACACATCAGATATACTCAAACTACAGTTTCTACACATCAGATATACTCAAACTACAGTTTCTACACATCAGATATACTCAATCTACAGTTTCTACATCAGATATACTCAATCTACAGTTTCTACACATCAGATATACTCAAACTACAGTTTCTACATCAGATATACTCAATCTACAGTTTCTACACATCAGATATACTCAATCTACAGTTTCTACATCAGATATACTCAAACTACAGTTTCTACACATCAGATATACTCAAACTACAGTTTCTACACATCAGATATACTCAATCTACAGTTTCTACATCAGATATACTCAAACTACAGTTTCTACACATCAGATATACTCAAACTACAGTTTCTACACATCAGATATACTCAAACTACAGTTTCTACACATCAGATATACTCAATCTACAGTTTCTACACATCAGATATACTCAAACTACAGTTTCTACACATCAGATATACTCAATCTACAGTTTCTACATCAGATATACTCAATCTACAGTTTCTACATCAGATATACTCAAACTACAGTTTCTACACATCAGATATACTCAAACTACAGTTTCTACATCAGATATACTCAATCTACAGTTTCTACATCAGATATACTCAATCTACAGTTTCTACATCAGATATACTCAATCTACAGTTTCTACACATCAGATATACTCAAACTACAGTTTCTACACATCAGATATACTCAATCTACAGTTTCTACACATCAGATATACTCAATCTACAGTTTCTACACATCAGATATACTCAATCTACAGTTTCTACACATCAGATATACTCAATCTACAGTTTCTACACATCAGATATACTCAATCTACAGTTTCTACACATCAGATATACTCAATCTACAGTTTCTACACATCAGATATACTCAAACTACAGTTTCTACACATCAGATATACTCAAACTACAGTTTCTACACATCAGATATACTCAATCTACAGTTTCTACATCAGATATACTCAATCTACAGTTTCTACACATCAGATATACTCAAACTACAGTTTCTACATCAGATATACTCAAACTACAGTTTCTACACATCAGATATACTCAATCTACAGTTTCTACACATCAGATATACTCAAACTACAGTTTCTACACATCAGATATACTCAAACTACAGTTTCTACACATCAGATATACTCAAACTACAGTTTCTACACATCAGATATACTCAAACTACAGTTTCTACACATCAGATATACTCAATCTACAGTTTCTACACATCAGATATACTCAATCTACAGTTTCTACACATCAGATATACTCAAACTACAGTTTCTACATCAGATATACTCAATCTACAGTTTCTACACATCAGATATACTCAAACTACAGTTTCTACACATCAGATATACTCAATCTACAGTTTCTACACATCAGATATACTCAAACTACAGTTTCTACACATCAGATATACTCAAACTACAGTTTCTACATCAGATATACTCAAACTACAGTTTCTACACATCAGATATACTCAATCTACAGTTTCTACATCAGATATACTCAAACTACAGTTTCTACACATCAGATATACTCAATCTACAGTTTCTACACATCAGATATACTCAATCTACAGTTTCTACATCAGATATACTCAATCTACAGTTTCTACACATCAGATATACTCAAACTACAGTTTCTACATCAGATATACTCAATCTACAGTTTCTACACATCAGATATACTCAAACTACAGTTTCTACATCAGATATACTCAATCTACAGTTTCTACATCAGATATACTCAAACTACAGTTTCTACACATCAGATATACTCAAACTACAGTTTCTACATCAGATATACTCAAACTACAGTTTCTACACATCAGATATACTCAATCTACAGTTTCTACATCAGATATACTCAAACTACAGTTTCTACACATCAGATATACTCAAACTACAGTTTCTACACATCAGATATACTCAAACTACAGTTTCTACACATCAGATATACTCAAACTACAGTTTCTACACATCAGATATACTCAATCTACAGTTTCTACATCAGATATACTCAATCTACAGTTTCTACATCAGATATACTCAAACTACAGTTTCTACACATCAGATATACTCAATCTACAGTTTCTACACATCAGATATACTCAAACTACAGTTTCTACACATCAGATATACTCAATCTACAGTTTCTACACATCAGATATACTCAAACTACAGTTTCTACATCAGATATACTCAAACTACAGTTTCTACATCAGATATACTCAAACTACAGTTTCTACATCAGATATACTCAATCTACAGTTTCTACACATCAGATATACTCAAACTACAGTTTCTACATCAGATATACTCAAACTACAGTTTCTACATCAGATATACTCAATCTACAGTTTCTACACATCAGATATACTCAAACTACAGTTTCTACATCAGATATACTCAAACTACAGTTTCTACACATCAGATATACTCAAACTACAGTTTCTACATCAGATATACTCAATCTACAGTTTCTACACATCAGATATACTCAATCTACAGTTTCTACATCAGATATACTCAATCTACAGTTTCTACATCAGATATACTCAATCTACAGTTTCTACATCAGATATAATCAATCTACAGTTTCTAGACATCAGATATACTCAATCTACAGTTTCTACATCAGATATACTCAATCTACAGTTTCTACATCAGATATACTCAATCTACAGTTTCTACATCAGATATACTCAATCTACAGTTTCTACATCAGATATACTCAATCTACAGTTTCTACACATCAGATATACTCAAACTACAGTTTCTACACATCAGATATACTCAAACTACAGTTTCTACATCAGATATACTCAATCTACAGTTTCTACACATCAGATATACTCAAACTACAGTTTCTACACATCAGATATACTCAATCTACAGTTTCTACACATCAGATATACTCAAACTACAGTTTCTACACATCAGATATACTCAATCTACAGTTTCTACACATCAGATATACTCAAACTACAGTTTCTACACATCAGATATACTCAATCTACAGTTTCTACACATCAGATATACTCAAACTACAGTTTCTACACATCAGATATACTCAAACTACAGTTTCTACACATCAGATATACTCAAACTACAGTTTCTACACATCAGATATACTCAATCTACAGTTTCTACATCAGATATACTCAAACTACAGTTTCTACATCAGATATACTCAATCTACAGTTTCTACACATCAGATATACTCAAACTACAGTTTCTACACATCAGATATACTCAATCTACAGTTTCTACATCAGATATACTCAATCTACAGTTTCTACATCAGATATACTCAATCTACAGTTTCTACACATCAGATATACTCAAACTACAGTTTCTACACATCAGATATACTCAATCTACAGTTTCTACACATCAGATATACTCAATCTACAGTTTCTACATCAGATATACTCAATCTACAGTTTCTACATCAGATATACTCAAACTACAGTTTCTACACATCAGATATACTCAATCTACAGTTTCTACATCAGATATACTCAAACTACAGTTTCTACACATCAGATATACTCAAACTACAGTTTCTACACATCAGATATACTCAAACTACAGTTTCTACATCAGATATACTCAAACTACAGTTTCTACATCAGATATACTCAATCTACAGTTTCTACACATCAGATATACTCAAACTACAGTTTCTACACATCAGATATACTCAATCTACAGTTTCTACATCAGATATACTCAATCTACAGTTTCTACATCAGATATACTCAATCTACAGTTTCTACACATCAGATATACTCAAACTACAGTTTCTACACATCAGATATACTCAAACTACAGTTTCTACATCAGATATACTCAAACTACAGTTTCTACATCAGATATACTCAATCTACAGTTTCTACATCAGATATACTCAATCTACAGTTTCTACATCAGATATACTCAATCTACAGTTTCTACACATCAGATATACTCAAACTACAGTTTCTACACATCAGATATACTCAAACTACAGTTTCTACATCAGATATACTCAATCTACAGTTTCTACATCAGATATACTCAATCTACAGTTTCTACATCAGATATACTCAAACTACAGTTTCTACATCAGATATACTCAATCTACAGTTTCTACACATCAGATATACTCAATCTACAGTTTCTACATCAGATATACTCAATCTACAGTTTCTACATCAGATATACTCAATCTACAGTTTCTACATCAGATATACTCAAACTACAGTTTCTACATCAGATATACTCAATCTACAGTTTCTACATCAGATATACTCAATCTACAGTTTCTACATCAGATATACTCAATCTACAGTTTCTACACATCAGATATACTCAATCTACAGTTTCTACATCAGATAGACACAATCTACAGTTTCTACACATCAGATATACTCAATCTACAGTTTCTACATCAGATATACTCAATCTACAGTTTCTACACATCAGATATACTCAAACTACAGTTTCTACATCAGATATACTCAATCTACAGTTTCTACATCAGATATACTCAATCTACAGTTTCTACACATCAGATATACTCAATCTACAGTTTCTACATCAGATATACTCAATCTACAGTTTCTACACATCAGATATACTCAATCTACAGTTTCTACACATCAGATATACTCAATCTACAGTTTCTACATCAGATATACTCAAACTACAGTTTCTACATCAGATATACTCAAACTACAGTTTCTACATCAGATATACTCAATCTACAGTTTCTACACATCAGATATACTCAATCTACAGTTTCTACATCAGATATACTCAATCTACAGTTTCTACATCAGATATACTCAAACTACAGTTTCTACATCAGATATACTCAAACTACAGTTTCTACATCAGATATACTCAATCTACAGTTTCTACATCAGATATACTCAATCTACAGTTTCTACATCAGATATACTCAAACTACAGTTTCTACATCAGATATACTCAAACTACAGTTTCTACATCAGATATACTCAATCTACAGTTTCTACACATCAGATATACTCAATCTACAGTTTCTACACATCAGATATACTCAATCTACAGTTTCTACACATCAGATATACTCAAACTACAGTTTCTACATCAGATATACTCAATCTACAGTTTCTACATCAGATATACTCAAACTACAGTTTCTACACATCAGATATACTCAATCTACAGTTTCTACACATCAGATATACTCAATCTACAGTTTCTACATCAGATATACTCAAACTACAGTTTCTACACATCAGATATACTCAAACTACAGTTTCTACACATCAGATATACTCAATCTACAGTTTCTACATCAGATATACTCAATCTACAGTTTCTACATCAGATATACTCAAACTACAGTTTCTACATCAGATATACTCAAACTACAGTTTCTACATCAGATATACTCAATCTACAGTTTCTACATCAGATATACTCAATCTACAGTTTCTACATCAGATATACTCAATCTACAGTTTCTACATCAGATATACTCAATCTACAGTTTCTACATCAGATATACTCAATCTACAGTTTCTACATCAGATATACTCAATCTACAGTTTCTACACATCAGATATACTCAATCTACAGTTTCTACACATCAGATATACTCAATCTACAGTTTCTACACATCAGATATACTCAAACTACAGTTTCTACATCAGATATACTCAAACTACAGTTTCTACATCAGATATACTCAATCTACAGTTTCTACATCAGATATACTCAAACTACAGTTTCTACATCAGATATACTCAATCTACAGTTTCTACATCAGATATACTCAATCTACAGTTTCTACACATCAGATATACTCAATCTACAGTTTCTACACATCAGATATACTCAAACTACAGTTTCTACATCAGATATACTCAAACTACAGTTTCTACATCAGATATACTCAATCTACAGTTTCTACATCAGATATACTCAAACTACAGTTTCTACATCAGATATACTCAATCTACAGTTTCTACATCTGATATACTCAATCTACAGTTTCTACACATCAGATATACTCAAACTACAGTTTCTACATCAGATATACTCAATCTACAGTTTCTACATCAGATATACACAATCTACAGTTTCTACACATCAGATATACTCAATCTACAGTTTCTACATCAGATATACTCAATCTACAGTTTCTACACATCAGATATACTCAATCTACAGTTTCTACACATCAGATATACTCAATCTACAGTTTCTACATCAGATATACTCAATCTACAGTTTCTACATCAGATATACTCAATCTACAGTTTCTACATCAGATATAATCAATCTACAGTTTCTACACATCAGATATACTCAAACTACAGTTTCTACACATCAGATATACTCAATCTACAGTTTCTACATCAGATATACTCAATCTACAGTTTCTACATCAGATATACTCAATCTACAGTTTCTACATCAGATATACTCAATCTACAGTTTCTACATCAGATATACTCAATCTACAGTTTCTACATCAGATATACTCAATCTACAGTTTCTACACATCAGATATACTCAAACTACAGTTTCTACACATCAGATATACTCAAACTACAGTTTCTACATCAGATATACTCAAACTACAGTTTCTACATCAGATATACTCAATCTACAGTTTCTACACATCAGATATACTCAAACTACAGTTTCTACACATCAGATATACTCAAACTACAGTTTCTACATCAGATATACTCAAACTACAGTTTCTACATCAGATATACTCAAACTACAGTTTCTACACATCAGATATACTCAAACTACAGTTTCTACACATCAGATATACTCAATCTACAGTTTCTACATCAGATATACTCAAACTACAGTTTCTACACATCAGATATACTCAATCTACAGTTTCTACACATCAGATATACTCAAACTACAGTTTCTACACATCAGATATACTCAAACTACAGTTTCTACACATCAGATATACTCAATCTACAGTTTCTACACATCAGATATACTCAAACTACAGTTTCTACACATCAGATATACTCAAACTACAGTTTCTACATCAGATATACTCAATCTACAGTTTCTACACATCAGATATACTCAAACTACAGTTTCTACACATCAGATATACTCAATCTACAGTTTCTACATCAGATATACTCAAACTACAGTTTCTACACATCAGATATACTCAAACTACAGTTTCTACATCAGATATACTCAATCTACAGTTTCTACACATCAGATATACTCAAACTACAGTTTCTACACATCAGATATACTCAAACTACAGTTTCTACATCAGATATACTCAAACTACAGTTTCTACACATCAGATATACTCAAACTACAGTTTCTACACATCAGATATACTCAAACTACAGTTTCTACATCAGATATACTCAATCTACAGTTTCTACACATCAGATATACTCAATCTACAGTTTCTACATCAGATATACTCAAACTACAGTTTCTACATCAGATATACTCAAACTACAGTTTCTACATCAGATATACTCAATCTACAGTTTCTACATCAGATATACTCAATCTACAGTTTCTACACATCAGATATACTCAAACTACAGTTTCTACACATCAGATATACTCAATCTACAGTTTCTACACATCAGATATACTCAAACTACAGTTTCTACACATCAGATATACTCAATCTACAGTTTCTACATCAGATATACTCAAACTACAGTTTCTACATCAGATATACTCAATCTACAGTTTCTACACATCAGATATACTCAAACTACAGTTTCTACACATCAGATATACTCAATCTACAGTTTCTACATCAGATATACTCAAACTACAGTTTCTACACATCAGATATACTCAATCTACAGTTTCTACATCAGATATACTCAATCTACAGTTTCTACATCAGATATACTCAAACTACAGTTTCTACATCAGATATACTCAAACTACAGTTTCTACATCAGATATACTCAATCTACAGTTTCTACATCAGATATACTCAAACTACAGTTTCTACATCAGATATACT